>JAABKJ010000052.1:0-83923 GCA_011634705.1 Andricus grossulariae
GATGTCATTTTTTAGATGACAGTTGCTCCCAGTGGGACCCTGCGGTGGTTGTTAACCTTTAGTTTTTAATTATATATCTTTATTGCTTCTAAGCGCCTCTAAAGCTGCCTTATGTATGCGTTCATTTATATTATTCTTAAAATCTATTCGCACTTCCGTTTTCTGTAAAGTTTCAATCTTGATTTGCGTTTTTTTCTTTTATCCTCTCTCGTCTCCATCCCTGCCCTAAGTTTATTTCAGAGAATAGAAGGTAATGTTCAGTATTGTATTCGGAACCCCTCATGAGTCTTGTATCTTTTACTTGTTCTCTTAGCCTTTCATCCACAATAACGAAGTCAATTATACTGCGGTTATTTCTTTCAGACCAGGTTTTCTATGCATGAGCCAACTAATTTGGCCCCGTTATAACTTTTTCTTGTTCGATCCACAAACTTACCTAGCGTCTTTGACTTCTCTCGGATCGCTACCAACTGGGGCTTAGCACGCTATGATAAATAATCTTCTGATCCCTACCTTCATTCTAGCCCAGAACAATGTGGGAGATACAAAATCATGATCTTTCAGATGCTGTATTGGTTTTTCATTCATAATTAAACTGACCCTTTGACTACCATGTGATTCACTGCCTGCTCCTGACCATATTTCAGAACCATGTTTCAACACACCATTTTCTATGTTTCTACTTTCACAACCCTTTTTATTCGTCTCAGGTCCATTTTGAGCCTATTGTATTGTTTGTATTATTCATTGTTCGGATTGTACGCCTAACTACCACCTTTATGTGCGAAATTTGTTTTGCGAGTCGAAATCATGTCCAAGTCAAGTATTGATTCGTCGTCTGGTGGAGTCTATAGTTGTGACGTCAGTCCCACCAAAACTTCTGTTACTGAAGAAGGGGGGGGGGTAAGGAAAGGAAACCGAGAGTATTGCAATTGGTTGATGTTTTATGCTGTGAAGGTCACAAGCCTTCAGCAGCGTTGTATTAGGCAGGGATTCTTATGTTTCCATTCGCCAATTCCCGGCATTCCTCTAGGCACGGAACCGAAAACATATATTTTTTTACTTGGAATATTAGAAGTACAATAATTAAAATAATTAGATTGAAAAATTATAGGTTTTCAGAGAAAAATCCATGTATTTAAAATGCTTTTGAGAATCGTGCAATAGCGCGTCAAGGGAATCGTCATCAGTTTATTTTTCAAATTTCTAACCACTCTAAAGTTCTTTAGATATCAATCCACCCCTCCACCTGCCCCGTTTCATCATTACATGAACTACGCCAGACTGAATTCTTTTTAGACCATTAAGATCAACTCAAAATCCCCACGAATACCTCAAAATAATTAAAAATCACTAGATTTGTATTTATTAATTGGATAATCAGAACAGTTCAATTAATGATATTCGCCAACATGACCTATAGTTTGAAATCTCAGGCTTCTCTCATCTTCAAAATTAATAGTCATTAAAATACTCACCTGGAAAAGCTGACTGAATTATTTTGCTCTTTGTATTCAAAGATTCCTGCCATTTGATAATGTACACTTTTGACTTCCGCTTTGTGATACTTTTTTTATTGAAAGTCAGTTAAATTGTTCGTGAACGGAAAAATAATTGCAAAATAATCGCGCAAGAATATTATAAGTTCAGTGAAATGCTAATGGAATCAGTTTATTTACTAGACTGTGAATTGATCTTATACATAAGAGTTATTTCAAATTATTCTTGACAGATAATCACGTAAATGGTTGCTGATGTTGCTGTACTAGTTTCTCAATAGTTTGTCAACTGAAAGAACGAATTCGCTGAAGCGAGTAAAGTTTATTGGTGGAAACGCCGATAGTTCCAAGTTTCTCGATACTAAAGATTGGACCTTAATCATTCAAGTAATTTCAATCGCTTTCAAGTAGTTCGATCAATCTGTAGAAAAAATTTAAATGTTACTTATTTCTCACGTGTTTTGTACATAACTTTATGAGGAACAAATGAAAAAACAAGTGACTGCTGAAAATGCAAGAACATGGTTATTGAACCAACCAGTCAAATGTCCCTGTATAATGAATAAAGTTATATATAATTAAGAAATTGTAAATCATTCTGCTTAAGAGAAAATAGTTATCATGTATTTTCAAATTTATTTTCAGATGACGCTAGTTGAGTCAAAAAAATGGTTCATTGAAGTTGCTGGAAGTTTCCTTACAATTTTCATTACTAATATTTTACTTCAAATACCATATAGACAACAATATATATTGAAACCTGGCTATCCACGGAAATCTTTTTATGGTTCCGTTGATGCAAATAGGGCTATCATTTAACTACTAGGAATATCTTTTTGGGTTCGATGTTAAGGTCAAGTTGAAGAAAGAACATCTTACCGAATTTGATGAAAAAAAACGATAATCTTCAATTGAAAACTAAGGAGAAGGCCAAGAAAACGTTGCTTATATTAATTATTATTCATCTGGATGCAACTGGTGATAACTTTTATAATTCAGTATAAAAATAAATAAACGAATGATGCAAATTTGAATGAAAGCAGGGTGAAATAATTTGCTGTAAGATTTTGAAATCCCTTTTATTTTAAAACTTCAAAAAGAATTTCTCTGTTTTTTTCCATTGACTTAACATCCATTGACGTAACTTTAATTTTGGCTTTTCCCCAGAGAAAACTGATGATAAACTGTTACTGTTTTCAAAAAATGTTAGAAAAAATATAATCAGGAGTACGGTTTAAAGATGAATAATTTTAGTTCATATACAAAGATATGAAAATCAGCAAATATGATATGATATTTGAACGTTTTGGTATTAAATTTATCAACAAAATACAAGATGTCAAAATGGTTCAGGAGTGCTACTAATCATTTTAAAAATATGAAAAAATATTTTTATGTGAAACTGAGACTTCCAGCATGTTCGAATGAAACATCCATGATGTTAAAATCGTTGTCCGAGTGCAGACAAACGCCGCAACTCCATCGGCCATTTGATGAAGCTTATAGTCAATTTCGCGGAAAATGCTGTTGATAGCTGTCGTTCACTTGATCAAGCTTATAGTCAATGTTTCATGTCGCAAACTTGTTGAACAATGATTATTATTATTATTTTGATGACAGTCATAATAATGCTGTGAATTGTTTGGCCAGCGTAAAATAATTAATAAAATTGCTGTTTTCTCTTCAGAAAAACGTTCAAAGCAAGAAAGCTCTGCGTAGAATACTTGTGTATATCTTCTAATATGCACAGAAATTAACCTTTAAAATGTATATGGTAGTCCTATGGATAAACATTGAATATGTTTACTCTGAATATCTAAATGTTAAATGTAAACATCCATTTTTGTGCGGGATAGCAGAATATCATAATCGTAAAAATCCCATTAGCGTTAAAGTTTAATTTAAATTTGGTGCAGCCGCACGTGCAAGACATCAAGTTTCCCTGATTGACAACATGTCTTCTAGGGGTTTCCATTAAAGCCTGGGTCACCTTGTCTTGATTCATTTCCAACATTGCCAAATTCAGTCGATGCTAATGTTACCTCATTAAATTCTATTATCATGTGGTTGAACACCGTATTTGCCAATCCTAACATCAAGTAGAGTTCGACCGCATTCTGGTGAATTGATGTCTTTCATACATTTTTTTACTGTTACTCTATTGGCAAGAAAAGTTATGTGAAGTAAAAATTTTGTTTGAAAATCTAAAAATATTCTGTAATTATTTCTACCAATTAAAACGATCTGCACTGAAAAAAGAATACTTTTTATTCGGAACATCCAACAATTTACTGCAATAAAATCCAATTAAACCCTACAAAAGTTTTTTAATATTTAAACGACCATCGTCAAAAGCTAGCAATAAAACCGCTTGAGGTTAATGCTGATTTGCTCATATTTACTTAATATAAATGATAGTCGACCTTTGAACGTGTGAAGTTGGATTAACGCCCGAAAAAAGGCCATCAACTTAGATGAAGAGCGCTTACATTCCGTGAGTCCAAGCGAGTATTAATTATCCAATTGCAAGCTGGCCGAACACGGTCACAGATTCGATTAATCTTGATCTTGGAAGCTTAATCGAGTCTCGCTCGAGCCAGATGGGTGGGAGAAAAAGTCAACTTGGAAACTTAGGCCAGTTACTTTAGACTTTTACTTCGAAAAATGACTTTCTAAAATGCTAGCTAAAGGAGGCTTTAAAAAAGGTACAGAAAAATTATTTCAGGGAATACATTTGTAACTATCGGTCCTAGCCTAAATTGTCCGCAAGATAGAAGAAAGACAATTAAATTTTATAAAGAAAAGGTTTTCAAATATATTTTCCTAATTTAGATAGGTTCGGCGTTAAAAAGACTGCACATATACTACTGGCGGAGAGTATTGGATCACTGACAGGGTGACTTATTGAAAATTAGCTTTGATTTCGAATGGTGGTACGTCATCCAGATTATAGATAAAAATATTTTTTAAGCCATTGACACCCTTTTGAAACCTCAAGTGTGTTTACCAAAGATTTCATCTCAACGTCTCCTCATATACGAAGGTAATTCCTTATTTCAAAATTGTTATTATCAACTTTATAAAAGTATTTTAACAATGAGAAAATATTAGTTGTAAAACTTACGTGCTCCACAGTTTTTTATTACGCGAACTATTTCTGCCGGACTGTTATATGTGCAAGTATTGGCACAACATTGTGGATTGGTTCTCGGAGTCTGGAAGCATATTATTTGTGTATTAATTTACAGACTGCTAATAAGAGTCTAGTTTTCAATGTGAAAAAGAAAAAAACTATTTTTCTTATGCTCACCTTGCATGTTTCTTGGCACATTTTCGGTTATTCAACGTTAGCATTATAGCCATAACTGTTGTCAGGAAGGACCAGCGTTTTATGTGAGAAATAAGATATGTAGATGTTGATTATTTCATCACTTCATTGATTATAATTACAATTGAGTATAAAGTTATTTTCCACTATTATTGCGGAAAGAAGGCTTTAGTTATTATATTATATTGTATATAAAAACTATTGTATATGTACTGTGCAATTTTTAAGTAATTCATCAGTATAGTTGCGATTAGTATAAAAATAACTTATATGAAATTTATTTACTTGTATTAATGTTTGAAAAATATCAGATATTTCAAAGTTAAGAAATTTTTAAAGAAATCTTGACTGCTGAATTGAATCCAAATTATTTATTTATTCCAATATTTTACAAAGCTATAACTTACTATATATTACTATAATTATCACTTACTAAGTAAAATCACGAATACTACTTTCCTTCTCATTTTGTAAAATTGGAAGGGTTGAGCAAGATTCTTTTGAATCTGAATATTCAGAAAATATGATCGCTTGTTAAAATTATACTGTTTATGTAGTCTAAAAGTTCGGTGAATAATATGTGTGACAAGCATATTATCAAATTTTTATCAAAAATGTTTTCGATGCGAATATGAAATAGCAGATAAAAATGAATATATTTTTGTGTTGTCATTGGCATTCAATTTTACAAAACAAAGTAATAAATCTCAAACATTTTTTTTTCTCATGTGTATGACGAGCATATTATTAAATTTTGATTTAAAATGGTTATCATGTGAAAACGAAATATGAGATAGGAATGAAAATGGCATTTATGTTACAAATGGCATTTATTGTTACAAAACGAAGTAATAAATTTCAAACCTTCGTTTTTCCTAGCGTTTGACGAGCATGTTATCAAGGTTATATTTCAAATGTTTATGATGCGAACGCTTACTAGCAGATAAAAAATGCAAGTATTTTCATCTTACTTCTTGATAATTACTGTTTATTATCATTATTTTTTCTCTTTTGATCCTCATTTATATATGAACTTTTACTTTGTAAAAAATCCTATTGAAATAAACTTTGGTATAAACCCTAACATATCAAAAGCCTTAATCCGTTCGATCGATTCTAGCTGAAAAAAGTGCAAAGAAGCTATTATGGTAATAAATTTTTGAATATTTCCCCTGCCTTTTTCAAGATCCACTCAAGAAGGTCTTTTACCAAAGGTTTGTTCTCAGAAACTTAATGTGACTGGCACGTTCAGTGAAAACGGAAAAGAGTTCGCATTAATGATAATCAATCATTGAAGTAAGGAAACATATTTAGAGGTTATCATAATGGATTTCCAGATTGATCATTGTTCTCTCACTGTATCTGGGAAATCTGAGAAAATCTAGGAAGAATGGACAAAATTTTTGGATTCATGATCTCAATTTTTGTAATAACTCAACTTTAATTGAAATAGAATAAGAAGCTCAAAGGAATATTTAGTATTTTAGAAGTAATTGACATTCAAGGCAATATTCAGATTTGTATTTTTGAAAAAGCTTTAATACAAAGTTGAACAAGCAACAAATAAAACTACGCAAAGCAAATTGAAATAAGAACGTGTTAATATTAGGATAAAACTTGACACACATCTGTTTTTCTAGTCTAATAGGGCACATTTTCCTAAAATGTTGTCCATATCCTTAAGACAAACATGTTTCCAAAATGTAAGTTCTAAGAAAGCCAGCAAGAAGTTTTCTGTAGCAATACTCCATCACAGGTTAGAACAATTACAACCTGTTTGCATACTTGATCTGTTTTCACTTTGATCTCTAAAAAATTATAAATATTTATTATTATCTTATAATTTCATCACAAAATTATAGGGAACACTGATGCACTTTTTTAAACCTATCTTTTGACAATCATTTATCAATTCTCACATCATTGCAATCTTCATACCTTTTGTGGGTTTCAGAAAATTTTATGGAAAAAAAGTTAAGAAAAAAGTGTAAACATGACCGAAAAAAATGTTTTTTTTTTTCATGAAGTATGGAATACTGAAAAAAACAAGTCACTGACAGGCTAGTCTTCAGATAATCTGTTCGTATTTAAAGGCATAAAATGAATTTTTTTTTCGCGTAAAAAACATTTGAATTTTTTATCTGTTCGAATCATGAACATGGAGAATGGAACAGGGTATCTACTTAACTTCGGAAAAGAATTGCCTGACATATCAATATATATATATATTTCTATGAAAAAAGAAGAATTTTCAACAAAATACAGTAATTTTCAACGAAAATGATGAATTTTCAGCTAAAATGTAAATAGCTACATTTGCAGTGGAAAAATTACTTTTTAAGAAAGAAGAGGAATTTTTCACTAAATATATGTAATATTCAACTGGATTGAATAAATTTTCAATCAAAAAATTAATTTCAAACCGTAGAAAATGAATTTTCAACCAAACATTCAAATTGTCTACAAAAGTAATGCATTTTTAACAAAAATGAAAAATCTTCCATTGGAGCGTTTGAATTTTCAACCAACAAGATGATTTTTTGGTCAGAAAGATTAATTTTCTACCAAAAAATGCGAATTTTCAACAAAAACATGAATTGTCGACTAAATATGTGAATTTTTAAATTAAAAAAAAATAAGTTTTCAACAAACAGTTGCATTAGCAAAAAAAGGATACATTTTCAACCAAAAATGCAACAGTTGGATTCCCAGTTCTAAAAAATTATTCTCTAACCAAAAAAAAAAACACGAAAATCAACAAAAATGTTAACTTGTTAAGCAACGAGATTAATTTCCTACAAAAAAAAACGAATATTCAACCAAATAGATGAATTTTTAACGAAAAAGATAAATTTACAAAAGACTGTATAGGTGAATTTTCAATGAAAAAGGATTTTTCGAGCAAAGAGATAAGTTTTCAACATAAACTTTATTATTTTCGGTTGAAAGTTCGTCTTTTTGGGTTAAAAATTCATCTATTTTTGTTGAAACTTCATCTTCTATGGTTGAGAATCACAACTATTTCATTTGAAATTAGTCTGCTTTGAATAAGAATTGAACTTTTTTGTAAAAAAAATTCATATTCTTTCGGTTAATTAAACTATTTTAGGTTGAAAATCAGAAGTATTTTTACTTCAGATATCAAGAATTACATTTTTCTTTGAGAATTCACGATTCATTATTTTACTCGGAAACCCTTTTTTTAATTCTACTATATTGTTGAAAATTATTATTTTTTGAATGAAAAGTTACCTTTTTCGTTGAAAATTCATCTGTTTGATTAGGAATGTACATACTTCTGTAGAATATAATTTTATTCTGCTGGAAATTGATCTGTTCTAGTTGAAAATTCATGTATTTTGTTAAAAATGTGTCTTTTTTGGGTAAAAAATTATTATTTTGTTTTGAAAATTCAACTATTTGGTAAAAAATTCATTTCTTTGGTTGAATATTTGTTTTTTATTTTTGCTAAAAATTTATTTTTCGGACTGAATATTGAACTATTTCATTTTTCGTTGAAATTGATCTTTTTATTGAAAATTCATGCATTTTGTTGAAAATTGGTATTTTTTAATAGAAAGTTTATCTTCTGGTTTAAATATTGAACTATTTGATTAACAATGCATTTGTTATAGCTGAATATTCATTATTTTTGCTGAAGCTTCATTCTTTTGTTTAGAAATTCAACTATTTTGTTGAAAATTCGTTTTTTAGGTGAAAATTATTTTTTGAAACTAAAAATGTGACTACTTCATTCTTGTTTGGAAATTTAGCTCATTCATTTGAGAATAAATTTATTTGATAAAAGAATGGTATTGTTTAGTTTAAAATTCAATTCTTTTGATAGAAAATTCATATATTCGGGGTGAAAAATCAACTATTTTTTCACGAAATTCGTCATTTTGTCTTGAAAATTCAGCATTTTAGATCAGAATTTTTTTCTTCTAAGACTCAGGGATCCTTCTTTGTTAAAAATTCAACTCTTTTGTTGGAAATTCCTCTTTCCGGTTTGGAAATGAGTCTGTTTTTGTTAAGGATTGTACTAATTGGTTGAAAATTCTTAGTTTTTGGTTTTGAAAATTTAACTTTTTTGTTGAAAATTATTTTTTTCTTGGTAGAAAATTATTTGCTTCAACATAAAATTTCATCCTTTCATTTTTGGTTTAAAATTTATGTTTTAGACGGTTGAAAATATATTTAAAAACAAACATTTTTTGCGTTAACTTTACTGATCTCCTAGGTGTAAGGTTGTTTTTATACTTGAAAGAAAAGTTTAGAACGTTCAGAGAAAATTAAAACTTCGTCAGGGAATAATCAGGAAAAGTCAGGGAATTCCGAAATTAAGATTTTGTATTAATCCTGTACTTGAATTTTGAGAAAAAAACTTTCTCAGCCAGGGGATACCACCGTACAGTAGATAATGTTCCTACAGAATATAATCCATTATTATAAGCAAAAATGTAAGTAAAATAATTAATTGTCATTTTAATGTGTTAATAAGTATCGTGTCTTAATTACTGATCACATTAAATTCATTCTTTTACATAAATTAGTATTTTAAACAAATGATTCTCTATTGTAGGATCGTTATCTACTGTGGGGTGGTCTACCCTAATGAACATCACATATGATCAAACTTATTACACTCTACTCCCGATATAAGACCGTTTTTGGGACCGGGTGAATCCAAACGTAAACAGGCAGGGCCGCTTGAATCATTTCCGTTGGATTTGGTCGCATGACGCTACCTGATGCTATCTCTGACCACGAAACTTCAGAGGCCATAAGTTATAGCAATATCGGAAACCGGGGGTTCTTATATCGGGATTTGAGTGTATTTTTTTTAGTGTAGTAAGACTTTTCCGTAAGTTTGTATCTTTAATGCCTGAAATGACTGTTCTAACTATGTTTTGAACAGTTTGGCAAAGTATCGGGTGTTATTTTGAGATTGCTCGGTAAAGTAGCTCGGTAAAGTCGGCAGAAGCAGTAACACAAGCAGAACAGGGAGCACATGCCTGAGAGTAAAAGAGATAGAAAAGCAGAGAAAGAGAACGACGAGGGAGTCTATCCGTAGAAACGTGCGACTAAATGAAAGGAATGTAAATCATAAAAAGTTACGAGCTTTTAAATCTTCTACAAGGTGGCGCACGTTCGCTTTAATTACCTTACATCCCTCATCCCACCCCTCGCGACTCTTGCACGTCCTGAAGGGTAGCCACCCATCCCCACGATGCCCTCCACTTCTCACTCCCTCCCTGTATATCACTCTCATTTGAATTCCAGGAGGACGTCGTATCTCCACTTCTACTTCCTTCTACCTCCTTCCATCTATTTTCCACCCCCTTTTACCCACCCTCTTTCCTCTCTTCCTCCAGCATTCAGAGAAATTTCTTACCCTCACCGAATAGATCATCTTCAATGCTCTGAACTCTTGGGGATAATTAGAAGGCCGCCACGTATTTCAGTTTCTGATATCAAACCGTTAGATGAAATAAAAAGATAAAAAATATTCACTCTGCTACTACTTCGTTCCAAGTCGTTATTAACACGCCACGAGAATTCTGCTTTCCAAGGAGGAAAAGATACGCGATCTTTCTCAAGGTGTGCACCAGGAGGCGGTGGGATTGCTTTCTAAGTGATTGTGAGATAAGTAGAACGATCCTTCTCGCGTCTGACGTCCCGCTCGTGCCAGCAGCCTTCCGACTGGAGTTTCCAGAAACGGATGCCAAGTTGAAAATCAAAATTTCTAATTCGTGTCGCATATGAGTAGAAACATTTTTCGTTCAATCCTGTTAAAGTTGTTTTTCAGTCATTTTTTAGTCGATTATTTAACAAACCGTTTCTAAATTTAATTTTGTAGTGAAAGACTCAACAGCTCATTCTTTTATTTTTTTTTATTTAAAAAATGTTTGTCCAATATTAACAGTTATGTTTATCTTAACTATAAACCACATTTTTCTAAGAATATTGAGAACATACATGAGTCTTGAAAAGACATCTCCCGCTTGGTGAATACGATATTTTTTATAATAAACATGTGACTTCAGAGGTTTCTTGTAACATAGTTCTGCTCATATGAAGGAATTACAGAAACTTTATTTTTATTTTAATATTTTATTAATTTTATTATATACCTCTGACGTCACTTTTTACTCTCTGGGGAGTTGAAAGTCGTTTTCAGTTCCTAGAAAGTGAAAAAAAATCATTTTTTTTTTTATTAAAAAGGACTTAAATAGAGTTGTTTAAAAGAAAATTACACGAAAATTTCCCGCCAACGCCTAAAGTATGACCTGAAAATAATAAAGCGCAAAAAAAGAAAGCGGAGCTTTTTTCTGTAATCTTTTTACTCCTAGAGATCGAAAAGTATTTTTTACTTCCTAGGTACTCATCAAAAATCATATTTTCTCAACATGTGTAATAGGGTTGGTCAAAGAAGTGAATGCTTGAATTTCAAAAATACACAGGGCTTAAAAGTTTTTTTTTTGTATGCAAAGTGTAGTTTATTCTGAAACTTTGAGCCCGATACAAAAATAATCCAACTATAGCAGCGTATTGAAATTTTATTGAGCTAAGAGCGCAGAATTTGTTCTATACCTGATACATTTACGAATTTTGATGTATCTTGGCTAGAGTACGTCCATTGAACACATGAAATTTTATATTTTTTTACTGAATATATTGAAAAAATATCAATTATTTTTACTCTAAAGGAGATTTCAAATGATTCCAAAATTTTTTTTAAGACTAGAAATATTTCTGTTAATTTGAATGTATTTTAACAGATTTCAAAGCATTTTTTAACGAGATTTCTAACGCTTCTTGATATTCCCTCAGATTTCAGCGCATTCCAAAAGATTTCAAGGGATTGAGAGAGATATTTTGAAGGATTTCTTGTGATACCGAAATTCTGTCACGAATTTAAAATGATATCATGGGATATTAATGGGATTTTGATGATTTTAAGCAATTTCGGTATATTCCATAGGATTTCAAAAGATTTCAGGAAATTAAAAAATATTCTCGAAGATTTCAAAGGATTTTGACGGATTTTAAGATATTTAAGGGGTTCTTTAGGACCACAAAAGATTTAACGGAATTCAAAAGGATTTCCGAATATTTTACATAATTTTAAAGAATCTTTACGTTTTTGAATGGCTTTAAAAATATTTAAATGAATTTTGATATATTATAAGGGGTTCCAAGAGATTCGGGAAGATTTCGCCGGATTTTAAATATTCCAATGAATTTTTAGGAGAGTTCAATTATTTCAAGAGATCACATCAGTTATCGAAACATTTCACGGAACTTCAAGATTTTTAACGGATTATGAGAAATATCCACGAATTTTATGGAGCTATAAGGGATTTCATGGAATTTTGAATATTTCATACAATTTCAAGAATTCTTACTGTTTTTAAGAAGTTTTAAGGGCTATGAAGAGATATTGAAGTAATTTACTGAATTTCATAGGATTTGAAAGGATTTAATACTTTATTGAAGTCTTTTCACGAACTTTCAAAGATATTAAGGGATTTTAATGAGATTTCAATAATTTTAAGGAATTTGAAGCAATTGAGATAAAAAATTTAATTCAAAAACATTTCAGAGGATTTTAAGGGATTTTCACGGATTTTAAGAGATATATAAAGGAATTTCGATGATTTCAGACAAGCTCGAGCTTTTGTATTTTATCCATAGAATTCAAAGAATTTCAAAGGATTTTCAAATGATTTTGAAAAGTTTAAGAGATTTATATAATTTTTACAAGAATTCACGGGATTTCAAATAATGTTAACGATGTCCAGGGATTCAAAGAGATTTATTCAAAGGTTTGAATCACATTTTGAGGATGATTTATCTCCGCGATTCTATATTTATTGGACATATGCAATTGAATATTTTTTCAAAAATGAGAAAGCAGAAACTTACGCTAGAAGTACGATGGACCTCCCCTGAGTGATAAAAACTAAGAATTTCATTTGAGAGACTACATAATTCCACTAAAAATAACCAAAAAATTTCAAAATTTCCTTCTTTCTCAGTTATAACACTCTGAAAATCCATGAAAATAGTTATGAGTTGTTGGCCAACTTTTTTCCATGAAGCTGTATACTATGCTATTAAATATTTTATTATTCATTTTTCTAAAAAACATGTGTACATATTTTTCGTCATAAATCATTGAACATGCAAGCTTTTTTCAGATTTTTCTTCTCATTTTAAAGGTTATATTTTGCCAAAAATATTAGACATTTGTGGTCAGTTTTGTTGGAATTATGCAGTCATAATTGAATACTTCATTTTTCTCATGCCAGATATATTGGAAATAATGTGGACTACAAATTCTATCAGGCTAGAATTATGCAAATTTATAAATGTTTGAAGTATAAAATAAACTTTGCGCTCTTGCCTGTTCAAAACGTCAATAGACTTGCGATAGTTGCATTTTTTTTAACGGAATGAAATTTTATAAATAAACTTCTTGAATCATATCCAAACCATCAAACCCGGCGGTACATTGTCGGTAATATCAAGTGTCGTCAAACGCGGTAATTTCGAACATATAGGGTAAATTCTGACATTCCTAAATTGATAGTTTAAATTACCAAAGGGGGTTTTAACCAGAATCTAGAACCAATTAAGGCTTCACTAGGGGCTTAACTGGTCCTAGATACTATTTAAAACCCCCTTAGGTAATTTAAGCTATCTATTTAGAAATATCCGAATTTACCCCACGTGTCTGACTTAACCCCGTTTGAGGGTATCGATATAAAACTTTTGATAATTTAATAACTCTATTTAAGTGTAAACAAGGGTGGATATTAATTTTGATTTCTAGTGAAATATCGGATTTGATAAGCAAACGTGGTTTTATAGCTGCTATGTTTTTTACAATGACTCTTATTACATTCTTGACGATTTGCGTCTCATTAAAGTAAGTAGGCCTGCTAATGACTCTTAGAGGCCGGAAAGGAATTAGCTTCGATCCAATGCAGGAAAAAAATACGTGATAGAAGACATTTATTACTGTTTATGTTTTTCAGTTGAAGAGAGAGAACTAAAACAGAATACGCGCTGTCTTTGTCATTCAGTTCTTTTTTTCTTATCAAATTTTTTACTTTCCTATTGAAACTATATCATATTAATTTTGTCGAACTTTTTATTAGATTCTAATCATAAAGAGGGTATGTTAAGAAGTTCCACATAGTGCGTGATTAAAAAACAAACACTGTGATAGATTTTATCCAGATTCAGTATCAAGGTCGTATATCATGAGAGTCAGATAACCATTTATTTGTGCTGAAATTCTGTGTGACACCCGAGAAAACCAGGAAGAGAAAAATCATTTAGGTATTTTTCTGGATAATGCCTTGGTTAAGGTCCTAAAGAACCCCGATATACCAAAATATTCGAATTAGCAATTGTCTACAGAATTCTATGGATTCCTGGATATTATTCTTCAGTTTGGAATCCGAAAATCGGATCATATTTCAAGTTCTTTCGAAGAGGAACCTGCGGTTTAGGACGCGTTTTTTGTTTGTTTGAGAAATAAGGTATTAGGGCAAATTTTCAAAAATTTTTAGAATATATTCGTACAAGTCTTAGAAGAAAAAAAATTTATTTAAAGAAAACAATGGTTGATTTAGGTAGATCCTTGAGGATATATCGCGACCGTCGCGCTTTGAGAGATGATAAATTTGTGCACTATTTTCGTAATTTTCATCTTCTTTTTTGTTTTATAAAGTTGTTTAGAGACAAGTTCCAACTTTTCATTTTTTGTGCATTTTTTTTATGAATCACCAGTATTTTTTTTTATTCGTTCATTTTATATTTTTTTAATATATTTTTGTTAACAAATATAAGTTTGGTATCAAATTAGCCTAATTTAGAGAAATTTAACGAAAGTGTTGACACAATGAGAATATAATTCTGGATGTATAATCATAAGAAAAGTTGAATTTTCGACCAAATTACTTTCTAACAAAATAATTGAATTTTCAACCAAAATGTTTCATTTCCAACAAACAAAAATGAGAAACAAAAACTAAAAAAAGTTCATTTTCAACGAAAATAGAAAAGTCAGATTTTCAGTTTTAGAAAAATTATTATTTTTAACTAAAACAAAAATTGAATTTGCAACAAAATAGTTGTATTTTTAACCAAAGAGATGAGTTTTCAACTAAATAACTAAATTTTTAACAATGCAGTTTAACATTGACCCGATTAGTTAAATGTTCAATTAGAAAAAAACGATTTTCAACCAAAAGGAAAAGAGTTTTTAACAGAGAAGTTAAACTTTTAACCAGAGACGAATTTTCAACTACATTCATAAAGATTTTTCAAAACAATAACTTCTTAACAAAGTGGTTTGACCTTCAAACAAGCAAGACGAATAGCCAAACAAAAAACGAATTTTCAAACAAAATAATTGAATCCTCAAACAAAGGAGATTAATTTTCAAACAAAAAGTTAAATTTTCAACCAAATAGATAACATTTTTGCAAATAAATACGAATTTCCTAACCCAAAAGATGAATCTTGGAAAAATAGTTGAATTCAAACACAAATTTGATTTTCAACAAGAATTTCAATTTTCCACCCAAAATGAGGAATCTTCAACAAAATCTACACGACTAGTGCAAGCGGCACTAAAAATCACTGCTGATTTTCAAACGTGATTACTCATTTTAAAAAAAGTAAGAAACTTTTTTAAGAGACCGTGGAAAAGCTTATAGAAATCCACATCAAAATACCTATTATAGTGATATTTAGGATCTTTTAAAGAGAATATATCACGTAAGAAATTTTAAAACAAAATTTAAGAATTTCTTTAATTTTTCTAACCTCGACTTCAACTCGTCGCCTGACCTAGGACAGTTGTAAAACAATCTTGAGTTCTTACTACAGTGTTTGAAGTCTTATCTTCAATTGAAGCCAATAAATGTTCAAAAATCTTTATGGGTTTCCGAGATATGACTAAAAATGTCCAAGCGGATCTGCGTCAAGTTTCAGTCGGCGATCACCGCTGTTGCGTCGCTTGCGAGAGCGGTTTAAATAAAGATAAGGTTCAAAGTATTACCTACTGGTAATTTCAGTTTTTTTTTCAAAAGTTTCTGAAGTCACGGCATGGGTTGAAGATGAGGTACAAAATTCAAAAAATTCTTGATTTCGTTTTAAACTTCTCATATGGTATATTCTTTTAAAAAAAAACCAAAAATATCATTAAAAGGGTTATTCTACGCGGAATTTCATACGCTTCTTAACGGTCATTTGAACAAATTTTTCGCGTTTTTTTTTGAATGACTAATCCTGTCTCAAAGTCAGCAGTGATTTTTATTCCGCTCGCGTTAGCCGCGCAGGTAATTTTCGACAGTAGTGTAGGTTTGTCATTTAATTTTTTTTTATTTTTAAAAAAGCTTTAAATTGGAAAATTTGAGAAGAATGGGAGTGAATTCGGGTAATAGATAGACATATATCTGTGTTTGGTGAAACGAGCACAGAAAGGGTGGAGGTATGTCGAGGCGGATAGGATATACGTCATGGGGTGACAAGCGGAACAAATGGAATCTGAACCAGCAATCCTCTGGTGTAAACTGCTTATGTGTCGACCTCCCAACTGTCAGCCGACAATGATCTAATAATATTAGAGATAATGGATGTTTCATTCGTTCATAGCATCTGATGCCTCAATGAAAAACCTCTGCTTTCAAGAGAAAACATCCTGATTCCATCTCCCAAATCTAAAACTTTTGATTTGATTTCAGTTTCAGTTATCATATGAGAATTTCACCAGAACCAAAAAACATTTTCTAAAAACTCAATACATTTTTACAGTATTTTGGTTTGAGGTTGCTACAAAATCAAAATGTCGAAATCCCCTGAATTTTCCCTGACTAGGTTTTCATTTTTCCTGATAGTTCTACATTTTCTTTCAGACGACAAACAACCTTATACCAGTTAAATTTTCAGCCAAAGTGATGAATCTTAGAGAAAAAAATTATTTTTCAACTAAAACTGTAATAGGTAATATTTCCACAAAACACATTTTAATTTTCAATCAAAAGCAGTTGAATTAATCCAAAAATTGCGAATTTTCAAAAAATAAGTTAAACTCTTAACCAAAACAGATGTAGATGTAGATGAATATTTGTAATGGCTTAATGAATTAAACGAGTTCATTCGTTAAAAAATGTAGAAAAATTACATACAATTAGATTATCCGACTCTTATCACACCCCTTTGTGAGAATCAGAAAAATTTACACACCGCCTTCTTATGTTACGTAATTTCCGCATTTTTAACCAAAAAGTATGAAATTCCGACGATAAAAGATGAATATTTAAATTAAAACGACGAATTTTTAACAAAGAGTTACATTTTTAATTAAAAAAGATTTTGAGTCAATAAAGAAAAAGAAATTTCATCTGAAATGTTAGATTTTTTGAAGAAAAATAGGAGCTTTCTGATAAACAGTTGCATTTCCAAACTAATAATTAAATTATATAACAAATAGCTGAATTTTAAACCAAAAAGATTAATTTTTTACTTAAAATGACGAATTATCAACGAAATGCATACATTTCCAACCGAATAATTTAATTTTCAATCAATAAGATTAATTTTCTACCAAAAAGGACGAATTTTCAACAAAATATATCAATTTCAAATGAAGCAGTTTAATTTCCAACCAAGAAGATTAATTTTCTACCGAAAAGAACAAATTTTTAACAAAAAACATGAATTTTTAACCAAATCATTCAAATTTCGACAAATGCAGTCAATTTTCCACAAAATTGTTCAATTTTCAAAATAAAAAAGATTATTTTTTGACCTTTAAATGAAATAGTTTGATTTGCTACAAAGCAGTTGAATTTTCTACGAAATAGTTGAATTTACTACCAAATTGTTCAATTTTTGAGACAAAAGGACGAATTGGCCATAAAACATTTGAAAAAAAATTAATTTTCAAGCCAACAGTTACATTTTTAGATACGTAGTTAAATTTTCACTTAAAAATAATATTCATCCAAAAATATATTCCAACAAAGGAGTTTAATTTTCACTCAAAGAGAAGAATTTCCAAGTCAAATTAGAACCTCAAACAAAAAAATTAATTTTTAAAAAAGTGGTTTAACGTTCAACCATCCAGGTGAATTTTCAACTTTAACAGAGGAATTTTCAACAAAAAATTTAATAGTTGATATATTGAAAAAAAAATCTTATTTCGAAACAAAAACACAGGAATTCAATCAAACAAATGCCATTTTTTCAAAAAATTGATTTCCTAACATAAAAGACTAATTTTCAACAATATACACACACATTTAACCAAATATTTACATTTTAAACCAAGACGATTAATTTTTTACCAAAAAATGACGAATTTTCAACAAAATACATAAATTTCAAATGAAATAGTTTAATTTTCAACCAAGAAAATTAATTTTCTACCAAAAAGGACAAATTTTCAACAAAAGACATAAATTTTCAACCAAATCATTCAACTTTCAACAAATTTAGTCAATTTTCCACAAAATTGTTAAATTTTCAAACTAGAAAAGATTAATTTTCAACCTTCAAATGAAATAGTTTGATTTTCTACAAAACAGTTGAGTTTTCTACAAAATAGTATAATTTGCTATCAAATTGTACAATTTTCAAGCCAAAAGGACGAATTTTCCATAAAACATTTGAAGAAAGCCTAATTTCCAAGCGAACAGTTCCATTTTTAAATACATAGTTAAATTTTCACTTGAAAAATTAATATTCATCCAAAAAACTATTCCAACAAAGGAGTTCAATTTTCAACCACAGAGATGAATTTCCAACTAAAATTATATACCTTAACCAAAAAATTAATTTTTAAAAAAGCAGTTCAAATTTTGAACCATTCAGGTGAATTTTCAACTTTAACAGAGGAATTTTTAACACAAAATGTAATAGTTGATATATTCAACAATAAAATCTTCTTATTTTAAAACAAATACAGATGAATTTAATTAAACAGATGCCATTTTTTCAAAAAATTGATTTCCTAACATGAAAGACTAATTTAAAAAAAAAATACACATTTAACCAAATATTTAAATTTTCGACCAAGACGATTAGCTCTTGACCAAAAAAGTCGAATTTTCAACAAAACACATAAATTTCCAACCAAGTAATTGAATTTTCATTCAAGAGGATTAATTTCATACAAAAATGTCAAACTATCAAGAAATTATATGAATTTTCATCCAAAAAATTTAATTTTAACCTTAAGAAGATAGAAAAAAATGGAACACTTAAATTTACAGATAAAAAAGTTAATTTTAAACCAAGAAAAAAACTGATTTTCTACAAAGAATTTGAATTTTGAACTCGCAAATATGCATTTCCAACAAAAAAGTTAATTTTCAACGCTAATAGATTAATTTTTAAGAAGAAAGTTGGAGTTTTAAGAAACAAAAATTCTACAAAAAAAGAGGCGAAATTTTCAAACCAAAAATATAAAAAAATGTCAATCAAATTGCTAAATTTTTAAATCAAAAAGAAGAATTTTTAAAAACACAGTTAAATTTTCAACCCAAAAGGATGGCTGAAAAGCCTGAGTTAAATAAATATGAATCAGGATTATTCATACATTAAAGAATAATAGTTTAAACTAACTTTGAAAATAAAATGTCAGACGACGTAACATTTCAGTCCTAAAGAAATAATAAAATTTTACGTTTGTAAAACTGAATACTTGTTGTTATTGACACATTTTATTATTTTAGTTTATAAAGTCTAGTAGGATTATATTAGGGGTACGGTGATTAGAGCAAATCTTACAATATCTTACATGTGGGTGGGCAATTACACATTTAAAATAATTCCTTACTTAGTTTCTGACTGAACTCTTATTCGCTTATTAATTTAATATTATATCGTGAATTTGTGATAATATTGCTTCTATTACTAATAATTAACAATAATTTTGGTTTAACATTTAATGCACTAGATTCTACAGCAAGCACTAGATTGTACTGACCATGATAATAAATAACAATAACCAAAAACCATTTTCTATAATCTTAATATATTTTCACGGAATTTTTTGATTTCAATATAATAAATTTAATTAAATCGTATAATTACTCGTTTGAAAGATTGCAGAGTTCCTTCTAGCGTAATTGACTACATTCTTTCATTCGAAATTGCACATGAAATATATTGCTTAAGCATTAACTGAAAAGCGTAGAAACACGAATATGTATATTTGTGCATGCAGAGTTCTTTCGACTTTCTAGAGGAAATAGCCAGAGAAAAAAGAGACTTGCTGCTAAAATGTACCGGTTTGCAGCGAGAAACCGCAGTTCTCGTACGTTCATTGCACCACGGGGATGAGAGTATTTCGTCGAAAAGATTCAAAGAGGGAATGTTCTTGGAATTGGGAAACCACAGAAAAATGCGACGAAGCGCATTTTCCTAACTGTTGTTGCCTGCCTTCTGCTCCCTCTTTTCCTTTTTCTTTGCTTTTGTCATTATTACGAAATACAAAGAGCCTGATTAAGACATCCTCCGCGAAGATGAGTTCTTCTCAAAAGTACAGGACAGGGGACAATTATTTTTGGTACTCCAAAGGGAAAATTTTCTGATGAACTGGGAAAAGGAGAGAAATTTGATTTGATTTGAGAGAATGCTGTAGTCTTTTAAAATGAACCAGTAAAATCTCACTGGCAGAAACAGCCAGAAGTATCTCACTCTCAATCAGTGAGCTTTCACTGGTTTAGTCAGTGGAATTCCTTCACTGTTTTAATCAGTGATAATCACTGACTACTCGGTGGAATTACGTCACTGGTATATCCAATAAAGCTGCCTCGGTTGAGAGACTGTGCTGGTTCAGTTTCAAAGAGTCGTACTAGATCTAAACAGAATATATTTTTTGGCTGATTTCACTTCTCCACAGATAAAAAATAAAGGGTAAATGATGATTCAGGTAAAAAATGCTGGGGTAGCTTTGGCATGCAAAAAAATGAAAATCAGCGAAGGCAAAATGAATGATCACAAAACAGGGGAAATGGGATAACATTTTATCAAAATAGAATT
The DNA here is from genome assembly GCA_011634705.1 of Andricus grossulariae. Taxonomy (NCBI): domain Eukaryota; kingdom Metazoa; phylum Arthropoda; class Insecta; order Hymenoptera; family Cynipidae; genus Andricus; species Andricus grossulariae. The sequence continues at coordinate 20,899 of JAABKJ010000052.1, forward strand.
ATAACAGAATAACAAAATAGATAAATCTTTACTCAAAGAAGGATCATTTTCTAACAAAACAAAAAAAGAATTTTTAGCGAAAGCGTCGAATATTTTAGGAAAAAGTTGACTTCTAAACCCGAAAAGAAACCGAAAAAATATTGAACTTCAACCACAGCAGTTGTATTTTCGAATAAATAGTTGAATCTTCAAGTCAAAAAGACGCCTTTTTAAAAATGCACTTGAATTTTGAACCAAAAAAAATAAATTTTCAACCAAGAACTTTTCTACCGAATAAGATTAGTTTTTAATCCAAAAAAGATGAATTCTCAATCAAACAAGATTAATTTTTAGTAAAATATATAAATTGTGACATTGAAATGTCGCATTTTTGGGTTAACACCTAAAAAAGCGTTTTAATTTTAAATCGAAAACAGTCGAATTTCACTAGAAAAGACGAATTCCTAATGAACTCAAGTAGTTAATTTTGCAATCAAACAAAATTAATTCTCAATAAAAAATATAATAGTTAATATTGTAACCCAAAAAAAGATTCAATTTCAATTCAAAAACATTCAAATTCAACTAAAAAAGGTGAATTCTTAACGAAAAATGTAATAGTCTATACTTCAACCCAAAAAAAATTTAATTATTAATCAAGAACAATCCAATTCTAACTAAAAAGATGAATGAATTAATCAAAAAATTGATTAAATAAAAAAAATTATAACAAAATAGATAAGTTTTTAATCAAAGAGATAGATCTTTAGCTAATGAAATGATTTCTTAACAATCCAGTTCAACTTTTAAACGTGCTGCTAAATTAAAAAAAATCAATTGATTTTCAACAAAAAAAAAGAGGTGGTCGAATTTCTAGTTAAAATACTTAATTTGAAGAAAAAAAATTTAACCAAATAGTTGAATTTTCAACCAGGAAGGATGACTGTGAAACTTGTGTTGAATATATGAGAATTGAGATTATTCATAGAATAAGGGATGATAGCTTAAACAAACTTTAAAACTAAATTTTTAACAAAGTAGTTCAACTTTCAACCAAGTTCTTGAGTTTTCAATCAAGAAGATTAACTTTCTCCAAAAAAATGAATAGTTACTTTTTCAGTTAAAACAATTACTTCTTCACAAAGAGAACGAAAAATTGGAACAAAATATTTAAATTTTCAGTTAAATAGTAGACTTAGCAAAAAATAATATAATATTCGACTTGTTAATTGAATTGAATTAACTTTTAACCAAAATTAGCTGGATTTTCTTGTTGAGTTCTATTAATTTAATTCGCATTTAAAAAAAAAAACAAGAAAAAAGTGTAGTTTCTTGATAACAGGGAGAAAAAAGGAATTCATCAAAAGAGGGGGAAAGAGGGAAAAGAAAGAAAGAGTTTGAAGTCTGTATTCAGCTCCTTTACAAGTGAAATAAAATCACTTGTTTTCATTTGCTCAATCATTTCAAAAAGTTGTTATTCACATTTAGATTTTTCATACGTGTGATTTCATATTTTGTATTAATTCCTCCCCTTGACCTTACTAATCGTCACCCTCTTGGCACTGTCTATTTTTCGAACAGTCCCTTATCGATCTTCAGTTTTTTTCGTGCTGAAACTACCTCCAGAATTCTCACCTGAATCACTTTTTACCTTTAGTTTTTTCCGTGCATCTTTCCTTTAAATGATTTCCTTTCGTCTGCTTTCACAAGACTGACCAAGTATAAGTGCTTTCAATTGGAATCCTATCAAATGGCAGATTTTTCCAAATCCTTAAAGCGTCGATAATAGTCGAGGGAAGGTATAAAGAGGGAGAATCGTCCTTAGCGACTTTATTTTTATTTGCTGTATTTCGAGAACCAGGTTAACTGAATCTTAGCAGTTTACAGATATAGATTCCGGACAGGGATAATATATCATTCAGAAGGCTTCTGGTTTTGCTATCGGTTACACGATATTCACCTTAGTGCGTATCCTTGCATCTCTCAAATAATCTTCAGATTATTTGATGTTGACAGAAAAGGAGAGAAAAAATCCCAATGTTCTGTGATGATATATTATTCATTTGATAGAATCCATTTTATTTTCATTGCAATTTTGGAGAATATTTCATAAGGTACTTCCTGTTCAGACTGTATCCCTGGAGAAAATAAAATCGATTTTGTTTGCTGATAATACATTGTGCAGTCTCTTTTATAATGAAATTCTTGTTTGAATGATGAAATTGTCAAAAAAGATCTTTGTATTTTTAACGATAAAATCTGAATGAAAAATTGGCATGTTCTTCCTACAAGATACGATATTAATTCGCGTATTGACGTCTTACTAATTATTCGATGTTAAAAAAGTTTTGATATTATTTTCTGAGGAAGTGAAATAAGTAACAACTTTTTCAATTTGAAAAGCCGAAAAACGATCAAGTTGCCGCCTAATAACTCCAAGTTGAAGAAATTTGATTAATTCGATAAGGTTTCAGTAAATGCTGCTAATTACTCTAATTTTCTTAATTATCAGTAACTTTAATATTCACTTCTTTCATGTTCCTTCACTCATTTTAACGACAAAATTACACAGTTTTCTCTGTAATTTCTAAATTAATAACTTGATTTGCTCTACATTCAAGTGTAGCCCAAAAAACAAAATTCAAATTTCGTTTGGGATAATGGCTCCTTGTGATGTCGATTCAATTTATTTATAGTTGCTTGAACAACTTTTTTTTGTTTGAATGTAACTTTTGTCTACAATAAAGCAGAAAAATGTAGTTTTTTGCAAATTTTTCAACAAACTTCACAGAATTTTGTTATGCCTTGTATTTTTACCCTCTAGTCCATCATTTTTAAACAATTGACATTTCTTTGCACAATTTCTTTCGACGGAAAATCCAAAATTCAGACCTTGAATGAGGAAGATTAACTTATTAGTTTAAATTGGAAATAAGCACAATCAATTTGATTCATTTTCATTTCTTTAAATAATTTCTATCATTGAAATGTAGCTATTGACTGGAATGAGGCAGGAAGGGCAGTTTTTTGCAAATTATTCAACAAATTTCATTATCTCCTCCAATAATGACATTTTTTATCACTTACTCGCAATGAAAAACAAACGCAGTACGTGAATCTCATTTTTCCATAAACCAACATTTTTCAATGTTAATCTTATGGGATTTTTCGGGCCATTGTGGCACGTCTCAATATTGAACAATTTGGCTCAAAAGTTTGGCTCTTTAAAAATTATTACACAGTTTATAAAATAATAAACAATTTTTCAATCTTTGAAGTCTCATGTGGGCATGAATAGACACAACAACAAGTTAATATTGGGGTGAAAGCATAACGTTCAAAGTAAAAAAAACATTTTTTTCTATGTACAAAAAACGTATACACTAGATTCTTTGTTTGAATGAACTACTTCTAACAACAAAGTGAAATGACCAATCAAATTTTTATATTCTGTAAATCTGTCTTTAATAATTCTGATTGTCATGTAATCGATGATTTATGTCATTTGTTCAGTGACAAAAAATCATATTGTTAAAATGGCTAATTTTTCTATTGCAGTTGTTTATACATTATCGAACTGAAACAGAAATTATGAAAGCAGCTTGCTCCGCTTTCCTAGAAATTTAATGCAAATTATTAAAAATAAATTTTTTTAATTCATTGGCGCTGACAGTTACTTGCGATTTTTAGCGAAATTTACTGAATTGGGGAAAAACAGGCAACGCTACTTTGTAGTAGACATAATAAGGAACACACTTATATCTGAAATTTTCCAATAACTTTGGGGACGAACAAATAACAGAAGCTAATATACCAAAGTACTATTTATTTATTAGCATTATTACTTTTAAACTTCATTACATTTTTTTTATTCTTTCAACAATTTTCTTTTACTTCTGTAGATCTATGAATGAGTAAGGAAGAGCAGCTATTCGAAAATTAATAACGGATTTATAAATATAGGAAATATTGTGATGGAAAGCACATGAAGAATTAAAAGATAATTTTGTGACTTGCGTAATTGCCGGCGAAGCAAGATTTTATTAAATAACAAATAATTTGCTAAATAGATACCCTAATTATCACTGAACGCAGACAGAATTCTTTTGTATACACATAAAAAAAGCTAGGCTCATTTTGAGTCCGATGTAGACCCAAATTTGTTTCAAACAAGCATTTTTTTCTCCCTATATCAAGGAAATGATTTGTTTGATTCAAACTAAATTACTTTGATTCAAACAAACATACTTCTCAAAAAAATCGAGACGCAGTCCTTTTTAGTCCATAAGGACTCAAGCTGAGCTGTTGAACAAAAGAAAACAAACTTTTTTTCTGTACAATTATTGAAGTTGAAAATTGTACTTTTGGCAACGTATTCAAATCTCCTGGCCCACTGTGCACCCTAAGCGACGTATTGATCGCGTTTTATACCACAAAAGTTTCTCCTTTTCTATCGAGGTCATCTTCGAAACGAACTTCATCCCTCATCTTGTTAGAAAAAAACCGGGTCGGACTGAAAAAAGTAGAAATTACGATTCACAATTCCTCTGGAAGTCGTAAACGAGTCCCTTCTTTGCCGAAAGTGATACAAATCCGCGCCTAGTCGGAGAATCCGCGCCTTACAGTTGACTTACTCGGCTCCTTGACAGCGAAAGGGTCGTCGTGATTCGCAGTCGTGTTTGATAACTACACCTTTGTGTCTCGTAGAGACTTCGTCGCTGTTACGGTTGTCTCAGTAGGGAGAGGGTTAAAGACAATAAAGGAGATAAAGAGGACTAGAACTCTGAGAGAGAAGCAACAAAAGGAGAAAACAGAGAAGAATAGAGTGATCAATTCGAAGGAGAAAGCGTTCCAAACGGACTGCCTCATGCATATGCCACAGTTTCATTTGACTGCATAATCGCATTCCATTCCTACGGGAATCTCGTGTCAACATGTTATGTATTTTCGCTTTTCACTGTTTTCGTACTTTTTACCCTCTCATTGGGAATTCCGCTTTTTCATTTGGCTCGGAACCAGTGTGGTTTAGACTAATTATCTCATTTTTGGATGGATTATTTTAAATGTTCTGTTTCATTAGAAAATACTAGGAACTATTATCGTCTTAACTGACCTTCAAATGTTAATGGAGTCAGCTTAAAAATACCACATAATTGCATGCAACTTCACAATTACTTTACAGAAAATCAACATCACTTACACCCAAAATCCACAAAACATAACTTCACATGAATCCACAATCGATTACTGAAACTCTACAATAACTTCATAATAACTTCATAATAACTCTACACAAACTCCAGACAACTTAACAATCACTCCACACACAAACTCCACAAAACAAAACAATTACCCCACATAAAGTATATGTATACAAGTCCACAAGAGCGTACTCAAATTTTACAATAACTCCACGAAAAGTCCGCACAACTCCACAGTAACTTACTAGAACTCTGTAATTACTCCTGAATGACTCCATACGAACTCCTCACAAGTTTACAATTACTCCACATAAACTCCACAAAACTACAGAATATGTCCACACAAACTCCATACAACTCCGCACTGAATCCACAATAACTTCACAAAATAATTCCATACAATAACTCTCAACAAGCTCCACAAAAATCTGAAAGAACTTACTACAACTCTACAATAACTCCACTAGATCTGCAGACAAACTTCGAGAAAATTCACAAGAACCACACAAAACTTTACAAGAACTTCACAAAAACTTGACAGACAGTCCGCTTTGTTCTGACACACCGCATGCACGCATATACCAAAAAACTACATTATACTCCACAAAAGGGACCTCTAGGCCAAGTATTATACCTTTTTGGAAGTATAGCCAAGTAAATATTTCATAACCTCTTAAATTCTTAGACTGAATACCAGACTACTAATACGAGGTCTGTCCAGAACATACACCTTGTGGTGTACCAGAAGTAAAAATTAATTCTGTTCAATGGCGATGATATTCTTTTCAAAGAACTCTTCTTCAGAAGCCACAACCTTTTTCCAGAGATCCTCTCACTTTTGGAAGCACTTCCTAAAAGCACGTTTCGGAATAGCTAACAGCTGCTTCGTAGCATTCAGTTTTATTTCCTCTACATCTTGAAAACGTTTGTTTAAAGAAAATAATTCAATTTGAGAAACCGACATAAATCAAAGAGAGCCAGGTCAGGACTGTATGGGGGCTACCGCAGTTGTGTGAGGCCGTGTTTTTCCATAATTGCTGAATGAGCTGCATTTTCTTCTTACTGCGTCACATTATTGCTTCATAGCCATTAACATATGACTCGTCCTCAGTAATGACCTTTTCGATCATTTCCGGAGTGCTTCTGATTGATTTTTAATTTTCCTGGGCGACTTTTACTCAATAATTCTTTTGGTTTTGCGTCACTGGCACTGGAACAAATTTTGCATTACGAAATCTTGACTCCAAATTTTCGAAACAATAGTTCTTGGTATGCTGAGGTCTTCCTCTATCTCTGCTACAGTGAAACGACGATTTCCATTAAGGGGTCATTCTACAATCATACTATAAAAAATCGATTTTTTTCTTTGCATTTTCCAGCAGCTTATATATTCAGAAATATCATATCAAAATTTCATCCAGAAATTCGGAGTCTTTCTATACTTTTGAGAGCTTGGAGCAAAAGCGCGTAGAGAGCTGAGCGCTTGATTAGGGCATCCGACCGCGGCTGCTTACGTTTCAGTTTTGGTAATTATTTTCGATGCATGTTCGGAATTATTGCTGTTTATTCCCAATTGTGTATATGTGAAGAAAATATTGCACTTCTGAAAATTTATACAGAGCAGGGATCGCTGATTAAGTGTAAGTAATTTTTTCTTACAATTTTTATGTTCCGAAAACTTCCAACGCGTGCACGATTTCTCAAAAAGTTTTAAAACGATTACTTTAAAATTTGCTACGTTTATTCTAAGCATAAATGTCTACAATGTGACAGAACGGTTTTTGAAATAATAAATTTTATCATAGTTACATTAACAAAAAAGGGCAAAAAACACGATTTTTGGAAATTTTTTGTTTAAACTGCCGTCATTTTGTTATTTTGCAAAATAAAAAAATTTGATTTGTCAAGCTAGAGCTATGGCCATACTAATCAAGAAAATTTCTAATTTATTTGTTTGAATTGATGCTGATTGTATCCACGATGAACCGAAAACAGGCGCTTACAATTTGAAGAGCACAGCAGGATGTTGGACGAGACGATTAAAAAAAGATAGAGAAAAATCGGTTGACCCGTTCAATTTCTGTCGGGATTTTTGCTAATTTTGCATTTTATTTAAGATTACCTTCAATATTGAGAATATTGATACATTTTCCTAATCCTTTTTTTTATTTTTTTATTTTAATTATATCGAAACCGCGACGAAAAGAAATGTTGAAGTATCCAAAGAATATGAATAATTTACAGGATATCAAATCTAATTGCTGTAAACAAACTATATTAACCAAATGTCAAGATATTGGAAATTTTGCTTGCAAAGTATATTTTTAAGTTGAAGTTGCTTGATTGTGTCAACAGGATCATGTTTCATCATGAAAATTTGTTGAATTGTATATTTTGTTTATTTTATCAACGAATTTTATAAACAAATGCACAGTTCCGTCATTTATAGGCAGAAAGTAATCGTTTTTTTTCTTCTAATCGTCTGCAAATTACATAAGTGGTGATGTTTAGTGACGAAGACTTGTCAATCGATATTATTTGTTTATGTCACACACAAATGTGATGCACAGATGCATAGTTTGACCGTTTATAATTGGAAAGTGTTCGTTTTTCTTTCTAATCGGCTTCAAATTGAATAAGCGGTGATATTTAGTGACGAAGAATTGTCAATCGATATTATTTGCTTTTTTCATAAACAAATTTATTTAACAAATGCATAGTTTGAGCATTTATAATTAGAAAGTGATCGTTTTCTATTATTGCCTTCAAATGATATCACTAAAAATGTTCTGTGATATTCCAGAAGAATTAGCTTCCAAGTTGTACTTGCCAATCGTCGCTAGTGTATTGCCGAATCTATCCGGGACTTATTTCGCTTGGTTTGCCGGCCAGAGTTCTCTTTCATTTGTATGCTGATGACGTATTACATGCCTTATACAAATTCTAGAGAACGCAAAGTGCTTTGTGCATCATTTTATGTTGCATTTTGTAACTTTTTCGACTTTCCTGATTTATAAACAATCGTTTTTCGGAATAAATAGCAATAATTAATAGTTTTTATTGGTACAGTTAGACGCAGCTTTCTCTTACGAATCCAACGAAATCAAAAACTCACTTTTCATAAAAATGTCACTCACGTTTATTTTTAGTTTGGACGGCAGTATAGTAGGGGAATGAACAAATTTTGAACAAAATAGTTCAATACAGTAATATACAGTAATATTCTACGTCTACAAATGAAGAATCATTGTTATTCAATTTTATACTGCAATTTAAGAGACAGTTAGGCGTCTTCCAGGAGTATGAGGACAAATAAAAAACAATCAATTATAAACATACACTTGCATTTCGTAGGATATCTCCGGAACAAAATAAGATAAAGAAATGTCTTGGAAAGTGTTGAAAAGTTTATTCAATTCCGCGTCAAATGAGCCCTAATTGAAATAGTTTTGGTAAATAGAGCTCTGACAATTTATAGGAATATAATGGTCATAATACGAAAGTCACACAAAATGGATCTCGAATGAAAAAATCTCATTCCGAAGATATCCTACGAAAAGTTAATGCATGTTTTTAAACGTTGGTTCCAGGTGTTTTGATACTCCCAGACTTCACAGCCAAAAATTCTCTCAAAATGGATGAAATAGGATGATTTTTCATGAAAATAGAGATATAGTAGGAGAATACATTTTTTTAAAATAAAATTAATGTAGGTACCATATTGAATTCAATATGAAATGCTTTAAATGTCTGAGATTTCAAGTCCAAATATATTGCATCTCCTACCTTTTAAACCTTAAAGGACAAATTTTCAACATAAAAAATAATTTTCAAACAAATATTTGAATTTTCTAAAAAAAATCAAGTTGCGACCAAACAGTTTCATTTACAACCAAATGGTTGAAATATTTAGAAAAATAAACAAACTTGCAATTAAATAGTGGTATTTTGAATATATAATCGAATTTTCCACCTGCAATGATACATTTTGAAGCAAATGCTTTTAACCAAAAATATGAAGAAAAAAAAATTCATTTCCAAATAACTAGTTCAAATCTCAAGCTGCAAAGAAGAACTTTCATTCAAATGGTTAAATTTTCAGTAAAAAAGTTAATTTTCGTCGAAATACTGGAATTTCATGCCATTGTCAGGACAAAGAAGACGAAGTTTGTAGAAGATAGTTGACGTTTTAACCTGTAAAGTTGATATTTCAGCCGAATCTTCACATTTTCAATTTGATAGTTGCATTTGCACCTACAAAGGTGAATTTTGAAGTCAAAAGATTAATTTTCTATCACAAAAATGCATTTTCAACTTATTATAGTAAGTTGAAAGTATAAAGTATAAAGGAAACTATAAAAAGTATAATAAAGCATAATACAGTCGAACTCGGATTCAACGTTCCCGAATCTACGGATTCCGAGAATTGACGCCGCGCCGCGGGTAGGCTTGTCAGGAGCTGCGCGGTGCGTGCGGGGTTCACGAAGGCATGACAAAACGTAGCTAAATCCGGTTTAGTTAGGGTAGGTCAGGTCTAAGGACATCCCCAAAATCGACGTTAATTCCGAGTTTGACTGTAGTTGAAACTATAGTTTAATTTTGAACCAAAAGAGCTGATGACTTCTCAACGAAACATGTGACAGTTCATGTCTCAAACAAAAAAGATGTCAATCTGAACTAAAAAATTGTGTAAGTCATTCAAATAGACGCATTTCCAACAAAATAGTTGATTTATTAAATGAAAAAGAATAATTTTTAACCAAATAGTTGCATTTTCAACCAAAAAAGATTCAATTTCAAGCAAGAAGATTAATTTTCTGCCAAAAAAAGACGAATTTTTAAGAAACTTTCTACAGAAAAGGTATGATAATTCTGAATCTTGATTTAAAATGGATAAAATGCTTCAATTTTGATCTATTTTATTTTTATCTCAAATATGAAAAATATAAGCATTCAACAAAAAATTGAAATTACATTTTCAGTGTACAAAACTGATTTTGAACCAAAAAAGAAAAAACGAGTCTAAAAAAAATAATGATTTTTTAACTAGCTGCACTTCATCAAAATTTCATAATCATAGCTCTTTTCCTTTTCGCGATATGGTGAAGAAAAAAAAGTTAAACACACGCATGGACATTTTTTAAAAACTTTATTTTTGAGCTCCTGCGGGTGGAAATATATCAAAATATGTCAAAAAAGTATATTCGAAAATGTACGTGATTACAAAACTTCATCTATGAGAAAGCAATAATGAATTGATTAATCAGATTCTCCTGGAATCTGCTTTTGTCTGTTGATAAAGACCAAAGTAAATCACCGGCCGACAATGAATACTATTACAATCTCTAAAATTGCGCAAAACTTGAGTTGATGATATTTTCATTAGCTGATACAATTTGAAAATGATATAATTTTTGAAAAAATGAGAAAAAAGGATTAGGGAAACGGGTCAATATTCTCAATATTAAAGGTAATCTAAAATAAAATGTAAAATTAGGACAACTCCCAACAAAAATTGAACGGTTTAACCGATTTTTTTCTATCTTTCTTTAATCGTCTCTTCATTATGTAAGGAATCTAATGCAGCATATTAAAAATCAATTTCTCAATATTTTAATAATTATCAATTCTGTTCAACCGTCTCGAATCAAGCAGCGCTCTAACAATAGGAAGGTCGGATGAGTTACGAGCGACCGCCCGGGGTCAAGGGTCGTCCACAAATTTCGCGCTCCAACATCCTGCTGTGCTCTTCAAATTGGGAGCGCCTGTTTTCGGTTCATCGTGGATACTTTCCCGGTGGCGGATTTCTCGTTACCAGGCACATGAATGAAGCACATTTTCGATTAATTAAAAAATAACAAAAACAAGACAATTTTTCAAAAAACGAAGGCTTTCTTCTTGTGTGTTATGCGATTGAGATTATGTGGTTCAAATAGTACATCGAACAATTCATCTGTATAGGAGGAAACATGTCATTTGTAATACATGGGCTAAAACTCAATCTATCGAAGCGCCTTAATTTATGTTTATTTAACTTAGCAGAGGGCCTCAGAAAGGTCACCCCTTAAAGGGTAAATACAGTGAAACCTCTCCATGCTGGCCAGCCGCGCTTCCAGCAAAGTGTGGCTTCACAGCTTTTACTGTATCTGTTTTTGACAGTAGCACAGCTCGTTACAATGTTAGAGTGCAAGATCGTATACTTTCCGACCACACCTCGTAATTAAAGACTACCTCAGTAATGAAAAAAATTAGGCATAAAAGTCAGTCGACTATGGGTTTGTAGGAGACTCTCATAACTTCTATTTTCAAAATTTATAAATTGACGTTTACACAGTGAAAGGGAAAAGGGAGTGAACTTAGTGGTGCAACGGCTCATAAGCGGCGCCGCCAAAATCCCATGAATTACTAAGGATCTCAACGTATAAATATAAAATAACATCTACAGCTCCAGTAGAAGTCGCAGGCTCGAAATAGCTGGCTTGGTGGTTGAGACGTACCAACCTGACGTAATGATACATCACTGTAATGAAACCACTATGCGACATCGTACTTCGTCTTTCGCTTCACTTCACCCTCTACATTTCTAGACATTGTTCCTTTCCTTTCTCTTCGTTATAGACTCTCCATCATTCTTGTTCTTTCTCTCCCCTTCACAATATTCGCTAGATTCGCTTCCGCTCCACACATGCTTCTTGTAAATCATGGTTTACCTCCGTTTCACATTACATAGTGCATTTCAGGGACCAAGCGCGAATCCAATCAGATTTACTGGAAAGGATTTCGGATCCGAGTAGCGAAACATGCTTAATGTGATGCTATATTTGCGGAAATGAAGTAAAATTATTTCTCATAGGTTTTTGAATTCAGCTTGCAAATATGAACAATGAGTTCTTATACAAGAAATTTATTTAAGGGGCCTTTCAAAAAAGCATGTAATACCTGAATCAGGAGCGCGCGATATAGAGAAAATAATACGCTGCATTACTTGGGAAGGTAGCAAGAAAGGGTATTTAGAGATTTACTACGTAATGCTTGTAATACATATTTTTATATAAAACTAGAGAGCACCACGCGCCCGATTATTGTTTTTGTTCGTTTCACAAAATTTTTGAAATAAAATCTTTTTTCGTAATTTTTTTTTAACTAAACTTAAAAAATTTTTATTTTTCTGCAATACTTTTAAAGGATTGACAGAAACGCTCAATCTTAGAATCTCTCATAATGACGGAAAATATCTAATTGAGCTGCTGGATCAAATAAGGGCTCATAAATTTTTTCGGCCCGAGCGGGATGAGTTCCCATAGTTTTCAAAATTTTGTTGGAACATTAATTTTTGGAAATTCAATCCATGTAAGAAATTTGCTCCAATTTCATGAAAAAGTGTTTTCAGAATTCTTCTTTTTGTTTTGTCAGGGTTCATTTGCTCTCGCACCGAAAAAATGTATCTGCCCTTATTCGATCCGGCAGCTCAATTGCTGGCAGTTCCCAATAAAATATAAAATATTTCTTTATGAAAATGTTTGTTGGTTAAAGAAGGGTAATAATAAAAGTAGTAAGTCCAAAGATAATTTTGGCAAAACATGAAATGATAATTTGAGGAAATATTCAAAATATCATGAATCAAAGTATAACTTTTGAATTGTCCCTCATTTGATTAACTAACTATTGTGAAAAAAGCAACGTCCGCAAAAGGGCATTTCGTATTTTTTGAACGGCCCCTTATTAATTTTCGGAAAACTGTTGTATTCAGAGATATTGATATAATGAAAAGAAAAGATTTAGATTTTTCTTCATTTTCTCTTATATTAAGAATTTCTTGTTTTATAACTTGAACTTATTCGCTTTTGAAATTTGTCAATGAATATTATTCTTCCGATACGAAATTACCGAGAAGCCTTTAATCCAAAAGAAGTAAATGAATAAATCCTGGTAAATGAGAATTTCCATTCTTAGTTGTTAAATATTCCAACATATTTATCGAAAACTGATAAACTTTAAAGTATCTACCATTCAACGAGCAGAATAAAATACAGGACTTCGACCTGTGACACAGATTTCGTTGTAAAATATCGGATATATATGAGTCTGACTAGGATTTTAAAGAATTTATTTATGTAGTTTTGCCGGGAAGGCAAATCGGGTGGTATAAAAAGATAACGTAATTAAATTCATGCAAAAAAGACAAAACATGGAATTTCGCTTAAGTTTCTGAGTGTTAATAAAATACAACAATACAGAGGGGGGAAAAATTCGACCTCTATATAGTATTAAAAAAATAATTTTAATATCAAGTCATGAATTTATAAAATTATGAAACATTCTTAAACAAAAATCATCATCAACATTTTCAAGATTAAAGTTTTTTCAACAATTTATGTTCATCTGTTTTGATAGTGTTTTTTCCCGGAAGTTGACGTTTTTAAACAAAAATCAATAGATGCTGAAGGTTAATAATCATTTGAACAATTTCTAGTTACGCTGGCGTTTGAAACAAAGTATGTTGTTTTAAAACAAAAATCATAATAGTTCGAAGGTAATTTACAACTTTTTTGACAGATTTGAAACTCTAAAAAATTTTCAGTTACATCATCTTATTGTTTTTCCTCGGAAATTATTGGTAGCCTTAATAAGAATTATTACATGTCCACGAATTTTTAACAGCGTTTTAGGTTATGTTGGTTCTTTCACCTAAAATTTGTAATTTAAGCAAAAATCAGTAGATTTAAATTCAGTGATTTTTGTTTAAAATCATCAAACTTACAAGCTTGAACAATTTTGGATGGTGTTAGTGATTTGTTATAGTGATTGTGTTAGTAGATTCATATTTTTTCAACAATTTTAGGTGACGTTGGTGATTTACATAAAAGATTGGTATTTTCAAACAATAATGAATATAATTTGAACAAGGTTCGGAATCTTTTAACAATTTTGGGGTTTCTTGGTATTTTTCGTCAAATTTCAAAACTTTTATTAAAAATCATAACATTTTGAAGCAGATTCCTGATTTTTAACAATTTTAGGTTATTTTGACGTTTCACATATAAACTTGGTATTATTGAAAGAAAATCATTATAACTTCGTGAATATTTAGAATCGTTCAACAATTTTGTATCATTTTAGTGGTTTTCGTTGCAAACAAAATTTTTTATTAAAAAATCATTAGATTTCAAAGATTGGTAATTTTTTGACAATTTTGGGTTACGTCAGCGTTTTAAATCAAAAATTTGTATTTACGAACAAAAAACATTACAATTTTAACACGATTTCAAATGTTCAAACACTTTTGCATTCTGTTGGTTTTTTCCGTCGGACATTGGTATTTTAAATCAAAGAAAATTATATTTTGAAAAAGATTCACAACTTTCCAACAATTGTAGGTAATGTTGGTGTTTTACGTTCAAGATCCGTATTTTTAGTAAAAAAATCATGAGATTTCATAAAAGATTAAAAATGTTGGTACTATTATAGGTTATGATAAAATTTTCTAGCGAAAAAGGGTTATTTTTTTTTTAAATCATTCAATTTCAAAAAAGACTAACAATTTCAAACAATTTTGCTTCCTCATGGAGAAACTTTTAAAAATGATAACATTGTTGAAAATACTTTTATTCGCTTAATTGACAGTTCCTTACTTAAAAAATGTTATACAATGTTCTAAAAAATTGTCCATATGTATAAGTGCGTGTAGATATCACACTTTTTTGTAAGCACGATAACTTGAAGACGTTTGCAGATAAATTTATGAAATTGAAAAGGCTCATTTTCATCACTAATAACTCAAAACTGACAGAAGGATTTCTAAAAACATTTATTACCTTTTTTTAGCAATTGAAAATATTTAAAAGCTGGTTTTTTATAGTAAAACTTTGTTCATTAAAATATTTCAAAGTCAATGTAAGAATATAAAAGGTTTCTCCACTCGAGGTGAATTAACTGACCTGGAATATTAATATATTTTATCAAAGAGTAAGGAAGTTATGGTTATTCGTGTTGTTTAAAAAATCGATTTTTATAGTAACAATGTCCTCATTCCGATAATTTACAGTAAATAAAAGAATAAAAAGCATTTGTTGATTCAAGACAAATCGATTGACACAGAATATTAATACATCGTATCGTAGAGTACGGTAGTTATGATCATTTATATAATCATAATACAATAAGGAGAAAGCAAAGTGCTCATCATCAAATGATCAGATTTTTTAAATTATTATTCAATCAATAAATTCCCTTTTATTAGTTTTGTTGGTGTTTTAGAATGGAAATCAGAGTCATTGGGTTTCAAAGATTGAACCTACAATTTCGAACAACTTCAAGTTATGTGTGTGTATGTCATCGGAAATTACAACGGTTTGATTTTCTACATTGAAGAACATTATTATCTATTGACTCTGATATTCAGATACCAATTTTCATTAATTATCCATAATATATTCCTTGCTTTTCTTTTATTTGATATGATGGATGCTATGAAATACAAAAATTTTGTATTATTATATATTTCATATGATGATTTTCAAATTGCGTGAGAAAACAAAATAATAATAGCGCGCGCGCTTTTTTCCTAGTGTTGTAAAAAATGGTCTGGAGAAAATTAAAATTGTACTGAAATTAAATATATTTTCAACTCCACTACAAATGAAGGTCTTTACGAGTAAATGCTAATCGTTATACAAATGAGTTCGTATACGGAAATACTGAATAGCTCCAACCACGGCTATTGTAAGTTCGAGAACACCTCTTTGTTCCTGCAGTAACGCTCCCAATTTCGGGAATTCCGACCCAGTCGAAGACTCCAAGTTTGCCACTCGAACTCAGATAGTGGTACTTCCATTATCTAACGGAGCGGGACTAAGGCCAGCACTAACTAAGATGTTTCGCCAAAAGCTGAAGAAGTCTATAGTTTACTCGAGAGGATAATCAATGACCTTATATCATTATTTACCTACCATTTCGAGCAGATTTTCGATTTTATGTCAGCCATTTTGAATTTTGGAATACTGATATCAGAATTGGCTTCGATTTTCAGCTTAGCCCCAGCTTACGTTAATTTTGGAAGGGAATGCAAATTTTTATATCTATCACTTTGCAAAATTTCCATGTTTCAATAAAATTTACTAAATTCTAGAAATTGAAAGACACGAGAACGTTTGATTATAGTCTATTGTGACTTCGGCAGATGATTTATTTACTTCAGCTGTTGTTTTTTTAACGTTATAAAGTGCTGATTTTCCCTTTCTAACCTTAATAACGTTCTAGAATAACACAATTTAGAACTAGACTGTTTCCGTTTTTTTTATGATAACAGTTTGTAATGCTTAAACTTCTTTTGAAAATTGAGGTATTTTAGAAACGAGAATGTCGAGGTTACGACGTTTTGGCTCGTCCGGTAGGACCAGTGGGAAGACAAGGCTCACGAGAATTCAAGTGGCTCGTAGATTAGCTTGAATAAGTGATGAGTTACGCCGCGAGCAATTCTGCCTTCCCTTCACCTCTAAGATCGTTAGCAGTCCTACACTGGGTCATAAATAGATATTAACGACGCCTAGCTCATGTGATGAATAAAGCATTATCACGGTGTAATTAAGCCTTTTCAAAATAGCTGTTATAGCACTACAGCAGTAATTAATATGCTACATATATTTTCTAATTAAAATTTTTTAATATTTATCCCTAACATATGTAAATAATAACCAAACATACTAGGTCTGTCCGGAAAGTATCCGTCCTTGTCATGTACCAGAAGTAAGAGCTATTTCTAGTCAATGGCGATGATATCCCCTTCAAAGTGCTCCCCTGTGAAAGCAACAACCTTCTTCCAACGATCTTTCTTCTTTCAGAAGCGCTCCTTGAATTCCTTTACGTTTTAAAATCGTTTTCCCTTTAGAGGATACTTCAATTTAGGAAACAGCCATGAATCATATGAAGCCAGGTCAGGACTGCATGTGGCCTGCCAAAGCTGTGTAGGTCGCGTTTCTCCAGAAATTTCGGAATGAGCTGCGATGAATGAGTAGCTGGGTGGAACGAATTTTGAAGTAAGGCGGCTCATTAATGAATTCTGGCTAACAATTTTCGAAACAGTAGTCTTTGCTTGTACCCGTTTCACATTTTAAGGTGTTTTGGCCCTTGCGTGGCTCTCAGAACAAGGGTCACTTTACAATGACGTGCGACCACTTTTAAAGCGCCTAAACCACTTCTTAATTTGACTATCACTCATAGACTCATCATACACTTTTCGAATCATAGCGATGGTTTTCGAACATGAATAGCCAAGTTTTTGGTAAAATTTAATAACACTCTTTGTTCGATGCGTTCCGTCATTCTGAAATACGTCGCGTACGTGGTTAGACGTTTACGCAATCGCGTACACTAGCCGACAACAGATTCGTAGGAAATATGGAAAAAACGTAATTATGGTCCCAATACAAGCATAATTTTTTATGGGGTTTGGGTGTTTTTTTCTTAATTGAAAAAACAAGTTATGGAAAGTTCCTTTGGTGAGGATGCGTATTTGAAATACTCAGAATTTTCTGCCTTATAATCGTATTTTCAACAAAATATGAGTTGTGGTCTTGCTGTGATACCCATCACGTATATCCCATATGAAAAAAAGAC
The DNA here is from genome assembly GCA_011634705.1 of Andricus grossulariae. Classification (NCBI taxonomy): domain Eukaryota; kingdom Metazoa; phylum Arthropoda; class Insecta; order Hymenoptera; family Cynipidae; genus Andricus; species Andricus grossulariae. The sequence goes on from JAABKJ010000052.1 coordinate 38,694, forward strand.
GTTTTTGTAAATAATTATCCACAGAATATGAATCAAAATCCTCATAAGCAAAAAATAATTGTTCAAACAATTTATTATTGTTTATATCTATGTTTTCTCAGAGTAATGCTAGAAAGTTGCGTTTTTTTAATTTCCTTAACTTTTTAGTTAGAGTGAGGTAATTATTAATTCAAGTTAACAAATTATCTGCTTGAACATTTTTTATTGTTCATAACCATCTTCACTCAAAGTAACGCTCGAAAGTTGCGTTTTTTTCAGTTTTCAACCTTTCCTTGGTTTTTTACTTATAAATAAAGAATAAATAAACATATACAGAATCACTTTTTAAATATTGTTACATTTTTCTGAATGAACTATTTTTACTCTTTCGCTAATGTTTAAAAAATATAACTTGAATGGAAAAGGCTATATATCATCAAAGTATATATATATTCATACGAAAGCCCCCTTCCCTTATTAATCTCTGAAGAAACAAGTTATCATTGAAGATGAAATAAATATATAAATAATTAAAAAGGTCTCAGTCAAATGATTGATTGATATAAAGTTTAGAGTGAAACAAGAGGTGAATTCATCATTTGTAAATTTTTTCTTAACAAAAAAATATATCTACAAATAAAAGAGATTTATTAACAAAAAGATTCTCTTTGATGTCCATTTATTATTTGTTCGTGAATAAAAAGTCAAAGAAAACTGAAAAATTTCAGAAAGAACCTAGGCTTTCTAGAAATATTCCAGGACTAGATACTCATGAATAATAATGAAAAGTTTAATCAAATACTTTATCAACTTGCGTTAATCATTACCTCACTCTAACTTAAAAGTTGAGAAAATGGTGGAAACTTCATAAAAAGCTACAACTTTCTAACTGTATTTCAAGAGAGTATTGCAAGAAATAGTAATATATAGTTTAAACCATTGTTTTTGGTTACTTTGATTAATTATTGCATCGCTTTAAGCGAAAAATTAACTACAAGTTGTGAACTCCAGAAAAGAATTACAATATTCTAGCATAACTCTAAAGTAAGATAATTATAAACACGAATAAGTTGTGTAAACAATTATGTTTGTTAAATTCGATTAAGTATCACCTCGTTCTAAGTGAAAAGTTAAAAAAAATAGTAAATTTCAGATAAAATCGCAAGTTTACAGCATTATTCTAAAAGAATATTGTGTATATTGAATATATATTGTTATTATAATAACTGACGTAGTAAATTATTTAAATAATCATGGCTGCTAACTTTAGTTAATTACCATATCACTGTGAGTAAAGAGTTAAAAAAAGGTTAAAACAATCAGAAAAAAGTGTGACCTTCTACCTATATTCTGAGAGAAAATTGCTATAACCAATAATAAATTGTCCAAACAATTTTTTCAAACATCTGCTAATTAGAAAGGAGTGATATTTTATTCATAATGAATCAATTTTGATTAAACAAACTGCAATAAAATGATAATTAGCTCCAAATACTCGCAAAACCCTAAGAAACAGACTTATGGGAATGAAATTCAAAAAGAATTTTCCGATTTGTATTCTATGACTATTTCTGATGAAAAATGTGTGCTAAATTTCATGGGGTTTGCGCCTACTCTGATTATCAATTTAAAAAATGCGTTTTTATATTTAAATAAAAGGGGGTAAGAGCAGGAAAATTCAACAAAAAATATTCCAATTCGTTTTTTAATCACTCTATATCTATAACTTCTTAAATTCCCGACTCTTTATTCCTTTCCCATTAATTTGTCTTGATAGTGACAGATCCTTTAATTGAATTCCTGGCTGATTGGTAATTCATTAAACTGCTTTATGAAATTTGATGTCATAGCCGGCGGCACTTAAATTACTTATTGACGAACTAGATGTTAAATCAAAAATAATAGATCTAAAGAAATTCGTTTGAAGATTTTTAAATTCAGTGACCATCTGACCTAAATTTTCGACGTGAGAATATCACTTAGGTGGAAGTTATCACAATCTCTGCAGAGAATAATAATGACAACTGAGCTCTTGAAAATCCGAAGGAACTTTACGAGCATAGGTTGTGCACTATTACGTCCTCTAGCCGATTTTATACCAGTAGTGTTTGAATATAGACACAGCGACCCAATTTATAGAATGCCAGCACAAGCATTGTTTCTGCCACATGGTGCTTATTTTTATTATATTTTTTATGTGTATTTGGCCGGCACCACAGTATTGAGATTTTTGATAAAATATATGACGATATGTAAATCTGAGTTCCAATAAACTTGTATACAGATATTAAAATCCTGACTGTGCTGAGTCAGGTCTAGTATTACGAAAAATTTCGTAATAATAGACTGTGTGAAAATTAAATTATAATCATAGTAGTAAACTAATTGATATGATTTTATAAAATAAAGATACTATTCAAAATAAGATATGGTTAATTACCGAGAAGTTCATCAGCTTAAGTCTCAATCATTTTTCACGATTAGAAAAGCTTCAAAATTTTCGAAATAAAAATCCTTCTTGGATGCTACTGAAACGAATTAAAATTGTTTTAAAGGAAACACATTTTTCTTCTTTTCTTACATTATTTACAACCAAATATAATGAAGGCTTAGAATAGTTAGAAATAATATATTATTTATGACTAAAGAGGGTGACTAAATGAAGTTGATTTTTCAGTATTTTGGTATAAATCCAAAATCGTTGTAAAGGCGAAAATTCTAAGAATACTGTAATTTATCAATAGCAGAATCAAAATATTTTATTTTTTATTCTTATAAATTTAGGATAATAAGACTAAAAATGTAATAATACTCGGTCCTACATATTTTCAGATTTTTCATCTCAGATTTTTCTTTCTGAATATGATGGCTGATTCTGTATTCGCATGGATGCTCCAAATCTGGATTGAATCGATGATACCTTATGAATATTGGACTTATAAAACAGAATAATGTATGGTGTATATGTATAATTTAACAAAAAACAATTTACCGTACAACATAAATTTCTAAAAACTTTATAATTTAAAAATTCATTTACATGTTTCTTTTCGGTCCCTATGCTTAGATTTTTTATCTGAAAAATGACTTCGTGCTTAATTATATAAGTGATAAAATTATTGAATGGTTGACCTCTATACTATCTATGCTAAAATACATCTTATTTTTCACATAATATTCCCATGCAGAGAAATATTTTCATTTTTTTATAATAATTTTTCAAAACTATAGATGAAAATTTTAATAACAGACATTACCTTCCTACATCAACAGGCGATACGATTAAATTCCTGTTAAACAGATAATAATTTATTCAATTTGGTATGATTTGCCCTATAATTGACTATAATTGTCGAATGATTTGGCTTTTTTATTTGAGAGTCGAAAGTTAATCAATAAGACTATTGAAATCGATGAGGTCGATCAGTTTAAAATTCGAAGAAAACATTTTAAAATATTTCCTGGAAACCCCGACCTTTTTTTATCTCTTCCTAGATTGTGTTATAGTTTCTGCTAATATATGTAGGATAGATATCCCATCATCTTTATGTGGAGTAGACCAATTTTGAGGCCAGAATATGGTAGGAATAACCATAATTATACATGTACTATCCAATTATTTCTTTCAATGTATAACCCTAAATTACGTTAGCATAAAAAAATAGTTTTTCAATCGGGCCCAATAGAAAACTTTAGAAGACTTGATTTGAAGTATCTGAATTTATATAAAAAGATTTTGAAGGGTGTCGACCAGTGTAGGAGAAAAGTAGAAGGTGGAATGAATGTTGTCGATCTTCTGGGCTTTCGTTAAAAGTTTATTTATTGAGCTAATGAAAATGTTTAAAATAAACCATAAGAATGTTTTGCTTGTTGTGATTGTCAAGCTTCATGAGTATGTCTTAAAGGATCTGTCTGAAGTTTTTTATAACCAACAAAACGTAACCTTCATCTTCTGTTCCTCTGAAAAAGACATTTCTGGAGTGAGGTTGAACAACAAAGTATAAGATTGAGTAAAACTTATACATGCTATGTTTTTAAAAACCGAAAAATGTCAAGTAACGAGAAACAATGGTCCAAACACCAACAACGGGAAGTACATAACTGTGGATTGGGACTATAATTATATATTTTTAAACAATCATGATGGAGAACTCACATGGCGTTCCCAAACCAACAAACAGAACTAAATGTTTTGTGTTTATGTGCGAACATGTCTGAGAACATGTTCTTCTGAATATATTCTGTCTGTTGGATGAGGTACGGCATATGAGTTCTCCACCATAATTGTTAAAAAATATATAATTATAGTCCTAATCCACGGATATGTACTTTCCGTTTTTGGTGTTCGTACCATTGTTTCTGGTTATTTTACCTTTTTCGTTTGTTAAAAATCATATGAATAAGATTTAGTCAAACTTATACTTCATTGTTTAACCTCTCTTATGACCTGTTTCTTTATAGAAACAAAAGATCAAGCTTATATCTTGTTGATTGTAGAAAGCTTCAGACAGAACCTTTGTGACATACTGATGGAGCTTGGTAACCACAGCAAGAGAAACGTATATATGGTTTATTTAAAAATGTTTGATTAGCTCAATGAATGGGCTTTTAACAAAAGACCAGAAGATCGAAACAATTCATTCCACCTTCCACTTATCTGAAATTATATTGTCTTTGAACATGTTTTCCTTCAAGATTTGACTACAAAAACTTGTATTGATAACGAATTATCAATTGCTACACATGGTTATAAATTGCATTATGACAGTCATTCCAGTATAGTTGAATCTTGTAAACTCTGTTATAAAAGATTCAGCCACACAAGCTTCTAACTTAGACATACAATTTGGGATACTTCGCAGATAAATATTTTGGTCTGGCTGTAGTAGGAGATCATAATTATGTGCCTAAAATAGCCAATTCGTATGGTTGTAGCTTTGCGAGAAATACAATATGGTTAACCTCAAATAACATTGAATAATAATCACTATTTTTGCATACTAGTTTGAACAAAATTTCATATAACGCTCCATATTAATCTTTGCTACTCTAAAATGAGCAGATAATTTGATGATTCCAGTGAAAATTATTTTTAATTACCGAAACGTTGGCTAATAATTCAATTACAATTTTGCACAGGATCGTAGTTAATTGAAATTATGGATTTCAGATAAAAAGTTGATATATGACGTTGCGTATCTGCCTTTGCTGCAGGATATTTAAGACTATCAGACTGTAATTTGAAGTTGTTTAAAAGGTATAAAGGCTTGTTAAATAATAATTAACTGTGGTACACACTGTAGCTAGGTCAACTAAACGAGAAAGTTAGAGTTCTAGATACGAATAATTCCAGATACGCATAGGAAAAGCTGACGGACAGTCTGCAAATGCTCAACCCTGGAAGTAGAAGACCTTGTGCAAGTTTGAACTGTGCTCTGCAAACTTGAACATCGGTATCTGTGATGTGTAGACTCTTTGGACAGGAGACGAGGACGGTTTGGTTTTAGTATCCAATTTCGTTTCTAGCTTTCAAACAGTACTAATTAAGAGAAACCCAATGTAAATATTAAGTCGGCAAACTGATTACAATCTCTTTTCTAATTAATTAAAAAACTTTGAAAATTTTGTAACACAATTTAACAGAATGCAGAAGCAATTGTAATTAAATTAAGTTTTCTAAACCTACTATTCAACAAACACACTCGCTGCGCGCGCAATTATATTGAATATTTTCATGTTGTAGGTACTAAGTTGTATGGCACTGAAAAGAGATAAATCAGTGAAACTAAGTATTTTCAAATAATTAAGAACTTTTCTTATAAGTTATAATACGTCAAATATGGCACAATATCATAAAATGCCTGTTAACGATTAACTGGCTACAAAACCCTGTACAAACGATACAAATAAATATTTGAAGGATTTCACGACAGAACCATGTAAGTGCCAAAGGGAAGAAATTTCTGGAGAGCAAAAAACGTGCTCAAAATTCTAATTATTTTTTAAACAAATAAATAAGAAAGTCCATTCATGAGTTGATAGTAATCTACAGATCCATAAAAATGGTTAATGTTCTTCCAAAAAGGATCGTCAAAAATAATCCTCTATCATAACCATGTAAGTGCAATGAAAAAGCTCGTTTTTTCAATTGTTTTTCAAATGTCTAATTGCCATGAAGTGTAGCGCTAAATCATCAGAAACGTGTTACAAAGCAAATAAATGGCTCAACAGGAAACAATTATCATTTTTCAAAACTTAAAAAAAAATAATGTTGTCAGGAAATACTTGGAAAACTAACAGAAGAAAAACTAATAATAAACAATTCTAGCCTAAACTATTTGTTTTAATCGCTTGATTAAAAAAAACTAATAGCGCCATTCGATTCAGTTAAAAAAACTACATAAAGTCCATGTGTTTCACCAGTTTTTTATTAACTCAATTGGAGATTATTTTTTCCTTATTAAGAATAATTTGACAAATGTTTTTAATATAAGTAAGTTTTCATAACTAAATATAAAGTGGCGGTTGAACTACTTTTGAAATATTTTAAAACTTTGAAACCATTCAAAATTTTTAAAAATACCTTGAAATCTTCTAAAAGCTCATAAAATCCTATAATTTTCTCTGAAACCCCAGAAAATCTCGTAAAATGATTTCAAATACTTTAAAAAACTTCACATGTTTTTAAAATCTGTCATAATCTATTGAAAATTCTTGTAAGTTTTGTAATATCTCGATTTTTTAAACCCGTTGAAATCTTTCAAAAACATTGTCAAAATCTTTCGGAATCTATGTGAGTCTTCTGAAATTAGTTGAAATTAAAAGTTGAACAGTTGAATTCATATAAGAATTTATTAAAATAGTTGGACCGTCAACCAAAAAGACGAATTTTCAACCAAAAAGGTTGATTTTTCTCAACAAAAAAAAAATTTTCAGCAAAGTGGATACATTTTCAACCAAAGAGATTAATTTTGCACTGAAATTTTCAATCTTCAACCAGACAAGTGAATTTTTCACAAAGTAGTTCACCTTTAAACCAAGTAATTGAATTTTCAACGAAAAAAGAGAAATTCTCAACGATAATCAAACTAAAGAATATTTTTATTGAAAAAAAGTGTTGAATTTATCCAAAAATACAAATTTACAATTAAATAGTTGAATCTCCAAACAAAAACAAGATTTTGAATTCAAACCAAGCAGTGATTTGAAATATCTATAAGACTTTTTCACGTTTGGAAAAAATTTAAGAATATTTAATAAATTTTTGGAGCTCTCTTAAAGTTTTAAATTATTTTTCATCTTTTCAAAATGGCAAAAATTCTTAAATATCTTTTCCACTGACTCGAATTATTCTGAATATTTTTTTTAAATTTGCCGAACTCATTTTTGACCATTTTAAAAATATTTTGTATTGTTTTGAGATCTGCTCAAATATTCTATGAAAATTGATTTTTTCGAATAAAAGGTAGCTCTAAATATTTCTAGGAATCTACAAAAAATATATCTTGAAACCTTTCAAAATCTTTAAGAAAGTTCAAAATTTCATTTTTGAAACCTTTAAAAATCGAAGCATTGTTTTCAGTTGAATTTTCTTTAAATCTTATGAATATTTTTGAAATGGTTCGAATTTTTCCTACAATTGCGAAAAATATTTGAAAATTTAAAAAAATTGCCATCATATCTTTCAAATTCTTTATTGATAATTTTTGTAATCTTCTGGAATTTTCTGAAATCTTTTTGAATGTTCTTTCAAAATAAATTTGGTAAAGTAGAAGATCATTTAAAATTTTTCGCTAAATCCTAAATACATTTTTTATTTTCTTTAAACGCTTTGAAATTATTGAAAATATTGGAAATATTTTGTTATAAATCTTTAAATATCTACATTGTCTTTTGAATGAAATTATTCTTGTATCCTTTTGAAACTTCTGAATACCTCTTAAACTTATTTTACTTATACTAAAATTTTGTGATCTTGCAAAACTGAAAAATTTAGCTTTGAAATCTTTTACATTTGCATTACTTCCCAATATATTAAAAAACTCATTACAATTAAAAGTTTCTCCTTAATCAGTAATACAATAGAATCCTTTTGTAATTTTTACAAAATTTTGTCTAATGTTAAGAACAGCATTTTTGCCGTTATCATTGAAGAATCATTGAAAATTTTAATTTTCTATTTTAGAAATAAATTTTCAGAATTAAAATTCCACATTTGTAAATTGCAATTCACGAAATTCCATAAAATTAACAACAAACTTGAAACAGCTAATCAAAGTTATATTCACGCATTATGTAATCAATAAATTAATGTCAATGAGTGCGAGCTTTTCAAGAATTGTGTTTCACCAATTTTTTTAGATAGGATATACTAGAGGCAAAGCAGGAAAAATAAACTCCAATTCGATGACGTTTCTTGTTTCAAAATAATATCACGTTTCATGCGATATTCTATATTTTGGAATCCGTATCGTATGTTTGCTGCTTCATGAAATAAAACGAGTTGTTGACAAACCAGATACAAAAAGTCATTAAATTTGTCAACAGCATCCATGAGTTAACTAATTACGATCGAAACTCACTCTTTGGTTATCATTTACGAAAATAATTATTCTGATTTATTCATAAAAAGGATTGAACATATAGATTGCAATGCGTGAAATTATTATATTTTCCCCTTAAAAGGTAGGATGTAAGAATATGCTGATTCATTTCAAAAGGCAGAAGAAAATTCCGTCAAATCTAAACGCTATAATTAAAAATATATTAAACTTTTTGACGATAATAATTTCCAATAGTAATTCATAAATGTTCTCGAATATGCTCTATTTTTGTCGTTTCAGTTTTGTAATTATGAAACGTACTAAATAAATTATTTAATTAAAAAGATGATAAAAATATTCTTTTTCGAAATGAGGAGTGGGAAAAGAGGAGAAAATTGTTTAGCATTTTATTGGTTGAAATTTAACACAAAAATTATTTGATTTACATAATAAGAATGAAATTTTTTATTTTATAAAAGGAGAAATGAGAAATGGAAAAATTTGTCAAAATATTTAACATTACTTTGATTGGCAATTGATTACCTTACGGCACATTATTCTAGAAAAAGGTGAAAAATGTAAGATAATATTATTATTTGCCTTAAAAATTACTGAAAGAATGTTCACTAAATTATACACAATTATAGTAATATAAAAAGGAATAATTAAAGGGTGGCAGTACAGCTCTAAATAACCAACAAAATCAAAATTTTTTAGGAGAGCGAAAAAACATTCTGTAAAATCGAAATCACAATTTGAAGATAAAACAGAAGTCCACGCCCGAGATCACGTATTGCTGATTCAAGCCCAAATAAACTTCATTATAAATAGTTATTTATTTTCAAAGAAATGGATGTACCAATTGAAAATTCCAAAGTGACACTCACAAACTGGAATCGGCTAGGCTACGGATTTCGATGAAAAATGTAATCTCGAGTATAAGTAAAAAATGAAAGCTTCTTCCCAAGGTATTAGGTTTTTAAACAAACGTAAAAACGTTTGGATCTAAAAGAGTGAACCAATTCTAAGTAAATCATCTGAATATTTTGAGGTTATAATTTAACAGGTTTTGAAAATCTGTTTTCTGTAGCGATTGAAAATCGGATTTTTAATTTTTCACACGAATAAAAAATTTCTTCCGAGATATGGGGAAGCTGAATAAGAATACAAAATGTTTGATACAAACAAATTATTCTGTTCGGAGGAATCGAAATTTATTGTGATGGTATCGCACTGAGATAGATGATTATTCGGCGAAATGATAAAAAAATAAAAAGAAGCATTTTTTTCAATAAAAGATAATAATTTCAAAAAATATCGAGAAGAAAAGAGAAAAAAATTATTACTGCCCTAAAATACTACGTTAAAATTTCAACTAAAATTTAAATTACAATTTTATTTTTCATTGTAATAAAAAATGAGAATACGAACAAATCCTTTTATCACAACGTGTATTTGATATTTTAAGAATATTTTAGTCAATAAACCCATTTTAAAAAATGTTGGTTATCTAATTTTGTATTGCCTCGTGTGCATGTTCAGTTTCGAAAATCCTTTTTTCTTAATCACTTTACTGTAACAAATTGATTGTAGTGGTGATAACTATCTTTATGAACAAAGAAATACTTTTAAGCTTTTTCAACCTATGTCAGCCTTTAGAGGGTTTTAAAACGTCTTAATCTTGACAAATCGATGCCCAGAATGTGCACGAGGGATCAGGTTCTAACGGCGAGTTGAAAAATATGGTGTCCATAAGAAGCTAGAGGGTTAAATGGTGATGGAAAATAATATGGCAACTGATCCGGATAGTGCAAATCATGTTGAAGAATTTTCATGATTATTATAAGTAGAGAAAAAATTTATATTTATAAAAGTCTATTTACAAATTTCTAAAAGTGGATAATTTCATTGTATTTAATTGTATGGGCTCTTTATTTTGTTTATCTCGATAAACATAATTAAATCAATATATATCCTATAGCAAATAGGATGGTCTAAAAAAATTATTCTTTTTTCTATTTAAATATCTCATCCCCTTATTTTGTATGATTTAGTAAAAAAAAAGAAAGTATTTTTTTTAAATCAACAAAAAATGTTTGGAGAAAGGGCACGTTCCTTAACGTTTCCCAAAGTGTTAAAAATTCAATGAATCCTTTAATTTGTAAAACAGTCGTAAAAGCTTCACAGAGGTGATGTAAAACTATCGTGTGAATAACACTTATGTTAAATATTTTATTTTATAAATATTCACCCTCTAGTTTGCCAAACTCACCCTTTAAGGCACTATAACGCAATTCTTTAGTGTCCTTGCTGAATTTTATGAAATAGAAATGAAAATTTAAAGCTTGAATTATGTAAAAAAAATTTGATATATGAGCATCCAAAATAATGCGTTTGAAATGACATTAAACTTTGTATTCACTTCAAAAAATGGAAAAAATGGGACCATACTAATACTGAATATAGCTACTGCGAGTAAGTAATATTTAAGCTTTTAAACTTGTATCCAGTTATTATAATTTGTTATTTGAAAAAATTAATTGAACAGTATAGGAAGTGTGCATTAATTAAGATTTTTTTTGGGGAAGTCTAGAAAATCCTAAAAATGCTTACTTAGGAGGGTGGGTGTTTAAAAGCATTTCTCACGAAAATCTAATGAAAAAAGGACTTCATGAGTTACACTTATGGAAATCCCCATACTGAAATTGTAATTTTTTGCTATAAGTATGCAAGAGTAATTTTTTCATCTTGAAAAATGCAGTTGTCAATATATAAAAATCAACTACAGAATAAAGAACTTTAATCAAGTTAGAATATTTATATTATAGCAAAAAAATGTATGATGAGATTATTCCTTTGTCAAGAGTCATTTGACTTGTCGATAACAACTAAAATAATCAACATTTCGCAATTTGCGTAGATAATCAACAATTCACTTTGACTTTGGATTATTTCGCTCCTCACAGGAGATTTTGCTCTTTTGCTTTTAAAAACCGTGGGTTTAGGGAGAGCAGAAAATTACAATCGATTATAGAAGCGATAGACGTTTGGGTAATCGAACTATGCCAAAATTAAGCCGTCAGTTCAAATTGGTTCGTTTATCCGTTCCAGCTCGTCTTCCATCCTGACCAGAGTGGTACGAGACAGAATTACAATTACATCTCGTAAATTATTTACGAACATGTTCTGCTGCTCGAAGCCCGGTGTGCCGGCTGCCATGGTAGCCGCTTCGCTGGAAAAGAGGACACCTGTACTAGGGTGGGTGGTAGTGGGGTCAAATTGCAACAAATTAACCGCGTTAATCACCCCGACTGTGGATCAAACTTTCACAGGCGAGCGAGACAAACCCATAATGAGAGTTCAGTCTTCGCACAGGCGACAGCGAAACTATTGTCCGAGTGTCTGCTTTTTATGAGTCGCTATTCTAAACGCGCTCGAGGAAAAAAGAATTTGCGAACTCGCTAAACTTTTTAAGACTATGGGTCAAACCCGCTTTAATCCACCCGAGTGACATTCCATAATCGTGGGTATTCTCCAGGGCATGTTGTCATCCACTGGTCATTGATCGGCATTACTTCTTTATTTATAATACACGCGCTGGCGGGAAAAGTTGACCTGATCACGTTCCCAGCGTTTTCTTTTGATGCTTCCTTTTGACCTAAATTTTCCGCAAATTTCATTCCTCTTTTTCTAGCTTTATTGGCTTTTTTTGGTATACTTCCGAAAGATCACCTAAAAATATTGACCTCACACTTTGCTACTAGTGTACAAAAAGATTTGGGGAGGATGTACCCCACACAACCTCCCACACTCACGCCGAACCCCTTTTCCCGGGTGAACAAAAAACCACGCTTCCTACTGTTGAGCGTTTTAAAGAAGGGAAGTTCTGTGATCAACTAACTTCTTCTTCTCTTTCCATCCCTCCAACCTTTCCAGCCTCAACAACTCCCAATGACCCTGTTTTAAGATACCCGACACTAGGATGCATGTTTTTTTTTTCATCTGGAAAAAGGATTTGTTTCTTCCTCCTCCCACTTTTCCTCCTCCTACTTTTCCTTCTCCTCCTCATGCAGTTTTTTTCACCCCTCATTTTCCTCCTCCCCTCCTCTTCCCAACCATGACAAGGTCCCTACCTTAAAATGCCTAACACTAGGATGCGTGGGTTCTTTGACCTTCTGAAAAAGGTGTTTATTCTGAGTGGTGGGAGGAGTTTTGGAATACATCCCTTTCGCTCATTAGAATATGTGTACTGTCGCTTACAAGTTCTACATTTCCGTAAAGTTAGCACAATAACAATTAAATATGTAACTTTTGTTTAATGGAATCGTTTGGATGACGTTAGGATGCGTTTGGAAGCTAATTTTTTTCATTCGTACGGCAAAACTCAAAAAGATATTGAGTTCTCAAAATTGAAGTGCTAACTTCACGCTGCGGAACAACTTTAATTTTTTTCAAACATTTTTTTACCAATTGTTTGGATGTCGTTAGGATGCGTTTGGAAGCCGATTTTTTTCGATTGGACGAAAAAACTCAAAAATTTATTGAGTTTTCAAAATGATGTGCTAACTTCACGCTGTGGAACAAATCTTAATTTATTCAAAAATTTTTTTCACTAATCGTTTGGATGTTGTTAGGAGGCGTTCGCAAGCTCACTTTTGACGTTTGAACGATGAAATTGTGTGAGTTATCGAATAAAAAAGTCACTAGCACCATACTCGCTAGCGGCGCCTTCTCAAGTGGTTGTGACCTTCTTTGGTCAGCTGTGTCCTTAAATCAAATATGGATACGGCTGACCAAATAAGGTCACTACCACTTGGGAAGGCGCCGCTCGCGAGTATGGTGCTAATTACTTTTTTATTCGTTAACTCACACAATTTCATCGTCCAAACGTCAAAAGTGAGCTTCCAAATACATCCTAACGACATTCAAACGATTGGTAAAAAAAAATTGAAAAAAATTAAAATTTGTTTCGCAGCATGAAGTTAGCACTCCATTTTGAAAACTCAATAAATTTTTGAGTTTTCCCGTCCAATCTAAAAAAATCGGCTTTCAAACGCATCGTAACCACATCCAAACGATTCCATTAAACAAAAGTTGGATATTTGTTTGTTGAGGTGCTAACTTCACGGACATAATACCCTTTAAATTTTTAAAAATTTTGGAAAATCAATAAATTCACTTATCTTAATCTGCGAAGAAAAAATCTGCTGAGAAAGTTTACTTGGGATGCAAAAGTAACACCTTCGGACAAGAATCAAGTCAATAATCTTGAGTGCCCTTTTCAGAAGTATACCCGCTATGTTTAGATTTTGAATTTTGAAGTGATGGATACGATTTTAAAAATCTTTGTAAAATCTCAGAATTATTGTACATGTACGTGAACAAACGAGAAAAATCTATGAGCCCGAGAACGTAAATGAAATTATTCTTTCTTTATTTCTGACAAAGCATTGTTTTTTGAAAGAGATTCTAGAACTTTAAAAATAAACCATTTATTATTAAACAATTCATTAATTGAAACGGAAGAATAACAGGAAAATAAATTTGAAAAAATTACACAGAATTTATTATTGAACCAGAAAATTATTTTTTCTTTACAATTAGAAGGTATTGCAGGCAGTTGGATTCAAAGTGTTTAATTCTGAACGTGTTCATATTAGAAAATAATTCAGTTTCATTTTTAAGTCTTTAAATTCATCATTATTTAATTTTAAATAATTCAATTAAAAAATAACGATTTTTAGGTACCATAACTTAGCTTAAATCCCGTGAATTTTTATTTACCTGACATTAAAACTGTTGAATTTTTAAAAGTAGAAATTAAAACTTTAATTTTTTTCGTGTATACTTTATTTAATTTATTTAGTTCACAATTGAAAATTTTTCAACTTCTCAGTATGGAAATTATTTATGTAGGCATCAGAATAAACATGTTTTAATTTTAATGGATTCTTTCTGGAAAATATGTAATTTTAAATTTTTCTCATTTGCGAATTTTTTACTTTCCGAGACTTTCTATTTGAATTTATCATATCTTAAAGAAATTTAATGAAAAATTTGCAACTATTGCAACTTTGAGTTTGATATTCTACAACTTTTTAATTATTGAAACTTTTGCATGATTTAAAATTTTACAAGGATTATAATATTATATAATTCTAAATTTTGTATTTTTAAGGTTCTTGTACAGTTTTTAAACATTTAAATAGATTATACTCTTCTTAAATCTTCACGTTCGAACCATCTCATTTGGGGGGTTTGAAGTGTATTATTTATTCAATTTATACCGTTTACAATTAATTTCTCATTTTCCAGTGCTGAAATTTTTTATGTAGGCCTGAGCATAAAAATTATTCAATGTTCATGGATTATTTGTGGAAAATGTGGAAGCTTACATGTTTTTCATTTGACGATTTTTTAATTTCGGAGACTTCGTATTTGAATTTATTATACTTTGAAGGCAGTTAATTAAAAATTCGCAACCACTGTAGCTTTCAGTTTGATATTCTACCATTTTTAAGTTATTTAAACTTGATCTTAAGCAGTTTGAAATATTCGAATTAAAAACTGTTCGATTTTCATAATTTTCTATTAAAAATTGTCGAGCCATTACGGTTTTTAATTTGACAAAAAATTGTATGATCTTGAGAACTTAATATAATATGGTTAATTTACGAAAGCTTTTAATTTTAAATTGTATAATGCATACGAATAAAAGTGCGGATTATCAATTTTTGAATGCACTGAACCAATTTTAATTTAAAAATTAATAAGTATCTATCTTTCAAATATTTTATTTCCAATCTGAGTGTTATGCCATTTTCAATTATTTTGTGTGTGCAAAAACATTCGACATAGCATTTGACATAATATAAAAATGGCCAAAAGACTCTTCTAATCTTATTGCGAAAATTGCATATCAAAATTAAAGCAGAATTATAGTAGATAAGTGCAAATTCTCCTATGTATGGAAAGTTATGATTTCGATAAATTAAGAATGCTGCATTAATGTTTATTATCTTAATATGATTAATGCTGCAGTTACACATGCATTTTTTGCTATGCACTTTTGCACGAATGAAAAAATACTGTCCTGGCAGCACGCGACCACCTGCAGTTATCTTGGCCTTTTTTGTTTGTACCGTTCTCATTTGAGAAATCTGGCTTTTTTCAGTTTATTCCCCGAGTGTTTATTTCTCCTCTTTGCGATATTAGCGAAAGCTTGCCTTATACTTACACGAAAAATATCTTTGATTTGATTAAAATTGTATAAATTTGTCTACATTGTAAAGTTTATTTACATTCCATAAAAATATTTATGGATAATAACTCCCACAAAAACACTAAGTGTTAATCGGAAAAAGACTCCGCAAAGTACCTACATGAATTTTAATCTTTTATTTATAAGTTTTAAAGGTGATCAAAGTTCCAAAATCAAGAAGTAAAGCCAAGTATGAATAGTAGAAAACTTATGAATGGAAGCATATTTTAGTAAAAGGAATTAGTTTCATAAATAATTTCTTTCGTTCAATTAGAAAAAAATTTCATATTTTGAAGGAATAAAATATAAATGAAATTTGGCAGATTTATTATTATTTTTTATTAGATTAATTTACTTAAATTATTCATTTGACTAAAAAATAGTTTTGCAACACAGTAATAATTTTTTTCTGAAAACATTCCGATAAAATTTCAATCGCGTTATTCACACGATAGTTACACATCTCCTTTGTGAATTTTTGATATTACTTTTAAAATTAGCTAATTTCTTTATTTTTCAAGGCTCAGAATTACTTTAAGGGTTGTGACCTGCCTATAAACATTTTTTTACAATTCTCAAAAAATGCAGCAATTTTTTTCACTAAATGACACAAAATGTAAGGGTGAGATTTTGAAAAATAAAAATAGAATGTTTGAACCACCTAAGTCTACATGCAAATGCAGACTAAGTAATGTACAAATGTGTTTCAAATTTTTTAATACTACTTTTAGACTATGATAAAATTTTCCTGAAAAAGGTTTAATTTTTTGTTTCGTTAGAAGCATGTTAGCTGTACGTTGATCTGCATTTGAAAAATCATACTTCTAACTTTTTTTCCCCCAACGGATGCAATTTCGAATTCATTTCGTACTGATTATTATATTAATTTATAAGATGAGATATCATTGCCAAAGTTTTATGATCATAAGAATAAAACTGCAGTCTTCAGACGACTTTTTGCGCAGGATCTTTTTTTAATTTTATTATAGACCATCTCTTCAAATTTCAATGAATATCTTCAAACGTTACAGAATCTTTGTACTTTCGTGAGTTATATATACCCATTAAATGTAGTTAAGATAACTCATAAGTTGACTAATATATTCCACTTTTAGTGTTTAAAATCATTTCTGTTACGTTACATTTCTGTTATGTAACGTGAATAGAAGGCGACCACGTAGAATATTTGAGGCTAATTATGTGTGAGTTAAATCCTCAGATCGGATTTCTGTGTGAAACGAGAGAAACATAAAGAGCAGGGCCTTTCGCTTGGCGTTACGTAGCTACAAGGGAAAAAGCAAGAAAAGCGAGAAAAAAAATGTCGAAAAAAAAGTGGTAGCAAAAAAGGTAACGAGAGCGG
Organism: Andricus grossulariae; assembly: GCA_011634705.1. NCBI lineage: Eukaryota > Metazoa > Arthropoda > Insecta > Hymenoptera > Cynipidae > Andricus > Andricus grossulariae. The sequence continues at coordinate 55,837 of JAABKJ010000052.1, forward strand.
AGGTCGTTTATCTCGACGACAACGCGTATCCTCATGAAATTAAGGGCTGAGGTACGTTTTCTCCCATTTTCATGTCGACAGCCCTCCCCAACCCTGCCGGCTTTGAGGCTTGTAATTCTTCTCTGAAAAACAATTTCTGAAAGAGTAATAGAACAATAACCATCAGCGGGAATTTTAGCTGAATATCCGGTGGGGAGTTGGCGCTGATTTTGATCTTAAAATTGCTAGGATGGAGGTGAGCGACTGAGCGAGGAGCTTAAACGCCTTGTTTACGAGAACGAGACGAAGAACTCCGATAGCAGTCGTAACGTTACTCACTCTCACTTTCCGACGCAAATTCGTTTTTAAATCCTTTCTGACTTTGCAGCCGCTTCTGGCAAGATTTGTTTGGTTAAGTGAAAAATACTTTTTCCATTTTTGGATTCTTTAATCATTTTATTTTTACATACTGTATCACGAATCTACCCCGGCCCCTTAAACTCTGCATTTTTCCTTACAACCATTGCCCCTCATGCTCTGCAACCCGTCTTACCAATCATGCCTCCTAATGCCTGAAACCCTCCCTACAACCCCTGTCCCTTAACACCTGCAACCCTCCTCACAAACTCATGCCACTAAGCTTCTCTAACTCTCCTTAGAACCCCTGCGCCTTAACCCTTGCAACCACCTTACACCTTGCGCTCCTTAATTCCTGCAACCCTTCTGACAGCTCATATTTATTTATTGAAAATTTTGCTAGTAAAATGTTGCCTTTTCATCTTATCATGTCCTGTTTGGGCAACGCCTTTTTACGTTTTATATGATCACGTCTTTTCAACTATATTTAGGCAACCCTAAAAATAAAGAAAGTTTATTATAAATTAATCCAGCACCTCACCTAAACCTAAACGAGAATATTAATAAATTTGTTAATGTGATTATTTATAATATTACAAATGATGAACTAAATGTTTTTCTACAAAGTGATTTTTTGAATCGCTTTGTTTATTATTTTCAATAAAACGAAATATTCTTGTACAAAATGATTGTATAAAATATTTACATTTATGGAAGCAGTATTCAGTTACACGTTTACTGAAAGTCATTTGGGTAAATTACCTCATCACTTTTTAATCTTTTCAACAATTAGGATTATTTTTATGTCACGGAAACCAATGAATTTTTTTTTAAACATCAATTGGCAAAAAACATTCATAAGAAATAATATACCTATTATAAAAACATATATCATAAAAATATCATGTCGCCACCGCGGCCGCTGATTCAGAAAACAAAGATGTTTTTAGAGAAGATAGAACAATATTGCACTAAAAATACTTGACCTCACCAAAAAGCGTGGACTCTAAGTGCCACATTGTCCAATGTCCCACATTATCTCATATGCCATATTACCCCACATTCAAAATCACCCCAAATAAACTACATTGAACAAAATCATAGACCCGATGTACCACATTACACCGTGCGCAATTTTACCCCATGTATCGTATTACCTCATGTGACATATGGCCGTATACAATTTATTGTCCATATGCCTTATGACCCCATGTTATATTACCGCATTTTTTGTTGCCTCATATTGTCCAAAAAATATACTACACTGATAAAAAACATGTCATATTACAGCAATTTTTATTGCCGCACTGGAAACATACATCAAAATTTGTGACTCTGCCCATGTTTCTGAAAAACCTAGCATAATATTGTACCAAGAACACACACTAAAATTTCTTATCACATATGTCGGCGTTCGAATGAAAAAAGTCTGTATGGACTCTTCTAGTTTAGAAGATATTCGCGTTTTTCTAAGTTGAGGTCAACATTATTATTTTTGGGTCTAAGTGGGGGGCTATACTGGAACCTTCCGTGAATTATTCGGGACAATACTCACATCCAGACAGTAACCAGAAGCAGGTATATTTTATATTCAAAGAAAAAATGTAACATGTCTGCTTATGGCAGTCGCGAAGTTTAGATGCGTTTTTCTCAAAAAGCGATTTTTCGAAGTTCCAACTTCAAAAATTCCCCTGGGGACTCATTTTTCAACTTGGAGTGTTTATTTTGAGTCTACAATGCCGGGGATTTATCTCGCTATATGCCACTATACGCAACTCCATACCGGCCATAAGGGCCCTTTGCATGCGGAGGCCCACATATGTTTATGAAAAGATAATAAATATTGTATTGGCTAACCTAGCCAAAAATATAGACCCAAAAATTTTCCATTTTAGGCAGCCTAAAAATATTTCCGTTCATGTAGGATTGTATATTTTCAAAGAGACTTTAAAATGTATATTCTAAATTACATGATTGGAAAAACAATATTTTACTATCACAGATTTTCCTATTCCCAGTATAACAAGTCTTTATATCCAGGCATGAAGTTATTTATTAGTATGAAAGCAAATTCGACTGAAAATTCCAAGTCTAATAGAAAAAATTAAAGTTGATTTAACTTACACAGAGCGAGGCTACATTAAATATAATAAAGGACATATATGATTTGCGAAGGTTGTTCAATTTATACTTTAAGTAATGTGATATTATGAATAATAATATTAAAATAAGCGCTAGCTCATATATTATGAATTATCAAGAAAGAATCAAATATTCTCGGTCTCATTACAGACGTCAATATTGGAAGTTTATTCTATTTGAGTGTTTAAATAAATTAAATTAAACGTCTGACAGCAACGTACCTTTTCTACTTACTAGTGTCACTCTTTCTACTCTCATCGATTTACACTAAAAACTTTTTCAGATTTGCGAATAATAAATTAATCCAATCCTTCTTTTTATTCTAATGTAGCTCTCTGAAAATTAATTATAATAATTATCATATTATCAATTCATATTTTGTCCCAAATTCTTTTCTTTCTGACCGCATATGTTTGCGTCTGACTATAAAATACTGGTTTCACTTGAAGTTCTCATTTTTAATTAAGTATCGTTAGACTTTTTCCAGAAAATAAAATATCTCTGGAGATATCAAAGTCTTTTTTGCAATTGAATAAGTCACTTTAGGTCTGATAAAACACAGCCTATAATGCACGCAGATAAAGTACGATAGCCAGATTTCATTGAAATTGTTATCATAGCTATCCTTGGTTGAAGCACACTGTGTAAATAATTCCTTAAATGATAATTAAACGTGAATTGATGAAGCAAAAAATGGCAATTTTTATGAGGCCGAATGAAAGCTTATTTTACGAGCAGGTTGTAACCAGACGTTTCTTTGATAGGCATTCTCTGTCAATATTCCGAGGACATTTAGTTTTCATTGTCTACGCATACTGAGGCTCTAAAGTACGTTATTGTTCTGCTGGAGGATCTACAGGTTTACGTCGTATAGTTCAGTGCCGTAAAGCTTAGATCGTGTAGACCCGTAAGACAGGCATTAGCATGCATAGGTTGGCACGGCGCATTTAGCTTCCCAACCCCCCCCCCTCCCCTCACCCACAGACACCCTAGTCCCATCTCTCTCCCTCTATCCCTTACTCTCTCTCTCAACCCTCTTTTCTTTCTCTTTCTAATTCACCCAAACCCTTGCCATATCTCTTCCTGCATCCTTTTCCACTTTCCCCCTGAATTTCGTGGAAGCTCGGACCATGCGCTCTGCCACCAGTAGTTATAACCTCTCGAAGCTTTTTGTCCGGTTTGACCCCAGCACGTTATTCGTGTATGCATAAATTTAGTGCCAGTACGAATGTGCGAGGGTATCCGGATCTACCTGAGTGAGGTTAGGGCTGGGTCAAGTTAAGTCGAGCAACCCTTAAGCTTATCATGGCTAAGCCGGATGTGCTGCCTGCTTCCTTTCCTTTTCTCTGTCTCGGTTAGTATCTCATATGAATATTTTCCTTTCTTCAGAGAAATATAAAAATCGTTTGTCACCTTATCTCTACAGGATGTAATTTTAGGGACTGCCGAATTAAATTTTACACCGAAATACGAAATAAGGTTGCAGTAACAAAATAATTTCGTTCAGCCATTTTTGTTCGTTTTACAAACATTTGGTTGTGATTACTAAATAAGTGGTTAGGTTAAAATTAGATTTCAACCCATGAATTCTTTTAAAAATTTTGTTAATTCCTTAAAATTTTGTAAATCCTGTGAAAATTCATTAACATTCTTTAAAATTCTGTTATATATTTTGAAATGTTTGAAAATCTTATAAAATCCCGTAAAATCCTCGAAGCCTCTCTAAATTTCTTGAAGCCCGTTTAAATCCCTCAAAATCTTTTGAAACCTTCGAAAAAATTTTGAAATCCATTCAAAACTATTGAACTCACTAGAAATCCCTTAAAATCTCTGAAAGTCAGTTGAAATCCTTGATATTCTGTGAAATATTTCAAAATATTATGATATATTTAAATCATTGAAGTTTCCTTTAAACTCCATTAAAATCTTTTAACGCCATGCGAGTCTTTCCGAACCTTTTGAAATCCCTTAAACTATGTTTGAAACCATTAAAATGTTTTAAAATTCATAAAAATTCCTCAAAATGGCTTGAAATATTTTTTAATATTTGAAAAACCTTTAAAATTTCGCTAAACCTTCTTAACTCTTGCAAAATCCTCTGAAATCCGCAAACATACTTTGGAATCTTTTAAAATCTCTTGAAATTTTTTGACATCCCATGAAATTATTTTAACCGCTTTATATCTCTTGAAATAGTTCAAATCCTTTAAAATCTTTTGGAATCCCTGCAAATCTGTTTAAATTCCGTTAAATCTTCTTAAACTTTATCAAATTCTTTTAAATGCCCTCAAATCTTATAAATCCTTTGAAATCCTTCAAAATCTTTACAAATTTTGGAAATTTCTTCAATACTATCAAAATCCCTGAAAATCGCTTAAAATCTTCAAGATCCCCTTGAAATGTCCTTAAAGTTTTTATAATATTCGGACATGCTCTGAAATGCGGCTTAATCGTTTGAAGTCTTACGAGATCCTATCAAATTCGTAGATATAATTTAGAATGTTTTAAAATTTCTTAAAATTTTTTGAAATCCTGCGAAATCTTTGAAAACGCTGTAAGTCTCTTGAAATCCCTTAAAATCCTCAGAAATCTTCTTAAATCTTCGCAAATATTTTGAAAACTCGTTGAATCTTTTGAAATGTCAGGCAACTTCTCTGAATGCCTACAAATCTTTAAAATCCAATTAAAATCCCATGAAATCCTTGGAAATTGATGAAAATTCTTTGACATTGCTTGAAATTCTTTGAATTCTCTGCAATCCCGTAACTTCTTTTGAAAGATTTCAAAACCTCTTAAAAATTCTTAGACCCTTTGAATTCTATCGATGTTGTACATAATCTCTTTAAATCCCTTTAAAACGATTGCACTCCATGAAAATCCCTTGAAATTTTTTCGAGAAACTGTTAAAAACCCCTTGTAGCTCTGTGAGATTCCGTGAAATCTTTTTAAATGATTGAAATCGCTCAAAATCTACCAAAACCCATAAAAATCGTATAAAGTCCTTACATTTTCAAAAATCGTTGAAAGTTATTAAAATTGCTTGAAATATTTCGAAATAGTACGAGATCATTTGAAGTCTATGAAATCCCTTCAAAGTTCATTAAAAGCTTTTGAATATATTGGAATTTTTTGAATTTCTTGAAAGCCCTTAAAATGTTTCAAAATCTTTAAAGAGGCACAAAGATTGCTCAAGATTCTTTAAAATTTCGGTAATATTTGAAAATACTACGAAATTCCGTTTAATCTGTTGGATTCTTACTACATCCTCTAAAACTCGTGGAATGCCGTGAAATTATCGACACTGCTCTAAATCCTAAAATCCGTTATAATCCCTTAAAAACCTGGAAAAACTTTAACCTAAAACGTTTCTAATCCTGTAAAATCTTCTGAAATACCTTGAAATTTTATGAAATCTCTAAAAAGCTTTGGGAACCTTGTTAAATTCCGTAAACAATTTAAATTCTTTGATATACCCTAAAACCATTGTAATCCCTTGAAACCTTCTGAAATCCCTAAAGAGCTTCGGAAACCATGTTAATATAAATGAGTAATATCAATAAATAATCAACTTTTCCTCGAGAATTTAGGATTATGAGGACAGCTTCATGATTTTATTTCACGAAATAAAAACAAATATTGCTTATTTAAGGAAAAATTTAGAAGAAGAGAAAATGATTTGATTCCGTAAAATGAATTTGATTTGCAGAGAAGTCTTTCGGTTAATTACAATTTCATCTATGATCATGTAATATCATCATAAGGTTTAATTTCAATTGATTTAACAAATTCTTTCAAAATTAAAGCATTTTATTTAATCCATTCATTTTTCTCACTTTAGAATTGTCTCGCATACATGAGACATTTTATTATATCTCCTATAAAATATAAATTCTTTTTCAACAAAACCGTAATAATACTTCAACCAAATAATTGTGATGCTTTTAGAAAAAAATGTTTAATTCTACAAAATATATTTATTCAACCAACAAAATATTTTGTTGTTCCAATAAAAAAAAATTTTTTGAGCATACTGAACTTTTTCATTAGACCAATCAAATGGTCCAATAACATGATGTCGATGACGGTACCAAACGGTTTTGTTGCTTCAGTAGCATAGAACAATTTGTTTGGGACAACCAAACTTTTGTCCGGCCAACAAGAAGCACAATTAAAAAAGTGAGTTAATATCGAAATTTTTCCGTATTATTGCACCTTACAATCTTTAATTTTTATTTTTTATGGATCTATAAATTAATCTGATATTAGGCAAATAACTTCAAACTCTTGATTCCAATTAATGCAAATTTATTGAAAAGTAAAATATCATACATATTGTAGAATCAGAATCTACTTTCTCGAATGAACGAGACACTCCAAGTCTGACAAAGAAAATTCTTTCTACTTGCATAAGAAATGTTGACCTTTTGCTGATCTGTAATCTGTAATGTATAATTTATAATTTACTCAAGATAGTCGCTAGAATTAGATAGTTTACCAAGAATCATATAAATAAAATACTTTAAGCATACAAGACAAAATCTTAATCCGATATAAAAATTTGTTTTTGTAAATTGATTCAATCTTTTATTAAATCACTTAAAGTGAAAACGTTACGATCCTCCTCGTTCTTATGTCTAATTTTCAAGTCCTCGATTTCCTAACCATAACTCTGGAATATGCTTTTTTTATCACATTACAAAGGCACTCGTGAAGAAATCACAACTCCCGCTATTAGATTAGGAAAATTATAGTCAGACATGTGTTTTGTAAAAATGGATAAACATCATCGAAAATTACATTATAAATATGGAAAATGCTTATAAATAGGACACAGCATCTTAGAAATTGTAAATTAGAAAATGCGATTGATTTATTCTTACTGTTTTCTGAAAATGAATACAGTGCAAAATTAGCCTACATGTAAATGTGAATGGAGCTTTTTATACGGAAATTATGGTGCAAATACTTTTTTCTATGTCCCACTATACAAATACATTATTATTAATTATTAAATTGTTATGAATGTTTTTTGTTTCAGGTGAGTTCTGCTTATTGATATTTCGAAACCAGAGTTTCTGTAAGTTTAACAAACTTAATTCCTTAAGAAAATCTACCAATTAGGTTTCCAAAATACTCCTACAGTATCTTAGAAAATTTTTGAATAAGAAAGCTGAAAATTTGAAGAACAAACACACATATATATGACCGTCCAAGAAGGAAGAGACCTAATGCGCGTTAGCTTCATTTTACAGGAAGAGCGATTAAAGAGGCGTTCCAGTACAGAAACTCCATAAGAGGCCCTCACTCTGCAGATTATTATCAATAAGAATTTTTCAGATATAGAAACCATATTTTTCGTTACGAAAGAACAAATAAAAAGCTATTGATTGGTGTGAAAAACTAAAAATCTATTATTCCGCATTTGGTCCCTTTCTTCGCGGACGGTCACATATATGTAGCAAATTAAATAAAAATTTGAATAATGATAGATGGCAATAAAGAAAGGAAACACAGTGAATGGCACTAATAATAATTCTTATCTAAAGTAATGTCCCTTATTCTTCCCATTCTGGGTTCACAACTGACAAGTCCAATATTCATCGAAACATTCAATAAATACCAGCGCTTATTTCAGTTTTATTTATGTTCTGGGTGATAAAAAGTAAAGTGAATTCAATTCGTGAACCATACCTGTCCTACCTTGTATTTTATTTTGTCCTCAGTGTATGTAAATCAAGTTATCTTTTATTTTATACGTTATATTGTGCTGCGTACTTCGTTCCATATTAATTTTTATTCTGATGAAATACTATTATTTCTGACTGAAAAATCCAGTTTCTACTGAATATTTAAATTTCTGACATTAGTTCTCATACCTATGCTAATTTATCGAAAAATACAATATCTTTCAATATTGTCCCACCATGAGCCACTTTTTGTAATAAAGCAGGTTTCGTTGGTGAAAAATATTATTTTTCTGTTTAAAATGGGAACACTATCATTATTTCGATTAGAGCAAAAATATACCACAACGAGTGAACTCGGAAAGTCACAAACAGACGTAATATTATTTTCTTTTTTTATAAAGTCAAAGAAGAACTGGTCTCTGAAAGCTGTCTGGCCAAACTCTACCCGATCTACTGAACGTAAATAGATTAAAATTATCCACATCCTTGTTTGATTTTCAGGGATTTTCATTGTTTCCAATCGTAGAATATACTTCAAGGATTTGGATTATGGTCTGAAAAGCAGTTACTTTTTACCTTCATAGACTATGCTCAGCATAAATTACCATACGATCTGAAAAAACAACCCGAGTAATAATATCTTTCACGAAAAGTGGAAAACTCTGTTTGATGAAACGTGAAAGAACTACCGAATCTGACCATATAAACAGCCGTTTTGATCTACAGAGAATCAAACTCTCTTTTATCATGAGCTTACAACTAATGGCACCCCTCTTTATCATTTCCTAGAATCATTCCTTTTCCATGATTTTACAGCAAAGATATGTAGATTCCAACTGACATTCTCAACCCGAGTGACATTTGATATGTTCCTTCTGTTCATCGACAAGAAAGAATCCTTCGCATGAGTTTTGGTGGTCCATCAAGTTCTTTCATACGCTTGGGGGCGTTACGTTGACTCCGAGGAAGTAGTTGGTATATCCTTTTCCCTGCAGCCTGGATAAACGATTCTCACGAATTCGCGTTTTTCATTCTAGCCTGCATATACTCTCGGGGAAGTTGACGGAGTTTGCATTTCCTTGAAAACCTTTACGATGACGAAATTTCTCTCCTCACGGCTGCATAAAATGTCCGCATGCCCTTCCAAATCTCCTGAGTAGGCGAGTTCTTCAGGCGGAAAATTTAGGCAGTGTTTCATCTCCGTGTACAGTAAATGAGTCGTTCTGCGCGCGTATAATAAATAATCCAATTGTTCGTCTGAAGGTGGTAGTGAAGGTCGCCGCGGGACAGGTGACACCTCATTCAAGATTGGGCACCGTACGGTCTTTCTAGGTGTGAATTGTGTGCCTACCGAAACTGCCGCCTGGATGGTGCTGGTGTCCTATTTCGTTGTTGGTACGCTGATATATTCACGTTCTTGGAACTTCTGCAGTTCCAATTCGAGTCATCGTTGAGCGGCGCGGGCCCTCTTTTGGCGCGGGTTGAGTCCCATGCGTGAAGGTCCGGTGTATTGCTTTGAAGTACTTTCCCAGGGTTGGCTGCGAAGATCCCCAAAATGTTCGAGAGTGAGAAATAAGGGGGTTGGCACCCGAAGGGCATCACAAAATAGTCTCATCAATAACTGTGATCAATTGCCGAAACAAGAGATCTTATGGCGTTCGGGGTTTGGGATACGAGGATTACCAAGAAGTTCGAGAGTGAGAGCTAAGAGCGATGTCACCCGAAGGGCATCACAAAATAGTCTCACTTCTAACTTCGATCAATTGCCAAAGCAAGAGATCGTAGTGCGTTCAAATTTTTATAAGAGATTACTTGCTCTGAAAAGAGCAGTTAGTCATGTTTGTAGTACAAAGAAATATTCAATGCTCAAGAGGAGCAGTTGGAAGTAAAAGATTCCAACGTTAAGTAGTGTTTCTTCCACATCCAGTTTTATTCAAAGATTCTTTTAGATAGAAAGCGGGGAGTCCTGCCGACGGCTAGCCAGATCCAATATGTGTAGAATAGAGAAGCGACGCTACTTGAGACGTCGGAGCGCAGAGAGAGAGGTGGTCGTTCCTTACTGAGTGCTGGATAAGGGCCTAGTGACGATGGTCTTTTTTTCTTTTTTAACCATCTTTATTCATAACTTCATTGCAAGGTCACATTGATTCTTACATATATATCTTTGTAACAAATTCTGCACCTAGTTAACGACGAACGCAACAGAATATTTCTAATTATATTGTATTATAGGTAGGTAGAAAAATATTTACATTTCTATGGTCATTTTCGGGTAAAAAGGTAAGTAAAAAATCGCATTAGATCATTTAATATCTTGAACTCACTCAGAAAATTGTTAACCTATTCATACGATGTGATAACTATGTACATTATTTACAGGAATATATACTATTCCAGTGTAATATAAGTCATTTTATGAGGCCGTATTGTAGTTTATATTTCATTCGGAAAGGAGCACTATCTCTCTTATACAGTTTAATTCTTTTGAGAGCTATTGATTGTCTGAGTTGCACAGTGTAAAATTTATGTGTCATCTCTAATATATGCATAGTTATATCTTGTATTTGAAGGTCGCTTCTCATATCTATATTTCGTTGTTTAGGATTAGTGTTGGAGATCCTCCTTAGAAGTTTATTTTCGGAATAAGGCGTATAATAATACTGGTTTTACAAAAGTCTTGTGGAAAATAAGTTTGTTCTTAATACTAAGCGCACTCTTCCTATTTAATAAACTATATAAAAGGTATATCATTTGGTACATTTTTGTGCATGCTTCCCTAATGTGATGTTTATATATTAACTTCTAATCTAGAATCATTCCTAGGTATTTCGTTGATTTTGTATGTTTTATCGCTATATTATTCATCTTAATGGCGAGGTCATCCTCTCCTCTTTCTTCGCGTTTCCTACTGAAAATTATAAATTCATTTTTATTTACAATAATTTCAATTGTCCACCAATAGTAGTATTCAACTAGTTTGTGAAGGTCTTGTTGTAAATACTTTACCGCAGAATATATTTTTTCCAGGAGCAAGCTTAAATGGCTGTATCGTTAGCAAAGATAGCTTAATTTGCCTTTTTATTTTTTTTAATGTCGTTGATATAATAAATAAATAATATCAGGCCTAATATCAAACCTTGCGGTATACCTGCCACAATTTTTTGTTGAACAGAATTCTGAATATTATGTGATACAGTATATTTCCTATTGCTTAAACAGCTGACGATAATTTTAATTATGTACAATAGTATTTTCAGTCTCTTGAGTTTGTATATTAATCCTCTGTGGCAGACAATATCAAATGCTTTTTCTATATCTAGCAATACTGCTGCTGTATGCTTATTTGAATTATATTGAGTAGAAATATGATTAGTTATTTAAGCTAATTTCTGCACTGTGCTGTGCTCTTCTCTGAAGCCAAACTGTTCTGGTACAAGTAGTTTATTTGACGTTTCATGTTGTTTGATTCTATTAAAAATTATAATTCCAAAGAATTTTCCCAAAGTAGGTACCAGGGTGATAGGTATATAGTTTTGTCAATATAGCTTATCCTTGCCCTTTTTGGAAAAGTAAGAACATTAGCTATTTTCCACTTTTAAGAAAATATGATAGTTGAAACCATGAATTAAAGATGTAGGTGATTTGAACGATCGCATTGCGCGGTAAATTTTTCAGTATGATGTTCTGAATACCGTCTGGACCAGGGGCTTTCTTAGATGCTGTCCTTTCGATTGCTTTCCTTATTGCTATAGGAGAAGTAAGGTTAACAGCATTTACATATATTCTAGATCTCTCAATTTCTTCGTAGGCTTTGTTAACTTTTTGTTTTGTTTTCTTGAATCCCATATGTGTGGTGAGATGGTGTACTTCCTCGAAACGTTCTGCCAAACCATTAGCTTTTTCTGAATTACTGTATATTAAACCGTGTGGACCATGCAGTTTTGGGATTGTTACTATGCTAGGTTTTATAAAATACTTAGCTGTTTTTCAGAGACTATTGTCTTTGATTTTTAGACTTTGAAGTTTATTGCCCCGGCAAGTGTTTGCAAATCTTTTAATTTCACTGTTTACCGGGTTACTTCAGTTACTTTTTATTTCCCTAAAATGATCAATTTTAGTCCTTTGAAAAAGTTTACGTATTTGATTCCTCTCATGAATTAATTTTTTAATCTCCTCTGGCAATAATTCTGATTTATTTTCAAAATCAACGGTCGGTATTCATTTTTTGATGGCTTCATTTATAATTGCACTCATATTACCGACTGCCTCATTTATTGCGTTAACGTTCTTTATTTTGGATTCAATTGCAATGTTTGTGTTGATGTAATTTCTAAATTTGCCCCAGATTGCTTTTTTATAATTAAGGAAATTTCTGTGCTGACGTTTGCAAGGGGTGTTATGTAGCGTTATTAAAATTGGAAGATGGTCCGATTTAAGTACGTCTAGTGTGTCAATTTCAGTTTGAACGTAATCGTTTTTTTAATATACTTATGTCCACAATGCTTGGTTTTGTATGTTGCATATACGAATAAAGCGTGGGATTGTTTGCATAATCAAATATAGTTTTGAAATTTTTATTGTTCCTAGCATAGTTCCAATAGCTATGCTTAGCATTAAAGTCCCCTATTGCGAAAATTTGATTGGTAGTATTAAAGAGTTTATCAATATCAGATTTACTTATATTTTGTCGAGGTGAGTAACCTGATTTTATTGTTAGGTTGTTATCAAGTCTAATTCCTATAGTTTCAACGGATTCAGTGTCAAAGTCTAATTTTGTGAAATGTATGTCTTCTCTAATAAGCATGGCTACGCCTTCACCTGCACCTGGTCCGTTTCTATCTTTTCTTATTGTTTTAAAACCTGGAGTATGAAGTTTGAGTTTTTCTTTGAACTTTGTTTCATTAATTAACGTAACTTCGATTTTCAATCTTTCGAGAATGTATCTCATCTCCCTTCGCTTTCTAATCATGCTATTGGCATTCCAATGAGCTATTACCAACCTATCTATATGTTGTATTTGCAAATTTTATCATACATTCGGAGACAATAATTCCCTTATCTAGTTGAATTGAGTGGTGAGTTGTTTCCAGATAGTTGTGAATTCCTTAAATGATTGATCATCCTGAATGTTCGAGATCCCTGTGTCCGCTTCTACAGTGCCAGTTATGATTAAAGTCCCAATGCTGTTCCAATTTTGTTTCCGATGATCATTTGCGGCGAAATTCATTGCTCCTTGTTGGTGACTGGAATTGTGTCTCCTGATGTTGTGAGAGTTCTTGGTTCGTTGTACCATTTTTGAAAGGAAGTTTCGGGAAATCCGCCCGAGTTGAAAGTACTTGGCTCTGTGTAGGCTGTAGATTCTGTAGCTTTTGCTTTTGTCGTACATTTCTGATTTTAAAGACTTTCTGCAGGCGTTTTTGGTATTTCTGACATGTTCAGGAGCTGGCGTGATGTTCACCTCCACAGTTCGCACATTTTGTTTCCGCATCTGTTTTTTTTTCACATTTTTTAGAAGTGTGGTCCCCTCCGCAGTTCACACACTTAGGTTTATTATGACAGTCCTCAGTTCCATGTCTAAACTGTTGACAGTTGTAGCATTGCGTAATTATTCTTGGGCTGTGATAATCTTCCCATCTTATCATAGTGTAGCATAGGATTGTTATATTTCTGATTTTTCGTAGTTTTTCTCTTGTCGTTTCAGGTCCATAGTAAGCTATGTAAAATGGATCCCTTGGATTAGGTTTAACTTTCATAGACAATACCTTTTTCGGTTCGCAGCCTAGTTCCATTAGGTCCTCGATGATTTCGTCCATTTTGGCTTCTGGTAGTCCTTTCAGCACTAGTTTTTTTATTTTTTTCAATCTAGAGAGCGATGGTGTGGAAAGGTATGCTGCCATTCAAGAGATGTGTCTTGATTTGTTGATGTTTCTTCAGTCCGTTTGGAAAAACAGTGAGCTGAGTATTTGTTATTTTCATGATCACATCTTTGGTCATAGTTTCAATTTGATTGTAAACCATAAATTTTATTTCGTCAGTAGTGTTGAGGTTGTTAAGAATGATCGGTGATGCCTTTTCTGTTTTCGGATAGGTAGTTGTCGACGTGATAGAAATTTTTTCCTGCGGTTTCTCCTCTAGTTCCGATGATTCCATTGCGATTCGCACATTAGTATCTGATTCGTTATGAATTTTTTTCTTATTCCTTGTCATCTTGTATAGTCGTCTTCTATTTGTGGATTCAACACGTGAGGCCTCTCACGTTTTAATTGACATTTGTTTGAGTCTGGCTTCGTGACCGTAGGTTTCTAGCCATCTGTTTTTATTTTGCGCAATATTTTTGACCATATACTTCTATATTGCGAAAACAAAGCTCCTCACTCAGTGATAATAATCACTACGAGGACGACCGACATTGCGTGCAGCAAGATCGCTTCCTCACTACGAGGACGCGACATTGTGTGCAGCAAGATCACTTCCTCGCTACGAGGACGCCCGTGAATGAAAAGAGAAAATTTCGTCGCTACGAGGACGCTCGTTAGATCATGTTGCGTAGAATGTCGGGTCAATGAATGAGTGACGATGGTTTTTTGAGTTTGGAAAAGTTTTTGTTGTTAATAATAAGTAAATACAAAATATGGCTTTGTACACAGTTTCTTTTTTATCAGGTACCTATTTCCTAAAGGGAAAGCTTAACCCTGTCTAGTTTTTTTCTTAAATACTGTTATTGGTAGTAATACTGAGCGTATGCTGAGTTAATGATAATTAATAAGGCGAAAAATTGAGCGAAAAGGACCTATGAGTAAAGGAGTAACGTTGGTGGCTTAGACACGCATCTTTATGCACGATGACCATGGTCGCGAGCCAGAGCTCGTCTCGACTCTCCCACTCCAGGCAATTTGGTCAGACAGAGGATGCCAGTTCGCGAGTTCGCCCCACAATGTCAATTTGTGGGGCCCGCACGCCAATGACATCATTGCATGTATTTGCTCATTGCCAGCTAGCCACTCTGCATTCCTCTCCGTATCTTACGTTACAAGATAGCTTAAAATCTAAGTACTTTTAATATTTCATTCATAATTAAGAATATATGTAATGGTTCGATTCCAATTTAACTCTGCTCTATTTGTCTTTCAAAACAACAAAATAATGGTGTAATCTTTAACCTATACAGCAATATTAAAACTTTAATTCTAGCTGATTCACTTTACTTTATTTCTCTTTCAAAAAAACAAAATATTGCGGGAATCTTTAAACCGTACGAGAAATATTCTATATTTTGAAAATTAAAAAATTTCCAGATATAACTCTTAAAAACTGTGAAACTTTGAATTGAAAAGTTTGAAGAATACAAAATTCTGTGATTTTAATGATTCACATTAAAAATTTCTTCCATTCGAAAGAATTAGAATTGACAACTTTACTTTTGATCTTCATGATCATTAAAATTTTGGAATTTGTACAACACTGAACATATTATCACGGTATAAAATCAGAAATTCACTTTCTAATTTATTTATTTACTTATCTTCCCTGCTGAGATAAAATCTCATAGTTAAAGAAAAGATACAGATTACTGAAAGCCGATTAAAGTTAAAGTAGGAATTCAATTGAAATGAAAACTGTAGGAAAGCCGATTTAGCTATTTTAATATATATTAAAATTGATTTTAATTCGTGATTTTTAATTATATTTCATAGTATCTAAGATTGAGGCATATATTCAAATGTGATAAAGTTAGGCACTACAAATCAGAAACAAATTCTAAGCGCGTGTATCTAGCTGATTTTGCTAATAAGTAACAATAATAATTCAATCAATCAATTGAGCCTCAGATTCTTGTTTTCTTTCAGTCATTTTTGCATAGGTATATTAGTTTTCTAGATTATCTGAGGATTTAATAATGGTACTAATTTTAATAATTTTAATCATTTCCCTGATACATTGATGTCCAAGGGCTTTATGTTTATCAGTAGGAGAAACTAGTACGACGTGGAAATAACAACTTTCAATATCATAATATTGATAAATGGTGAACAAGTGGTGAAAGAACTACATTCCAAATTAAAGCTTGATTATTAATTTTAAAGAAAGTCGTACAATCACATGAATTTTATGAGGCATTTATCCTATATTTTATACTCGTTTAACCCTTTGAAATTTGTTATTTAGATGGTATTCTCTTTTTACGTAGTGAATCTTTACATTTTAAGATTTTACAATCAGTTTTTGGAGGAAATCGTATATAAATTTATAATAAGATAATTAGAATCTGTTATTTAAAAATATTCTTCCATTTATATTGCAATTTGTTTTTATTATGCCATAAGAATGGTACAAGCTCAAAGGTTGATATCAACTAGCATGAAAGAAAACATAAATAATCCTACATAATTGCGTTGGTAAAAGGCATAAACTTGCTTATTTATTTTCAAGTTTTTTGATTCGCAGCACTTTTTTGTTTTGCTCGCAATCTAAAAGTAAAAACATGACACTTGTCATAAAAACACGTGAAATATATTTCCGATAAAAATTACGAAAAGCAATAATCAGACAGTTTCAAAGCTAAGAGTTTCTCTAACCGAATAATCCAGATCTTACAAACAAGAATTATACTAGCTTACTATTTGCTACATATCGTCCTAAATTATTATTCTTCTTTCTAAACGCTTGCGATTCTGCCCTGGGCTTCCATTTACTCTTATCATTAACAATCTCAAAAGTGGTCTTCACTCCACCACAAAATTTCATAATTCTCCTTCTTTGGGAGTCATTTTTTGCCTTTTTTTCTACCCTGTGCAACGAGCTTTCTCTCTCAGATCTTCTAGCTTCTTCATCCATTCCTCCCCCTGATCATTTTCATTCAGAAACCCATTTCATTCTCTCTTCTTTACCCTCCCCTCCACCTTTGTCACCTTTACACCTCTTTAACACATGCAACCATGTTTTCTGCTCATACCTACATACTCTAGACAGATTCTCTTCTTCATTAATCCAATACCTACTTGCTCTTACACCCTCTTTCATTCTGGATCTCAACACTCTATTCTATTTGCTCTTCTTTTTAATCTTTTTCAGGTACTCTGGTTCGCCCTCCCTATTAACCATTCTATACCATCTATTGAATCTGCGATTTTTCCCCATCTTTCCTCCCCTAGCCTTGCTTTCATCTCTTCTTCTATTTCCTCCCACTCACTACCCCTCACTTGCATACCACATTTAAACCTCATTTCATATCTCCCATTCACCCATTTTGAACGCCCCACGCTACCCCTCCTCTCTTTGTCCATAACCTCCCGAGCACACGCTTGTGCAATTTTTCTCCCCTCTCCCCTTCTTAGTTTCTCTTCTAAGTTCCAGGCTCTTTTCACTTGCTTGACCACCATTCTTTCTCGTCCTATTCCTTCCCTTAGCATATAACCTGGGCAGCTTCAACTCACTCCTATAACCTGTCTTAAAAATCTCTCATGCAAACTTTTCACTCTCTTATGTTCTTTCAATCAACAAATTTCCACTCCATAGCTTAACACTGACCATAGTTACACATCAAATATCCACACTCTCATCCCCCAATCGTCCTTGAACCTTCTCTTCCCTATACCCCATACTTGTCTCATTACTTTGTTCGCTTATTCTAATCTCTTTCTCACCTACCGTTCGCTTCCTCCTCTCGTTTCAAACCAAAATCCTAGGTAGCAAAACTCCTCCACCAACTCCACCACCACGTTATTTATCTTTTATTCGTACTCTACTCTACCCTTCTTATTTGCGAAACACATCATCTTAGTCTTGTTTACATTCACTGTTAAATTATTTTCTCTCAAATAGTCTTCGAACACTCTCATCATCAGATTCATACTTCTTTCATCATCCGCTACTAGAACTACATCATCTGCATATGCTAGTGAGTACACTTTGCCTGTTTCTAACGTTGTCCCCCGTTTCCCTGTCCTCTCCAACTTCTCCTCTAATCTGCCTCTAAATCTCATCCTTCCTCGTCTTACCCTGTTTATCACTTTCCATTCCCTCCCTTGCTTTACCGCTTTCTCTACCTCTTCCATGTACATATCTTTCTCCTTCTGTCTTTCTCCTTTATAATTATTTCGTGCTCTCTATTTTTCCTGTTGAGTTCTCCTTTTTCATTTCCTCTTTCCTCCATTTTCTTACACTTTCCTTCATCCTATCTTTACCTTCCCTGCAATTATCGTCCCATCAACCTCTCGGAACCCCTCTACTTCTTTTCTTGGTCTCACCTCTTCCCTTACATTATCAATCACTCCTTCGAGATTTTCTAACAGCTTGTCTACTCCTTTCTCTTCCAAAGACCCTATTTCCTCGTTTGATATTTTTCCTCTGAATTTTCTTGAATTTTCCTCCTTCCAGACGCCCATTTTCAATTTCTTTTCCCTCTCTCTTTCCCTCTTCCCCCTATCACGCTTTGAGCCCCATATCTCATTGTCACGATCACTGGAAAGTGTCCTGAGCTTACTATGTTGCCCACTTCCATTCTGACCATAATCTTCCTTATTCTTTCTCCTGCCAGAATGTAATCTATGATGGTGTCCCCTATACTCGCGTACGTATATTCCCCTTCTTCATCTCCCTTGGTATTGCCGTTACAAATGAACCATCCCGCCTCTCCCAAAAAGTCCAGGAGCCTCCTACCCTCCCGATCCATTTCCTTTTACTTCGAATTTCTTATGAACATCTTGCTTTCTCTATCACATACCTCTTCTACTTGTTCCCAGGTCCATGCATTCATAATATTGCTACTCATAAAAAAAGACTACAGAACTTTTTCTCTGAAACTCAGTCACTTTCCCCATTATTCAGCTCGTTCTGGTATCCATCTCGTAATGGCTTCCCCTATTACATGTATTCTTGGCACCAGCTAGTGATATACGAATATAGGCCTTATTGAAGGCATGAGTCAACGCTGAAGAAGTTGACTGAGCATTAAGCTTGCAATTTGAGAAGAGCATGTGCAAGATAAAGGGAAACTGTTCCCAAGGGTGTTGTCATAACCCAATTTCTGTTCTGTCTAAGTTATACGCCAAACCGGTTGTATAACGTTTGGGTCGGATGTTGAGTACCAGCGAGCACAAGAGGCGTTAGAATAGAGGCTGGCGAAAACAAGTTTATGTATATTTGTGCATACAAGTAAGTACTGGAAGTTGAATGTTGTTGGGTTCTTGAGGCTTAATGGTGCCACTAATATTCTATTGCTAGCCACTTAATTACCCTATACTGCGGTTTGAACCCTTCAAGTTTCCCATAAATTTTAAAGCAAAATTATCACACTCTTCTCGCAAATGAAGATTTCTTTCTCGATTTATTATAAAAAGTTGTAAAAGCAGCTGCAGCTTCACAGAAGATGAAAAAAATTGATAATAATAACCTTCATCATCTCAAAGAACGTTGTATGAACAGGGTCGTCGAAAAATGTTATTTTCGAAATTACCTGACTTCTCTGATTTTTTCCTAACCAATTCTCTCATTTTTTCTGACTTTTAATATTTGAAGACCAGCATTTTAATCTTTTATAAAGAAAATAAAATAATAAAAATGCAGTTTAAAACTTAAAAATTTCGCATTCATTTCAGCCAAGAACAATGACTTTATACCATAAAAGATGAATTTTGAATCCAAAAAAACAAATTTTTAACTCAACAGTTGAATTCTCGACAAAAAAATATGACTTTTCAATAAAATACTTGCATTTTAATTAAATAGTTTAATTTTTAGCAAAATAGTGGAATTTTTAATCAAATACTTGAATTTTCTACCTAAAATGATGCATTTTCAGCCAAATAGTTGAATTTTCAAGCAAAAAAATTCAACCTTAACAAAAATTAGTTCATATTTCAACAAAAATAAAAACAAAGAAATTTTCAACACAATAGTTACATTTTCAACAAATTAGTTGAATATTTAAGCAAAAAGATGAATTTTTAAACAAGAAGATTAGTTTTCCACCCAAAATGCGTATTTACAACAAAATACATTAATTTTTCAGAAAATTGTTCGATTTTCAACTAAAACAGATCAGCATTTAATCAAAAATTGAAAAGTTAAATTTTCAGTAAAAAATTTAATTAAAAAAAATCAACAAGGTAGTCAAATTTTTAATAAAAAAAATAATTTCTAACTAGAATGATGGATTTTCCAACCAAGTGAAGGAATTTTCAATAATATAAAGACCTTTAAACAAGAAAGTTTTTTTTAACAAAGAAGTTTATCTTGTACACATGTAGATGAATTTTCAATAGAAAAATAACATTTTCAATAAAATAGTTAAACTTTCACTATTCCAAAGAAACTTTCAATTTAAAAATTCTCAAAATTGAAATCTGTATAACTTTTAATTTTACATTTTCAAAATTCAAGAAATTTCAGTTATACCTTTCGAAAATGGTAAAATTTTGATTTTAAAATCTTTCAAATTGAAGAGTTTTATATTAAAAAAATGTACAAATAAAGATTTACAATCCAAATTTCTGTAATTTCGACAACTTACAATTAGGATTTCTCTAATTTGGAAGATTTAGAATGAAAAACTTGACTGTCAATCTTTCAATCTATCCAAATTTAAGAAGATTTATTCATAAATCTTCAAAATTAAAAGAAGTTTAATTTTTGATATCTGAAATTAAAGATAAGGCAAGTCTCAAGTTTAAAAATTAAAAATGGTGTAATTTTAATGATTTCCATTCAAAAATATTCCATCTTTGAAGATTGAAAATGAAAAATTTCACTTTTCAGCTTTAAAATTATCAAAATTTAGGAATTTTTTATTTATAAATCTTTAAAATTGTACTATTAAAAAAAATGTAAAATTATATATTTTTAAATGACACACATGAAAAATTGAAGGATCTTTCATTGCAAATCTTTAAGATGGATCTATTAACAAAAATGTTTAAATTTCAATAAGGTTAAACTATAACCATTCAAAATTGAATAAGTTAGCGAATTTTAAAATGTAAATATCTGCAAAAAGGACCTGCGTCAAAAGTGAAAGACATCAGTAAGAGTCAGAATTCCACAGTCGATTAAAATGACAATTAAAATTACAATTAAATTGAAATAGTATGAAAACTGATGCAGCTTTTTTAATATTTATTTTAATTTATGATTATGAATTATATTTTATAGTACTTTGAATTCAGGCATATATTTTAATTTGATCCTCAGGTAATCAAAATACGGAAAATGTTAAAAAGGGCATGTAGCGCGCTATTTTTGCTAGTAAGAAAATAAATTAAATTTTTTCAAAATATTATTTTACGTAATACAATAGTTATGAAGTATTTTGAATATCTTCATCATAAAAAGTTTCTCTATAGAAATCAATATTACATTTTATAAGCAAAGCTTTATTGCCTAAACCATGAGGGAACAAAGGTAATCCATCATTTACATGTTACCTAGTTATTGTGAATACCCTGAATCATTTTATCATTAATTAATCAGCTGGATGGTATGGCATAATTTGAATAAAAAATTAAACTTATTAAAGACGAAATACTAGTATGTAGACAGTAATCACCTACGTGATGAACTAATTCTCTTGGAAACAAATACGTGATTGATTAGTGCACACGGTGCTTTGCATGATATATTTAGTGGCTCTAAAACCACAGATCGATCAGCGATGGTTTTCGCTAACTAAATAATAAACTAATACAACCCTAGAAAATAAAAAATAGTGTTTTTGCGGTCCATTAGCATGATATAGCACTGCAGATTACCATAGGAAAAATATTAAAAACTGGTCAATCTTAAAATTGGTTCATTACATTTATTAAAATTTATCTACATTAAACCAAATTTATCTGATTTCAAGTCAAATTTGGCCAAACGAAGATGAAATAATGTATTCAGCAATTTTTATATTCAGAGGATTCTAAGCAAAATAGAGATAAAACCCATTTAAAGGCGAACCATCCTCAACTTAAAACCTAAAAACTGCTTCGAAGTTAAATATTTAAAAATGAAGAAAGAAAAGTTGAACAGTTTTAAATAGAGTAATTATTTTTCTGCATGCAAGCAATTTCAAATATCAAGAATTTCGATCATATAATTTTAATTTCAATATCTTTAAAATTGAATTGCATTTCAAAATAAAATATCTGAGATTATATGATTTGCAATTAAAAGTGCTGACGATTGAATAAATTTCAATTCATTGTACAACTTCTGAACTAAAGCCCTAATGCTAAAATAATATCGTTGAAATTGTATGGTATTTGATTTAAATATTCAAAATTCTTCCGAAGCAACAGTCGAAATTGGATAATTTTCATTTTTAAGTTCGCAAACCTAAAGTCATAAAACCGGTACAGTTTCATGCAGCTGTCATGTTGTAAAAATAAAAACACTTTAGAACTTTTCCTTCAAAAATGAATTATTTTTTAATTATAGATTTCATGCTTCATGCCTTTTTAATCAAAAGATTTCTTGTTTAAACGGCTTGAAATTGAACAATTATAAACAAATTACTTGTCTTCGCCTTCAAAGAGGTTTGAGTAAAACGTTGCTCATAAGTTAAGCATAATTTCTATACAAAGGAAGCTTCCTATTTGTGCTTAAAAGCTTTTCAGTTTAAACATCCGTAGTATTTGAGCGCGAGCATTTTACGATTCTAACCCTTCTGCTACAAGCAGTTATCTAGAGGCCTTGTGTAATAAACAATTTATATATTAACGATGTTTTAAAGTTATCTCATGTTGGAAAAGAAGCATTGTAAAAAATTAGTAATAGAAGCAAAGAAAATATCTTCAGTGGTAATTGTAACTAATTTTGTAACATAATTAAAGTCGAGCTTTAGAAAAAAATATTATCACAACAATAGTTGTTTAGAGTTTTAATTTGTTTACATTCTCTTTAGGTAAAAGTTGCAATTCTCGAAATATTCTCGACACATTTTTTTGGTGTGTTCTTATTTTTTTTTAATTATTTAAGAATATTATTATTATAAAATTCATAAGTCTATATTCCTGAATAAATTTTTACATTCCCGTCATAATGAGAAGGTATTAGTTTTATGTGAAAAATGACTTTCGCAGATTTCATCAAATGTCTATCTGTCCTTGTCGTTGTCTGTATATCGACTAACTTTCAAAAGACTACACGGATTGGATTGTACTTTGACATACTTTTAAAGAATGTAAAACGAAAGAACAAGTTCGTTGTAGATCTATTTTGGATACAAATTCAAAAAGTTAGAGCATTTTCAAAATTGTTAAGAATTTTTTTTTCAAGATTTAAAAATTCTATGTACGGCTATTGGTAGTAATCCGAAACTCAAACAAATTATCCCTACGATTATAATGGTCATAATAATGGTAATAGAAATATTTTTAAAATAAAAAAGTTAACTTTTTGGAAAATGGTCACAAGCTACAATAACATTTTATTGAACAAAATTTTTCGCCTAAATTATATCTACAAATTTGTTCAGAAGCACCTCACGCTAGGATGCGCTTTTGAAGTTAAAATCCTAAAAAATATAGTTGAAAATAAATTGATTAAATTTATGGAAAAACGACACAAGTTCCAATAAAATGTTCCATAACAATTTTTTTAATAGGGTGCACACTTTTTTAAATTATAAAAACAAGAAAATTGAAATACTTTCGTTTCAATATTAATGCATTTTATGAATTGTAATAATATAAATTCATTGAAATGATATATTTTTTAGTGTAGCTGAGAATATAATTTAGGTGGAGTCTACACTGCCGGCGCCGGCAACGAAAAAGCTTGCCGGCGCCTGCAAGGAAGCTGTTTGCCGGCTGTTTTTCACGAAAAGCGAAATACGAGCTAAAAGATAATTACTTATATAGTCATGAAAATACCTGAACATATAATTTTCTAGGTCAAGACTGATAAAAATCATGGTTTTACAAAGAAAAATAATCCTGTATCATTTTTTTCATGAAAATCCAGTGAGCGTAGATCAAATTGTTTCGATGTAATTTTAAAGCATGGTTTTTTAAAGTTTTGACCTTAAAATTTTTTTTGTTTGCAATTTTCATGGGCATATTCGTAATCAGTGCATAAAAATAAATCGCTGCACGCTTTTTGGAATTTCGCGCAACGTTTCTTGTTGTCGGTGCCGGCAAAATTGGTCGTTGCAAATGCCGGCAGGTCCCAGATCATTTTAACCTGAAATATTTGGTTCTAAGGAGCTTAGATTTAGTTATCATCTAAAATTGGTTCAAATTGACAAAGACAACATTATCCTCTATTTTATAAATCATTTTAACAATGCTTATTTTTGAACTAGAGATAACTTTATGTCAGAGATACGTTTGATGTCGACACGAGCTTATGCAAATGCTAAGCTTGAAAGAAAAGATCTTTCTTGAACATAATTTTTAGATGAATTATCATTTTTGGTTTGAAAACTAAAAACTTTTCATGATTTTTGAATACAGTATATGGGTAAATAAAACTTATTTTCAGACCACGATGATAAATGAATGATTTCTATGATATTGCATTATTCTAAATAAAATGGTTATGGATTTTGTGAAAATTTTGTTGATTGAAAATTGAGTCTTTTCTTTTAAAAGGCCCTTTAGAAACTATGTCACACTGCCAGGAAGTGAATATTTTTGTATTTTGTGAAGATTTATGATATGTGTGGGGGGAGGGATATAGAATGTGAATTCTTCATCTGAAAGATTACATATAATATTATTGGTTGAAAATTTATTGTGTTTAGTTGAAAATTCACCAATTTGGTTGGAAATTTATGTATTTTGTTATAAATTTGTTCCTTTTTGGTAAAAAATTAACCTTTTTGATTAAAAATTCAAGTACGCAGTTGAAAATTAGACTTCTAAGATGTTTAACTATTGAACATTTGTCTGTTTTCAGGCTAAAATTAAATATTTTTTAACTGAAAAAATAACTGTTTCAAATTTTTAAGTTGAATTACTAACTGTTTTACCAAGAATTTGTCTTTTCAATTTGAACGTTTAACAATTTGGTTTAAATTTTTCTCTCTTTTTAGTGAATAATCTTTCCTGGTCGAAAATTCAACTCCTTTAGTGAAAAGTCATCTTTTAGTTTGAAAACTCATCTCTTTTGGTGCAAATTTGATGATTTATTGTTAAAAATTAATCCTTTCTATGCAAAAAATTCATCTTTATGGCTTCAAAATTGAACTGTTTTGTAAAAAATTCATTTTTCGGTTCAAAAATTTTATAATTTTCGTCAAAAAATCAACTTTTTGGTTGAAAATTAATTCTTCAGATGAAAATTCATATTTTTAGATTGAAAGTTCAACTGTGTGAAATTCAACCCTTTCACGAGAAATTCGTCGTTTTAGTTTAAAAACTCATCTCTATTGGTACAGATTGGAATTTTTTTGTTTGGAAATTTAACTGTTTGGTTCAAAATTATTCGTTTTTGATTGATAATTCAACTTTTTGTTAAATATCAACCATCACATTTTTCGTTGAGAATTCATCTGTTTGGTTAAATTTCACTGTTTTTAATTAAAAAATAAAACATTTCTTGCTTGAATTATCAACTTCTACATTTTACGTTTGAAATTCATCTTTATTATTTAAATTTCAACTCATTGTTTAAAATTTGGACTTGTTTGTTGAATATGCCTTTTTTGTTGAAGGCTAATCATTTTGGTTGAGAACTCAACTATTCTATTGCGAATTAATTTATTAAAATGACAACGATTTTGTTTAAAATCGAATTATTTTTTTATTTGAATATTTGGTTACACATTCGTGTTTTCGGGTAGAAAATTGGTCTGTTTTGATTGAAAATTCAACTATATTCTAAAAAATTCGTCTTTTGGGCTTGAAACTGTTTTTTGGTTGAAGCGTATTCTCATTCTTTAAAAATTCGACCACTTGGTTGGTAATTAATCTTGGTATCATTTGATCACAAAGTTAACTATTCTGTTGACAATGCTTCCCTTTTGCTTGAAAGTTCAACTATTTTGTTGATAATAATTATTTTTATTATATTATTATGTCAAAAATTGCACTATGTGATTACAAATTCAACTATTTTGTTGAAATTTTTTTAAAAACTGTTTTCCTAAAGTCATCTTTTTTTTTAAATTTTCAATTGCTTTTTTAAAAAGCTACCCTTTTGGCTTGAAAATTCCATAATTCTTGGTAGAAGAGTTCTTGGTTGAAAATTCAACTCTATTCTCGAAAAGTCGTCGTTTTGGGTTTAAAATCCTACTGTTTGGTTAAAATTTCATCTCTCTCGTTTGTCCTGCTTAAAGATTATTTGAGGCTGTGCAGTATGTTAATATGTTATGTTTGTATGTTCTTTCTTTCATTTTAGGCGTTTATAGAGAGAAATCGATGAAAAAAATTTTGAAATAAAAAGGGGGTGTGGGTATTCGTATTTTTGACGACACCCTGGGGGTTCAAGCTTTGCGTCACGATCTCTAACAAAGTTGAAAAATCTCAAAAATCATATAAATCTTAGACAATTATAGAATCTTACATTCTGCACAATAAACTCAAATACACAGAAAAAAGTGGGGTTTCGATTAAAATCAATTTTTGGTTCCTAAGGAGCTGCAACAAAAAGGAGCCTCTCCTGTTGAAAAGAAAACAAACCGATGAATTTTTTTCAAAAGAGTTGCTTGTTCGACCTCCAAGTGAACCCCATTTTTATAGAGACTTATTCAAAAGAATCTATTTTTCGCTTTGCCCACTTTGATACTTCATCTTGTTGACAGCACAACTTTAACGTCGATTCAAACGTGCAATAGAACTCTGACGGACATAATTTAATGAAGAGACGTAGAGTACAAAATATTATCGAAATTAGAGTAGTTATAATGACTTAATAAATATAAGTTGCAGGTTATGTAGCAAACTTATAAACATGAAGGCTTATTCATATGCAAGAAACTTTTTGTCTCAAGTCATCGGTCGGCAAATTATGAAAATCCCTAACTTACCAACCCCACTTTGCAAGCGGTTGGTTTGTAAATGCGCCTTAATGTTGCTCTATTCAAGTGTCTCCAAAGGAACCCTGTTGTATCTCCAAAGGAACCCTGTTGGGTATTAGCATGTTTCTATTGGAGTTAGTTCTGAAAGATATCAACTTTTATTTGAGCAACAATTTAAGTGAACCCCCACTTTTTTCCGTGCATATGAAAATTTACTATATACTATTCTTAATACCAGAAAATTAGACTTTGAAATTAAGAAGCTAATTTTATACCAGGAAATATTGGATCAAAGTGCTAAAGTTTTGGTGCAGCCTGTGCGATATGGAAAACAAGATATTATTAGGTAGTTATGGGTCCCCATAGGAGCATTCAGGATGCTCATATAATGCAAACTTGAGTCAGTGAAACCTAGCTTGTATGCGCGAGTCTGAAACAAGATGGGTATGCTAATAATGTTGAATCCGAGTGGGGCCCGTACACAGAATTGCACTCGCATTAGGAAGTTTAACCCCGAATAATTTGCCTATTAACATTTTCGGGTCACGTTCACATATTCAACCTTTTACACGTTTCAAGCCGACTCGAAACTCTCTATGCTTATTTTTGCTCCGTTAGTTAATCAATTTTCGACGCAAAAGGATATAGACGTCCAGTAAATTACGGTATTTATGTTCCTTCTGTTCCAGTGCACTGGCTACACGTGGATTATTCCTTCTTATTTGGGAGAGACACCTCGTTATCACTTTGGATTATTTAATATTGACTGATTTCAAAAAATTACGTTATGCTATTTTGAAAAATTTTTCCACCGCTCTCCTTTTTCTTTACAGATCGTCACACAAAGCTTCAAACCCCCATTAAACGTTACAAATATAAACTTCCCAAACACCTTTTAGGAATTTTTACATTCTCATCTCAATGAGAAGGTATTGGTTTTATGTGAAAAATGACTTTCGCGGATTTAATCAAATGTCGA
>JAABKJ010000053.1:0-83761 GCA_011634705.1 Andricus grossulariae
CCTGCAACAAGGTCGAAACGTACGTTGGTTTTTAATGAAATTGACGAATAAAGCATGATTCTTGACAACTGAATCCATTATTAATTTTAATGGACTGTATGACCAAAATAACACATTCATACGTGAATTGACTTCTTTATTGATAACAAAGGTCGAAGAAAATTTCACAGTGTGGATAATATTCCAATCACTAAACATAGGTAATTACTATTTTTCTTGAACTTACCTAAAATAGTTGATATTAATTCGTTTTGAGAGATCTGAGATACCACCAAATCGTAGATTTTTTCTTCCCAAGGATCACATGATTTAATGTGCCATACAAAACAATCAAGAGAAGAACTCTGCTCATTGTTAAAAATATTATAATTTTTTCAGTGCGTTTTTATACCAAGAAATTATAAACTTACTTCTCGATGCATAGCTTGAGATTTGTCCTTCCCTTTAATTGGGCGTTTGTTTGACAATTCCTGAACAAAATTGATTTTTATTTTATTTTTAATTGATTGAAATTTAATGATTTGAAGAGACTAATTTAATATAATCACCTTTCTCATAGGATCCCAATCCTGAATTATATCTAAAATCGCATCAAGATCGAACAAGAATTGTTCTATGGCCGCATTAATATCTTCCAATTCTTTTTGCTTCTCTGGACTCCCTTAATTATTATATTCTGATCAATGAATTGAAAGAATGTTCGCTGAATAAGGATTCACCAAATAAGAGGCCGTCCGTAAACTATTTTGGAAATTCCTCAAGTAAGGTAGTCAAACATTTTCTCAAAACATGGGAAATAAGGTGATTTTTTCTCGGATTTTTCACGAAAATAGGGGAATAATAGGGGAACAAATTTCTTTGGAATAAAATTAATGTAAATACCATATTGAATTCAATATAAAACACTTTGAATCACTAGCAATAAGATTTCAATTTGAAATATATTGCATTTTCAAACAAATAGTTTTAGTTTCCAACTAAAACAGATTATCTAACAAAAGAGATCAATGTTCAACACAGAAAAAAAAACAATTTCGAACGACAATAAATTTTGTTTTCAACCAGAAAGATGAATTTTTTTGAAGACAGTTTAATTTTTGATATGAAAGTTAATTTTCAACCAAGAAATATGGATTTTCTACCATAAAAGATGAATTTCTAATCCAAAAGGACGATTTTTTAACAATACAGTCAAATTTTCGACCAGAAAAGATGACTATCGAAGAAGTTGCAATTTGAATCTACAAAGATGCATTTTAAACCAACTGGTCGAATTTTCAACAAAAAAAAAGGTTAAAATTTCACCCAAAATAATTATATTTTCAAGACAAAAAGACGAATTTTCTAGAAGGCCGTTAAATTTTTCAACAAAAAAGTTCATTTTAAACCAAGAAACATGACT
This sequence comes from Andricus grossulariae, assembly GCA_011634705.1. Lineage (NCBI taxonomy): Eukaryota > Metazoa > Arthropoda > Insecta > Hymenoptera > Cynipidae > Andricus > Andricus grossulariae. The sequence continues at coordinate 1,403 of JAABKJ010000053.1, forward strand.
TTTCTACGATAAAAGATGAATTTTCTATCAAAAGACGAATTTTGAGCGAGGTTAAATAAACGAAAACAATTTATAACAAAATAGTTGAATCCTCAACCAAATATTAGATAAATTTTCAATCAAGAAAGATAAATTTTAAACTAAATAGTTGAACTTTCACCTGAAAAAGATATTTTTTAAACTAAGGTCGGAATCCTCAAATTTTCAGTTTCAAAAATTAATTTTTAACGAATAAAATTTTTTTCAAAAGTTGATAAAATTTTTTTTCACCAAAGAGTTGAATCTTTAATGAAGAAGATGAATATTCAACAATCAAGATTAATTTTTTAACCAAAAAATCCAGTATTCAATAAACTGCATAAATTTTCTACGAAACAGATGAATATTCAATTAAGAACAAATTGTAAACAAAAAAGTTAAGTTTTCAATCAAGGAGGTGAATCTAAAAAAATGAATTTTTTACCAAAAAAGATTGATTTTCAATAAAATTTATTAATTTTCAACAAAATTTTGGAATTTTGAAGCCAAAAAGATTAATTAACTCCAAAAAAGTTGAATTTACAACCCGAAAATATAATTTTTCAAAAAAAAAGTCAATTTTGTACCAAATAGTTCAAAAGTTCAAATAGTTCGAATGAAGACTTTTCCAGAAAACTGTTCAATTCTCAACTCGAAAATATGAATTTTCAATTGATAATTTCAATCAATTTTATATAAAAAGCAGTTGAATGTAGCCAATGAATACGAATTTTTAGCAAGATTATTCAATCCTCAACCAAAACAGTTTAATTTTCAACCATCTGGTTGCATTTTTAACAAAAGAGAATGAATTCTCAACCAAATAGTTGAATTTTCAACTAAAAAAGATTAATTTTCAATTAAAGTTCCAATTTTGAAGAAAAAATGGAATAGTTACATTTTTAGTTAAGAAAAATTAGTTCTCAACCAAAAAAAAAAAGAATTTTCAACAAAATAGTTGAATTTTTTAAACAAAGAGTTTAGTTAATAATAAATAAATGTATTTTCAATAAACGAGTTGAACATTCTACCTAAAAGATAAATAGTTAAATTTTCAACTAAAGAGATAAATCTTCGAAACTAAAAAACAAAAATTAATAAAGTAGTTCAACATTCAACCAAGTAGTTGAATTTTCAATCAACAGGAATAATTGTCTGCCAAAAAATATGAATTTACAACAAAAAACATTAATTTTTAACCAAATAGTTGAATTTTCACCTAAAAAATATGAATTTTCAATAAAAAAAAGATGAATTTTTAACAAAGTAGTTGCATTTTTAACAAAACAATAGAATTTTGAACCAAAAGAGATGAATTTAGAACCAAAAATTCAATATTTCACTTTTCCATTAAAAAGGGTTAGATTTTTTCATTGGGTTCTATTAATTCAGTTTGCAATTAAGCTAAAAGTAAGAAAAAAGGGGAAGTTTCTTGAAAACAGGGGATGGACGATTTATGGACGGCCCCTGATCGTTAAGACTGATTTTCAATCAAAGAAATAGTTTAATCAAATAAAAATATTATTTTCCACTTTCTGGTATATCAGAAAGTAATAAAACAATAAAATCTTTCACATACTCATTCCAGCACTACTCTTGCTACTTGGTCTAGACTCAGCGACTTTTCTTGCTGAGACAGGCTTTGCAGCATCTGGTTTATCATTTGCAGTATCAATCGTGGCAGTTCTATTTTTCTTGTTTAGTTTTGTTTTACTTTTCATTGGTTTCTCAAGAGATGGATGGAGTAGCTTCCGTGAACGCTGTCAAAATATTCTTTTCATTAAACCTATTAGTTTTCTCTATATTTACAAACAATAAGAAAAAAAATTTGATAGAAAAATTAAATATATTGTAAATCTAAAACTAACCGATTTTCTCTCCTTGATCTTCAAAATTTTATCCTCGTACTCTCTTCTTCTCGAAATTGCTTCACGATTTTTTCGTGATAAAATCACGTTAATGTATAATCTTTTATCATCTTCACTTAATGACTCAATTTCAGTTTGAGACATTCTCTCCAATTTTTCTAATTTTTCTTGAAATACTTTAGCAGCTTTTTCTTCTGAAAATCCAATGTTTGCAGATATGAAAATATTTTTCCCAAAAAGTCTCTTTTTTTTAGGATTGATTTAAAATTAAAATTTACCCTTTTCTTGAAACAGCCGTTCCATTCGATCTTTATATGTCGCGAGCGAATTATGAAAAGTGATGAACATAGAGAATGCAATATGATCTACAATTTCGAGTAAAAAATGAAGCATAGTGACGTTATTTTTCAGAAAGTCGTTATTCAAAGTCTGGAGTACAAAACCATTTTTGAAATCTGGCATCGATAGTCTGAAAATAAAAAAAAAATAACAAAAAGTAACAACAAATTATATCTAACTTGGCCATCAGGTACCTTTTATGGAAAAATTTTATGTTTTTGTATAGAAGCCGTTTTGAAACTACGTCACGCTATTTTGAAAATGTAATATTTTAACAGATTCCACTGCCCAAAATGCTGTCAAAACAAAGAAAATAGGGCGATTTATCATAAAGGCGGTGGATTAATAGGGGATTATATTGTTTATAAAAATTAATGTATAGGTACCAGTGCCATATTGAATTGATTATGATACGCTTAATATTTTAACTAAAAATTATTGAATTTTCAACCATCAGGAATAAGCTTTCTACCAAAAATAATAAATTTTCAACAAAAATGTTGAGTTTTCAAGCTAAAAAATTGAACGTTTTACAAGACAGTTGACTTGTAAGCCCATAAAGATGAACTTTCGACCAAGAAAGATGCTTTTGCCACAAATTAGTTAAATTTTTAACAAACAAACAAAAATTTATTGTAGACTAAACAGTTGCAACGAATTTTTCAGAAGACAGTTACATTTTTAACCAAGAAGGATGAACTTTCAACCAAGAAGTTTTCTACCAGAAAAGATTAATTTTCAATCCAGAGGAAGGAATTTTCTATAAATGAAGATGAATTCTAAACAGAACAGACGAATTTTCGAAAACGAACATGACTCTTTAAAAAAATTGTTGATTTTTCCAACTACAAAGATGAATTTTCAACCAAATAGTTGAATTGAAAAAAAATGATTACTAACCAAACAGTTCAACAATTAATTATCAACAACAAAAAAACGATATTTTCGAAACAAGTATTAAGCTTTTCAACTAACAAATTGAATTTTCATTAAATAAGTTCAACTTCTAGCCAAGTATTTCGATTTTCAATCAATAAGACTAATTTTCCAACAAAAAAGACAAAATACATAAATTATCAACCAAATAGTATAATTTTTACATGAAAACTATACATTTTCAACCAAAAATAGAATAGGTGAATTTTCAAATAAAAAAATTAATTTGCAAACAAAAGGAAAAGAATTTGTGAGCAAATAGTTAAACCAATAAAATGATTTCTCAACAAAGAATTTCAACTTTCAACCAAGCATTTGAATTTTTATTTAAGAAGACTAGTTTTTTACCAAAATGGACGAATTTACAACAAAATATATGTGATCGTCCGGGAAGAAAGGGACCTAATGCGTCAAAGCTGAATTTGACAGGACGAGCGATCGTAGCAGAGTCCGAAAGCCAGAATTTGAGTAGTGGGGATGCGGCTGCGAAAAGCACCCCCTCCACTTACCACTACACGTTTAGGCAGCGTGGTAAGTGGTGGGGCTAGCTTCTGTAGTCCTCTCGTTCGGTCAACGCGTACGCTAATCATGCCTATGTTTGTAGCTTAATAACAAGAAAAGTAATTAACTTACAACATTTCTGATTATTGGAAAAGAAAGAGCAACTCAGAAACTATCATTTGGCGTGAGAAAATGAAAATCGATTTTTTCCGCGTTAGGTCCCTTTCTTCGCGGACGGTCACATATAGATTTTCATGCAAATATTTTAATTTTTATCTAAAAACGATGAATTTTCGGATATAGGGGAAAAGCGGGTAATAGCGGTCATTACAATTTCACTCGTATGTACTGCGTTCCGCGCACGCACACATGCAAAGTGGGTGGCGTGAATATACCCCGCGTCTATACTACGCATGTGTGCGTGCGTGGGAACGCAGCAATACCAGTGAAATTTTAATGACGGGTATTACCTGCTGACCGGCATTACCCGCTTTTCCCCTACTTTTGAAAAGCGCATACTTCTGATTAATTTGAAACTCCGCATACCTATGTATTTTGATACGCTCATCATGAATATGATGGCGAACATAGGCGCAAATTCGATTATCATGGTGAAAACCATGAAAAACCCATAAAAGTCATGTTTTTTTTTGTTCACCTCAGTAAATAATATAAATTTTTATTAAAGCGTTGAACAAAAGTTGTAGATCTTTTGAAAATAAATATTTTATGCCAAATAAATTTTTACTCTACGATTGATAGTTTCTGAGAAAATGGATTTAACCCGTGGTAGGCACACTTCATTCGTGCGCTCTCTATAGGCACACTGGTGCGAATCGGGATTTTCCGTTTCCGAAGCTCGTTATCTCCTTGAAAATTATAGATACTTCTAAAAGTAGATATGCTTTCTGATGTAAAATTGTATGCACAATCGAAAAGTGCAAAAATTTCACTATTTTTAGTAAACATTAATTTTTGAAAGGAAGATTTTGAAAAAATATCTTTTTGTACTTTGTGATGCTATTTTTTCAAGACGCAACATAACTAAATCAAAGTTATCACAAACTAATGGTGAGATCCTGAGCTTCAATAGAAATAATCTTTTATTTGAATAATAAATAATGTAATATTTTTTAATGATGGGTATTTTTGTGGTTGGAAAAATAGAAGGAATGAAAGATTGACTTGATGCAACTTTGTTTCTTCATATATATATACAATAACTGAGGCAAAAAAAACAACATATTTTTCAGTCTTCAGTAGGCTCATATTGTATTATAATAAATTATTATACCTGTTTTCATTATTCTATAATTTCATTAGAACAACATTTCTCAACGAAAACATAAACTTACATTCATAACTTTACAAGGAATGTTGATAGTGTTTGAAATATAAATACGTAATTATTTATGCATATTCTACTTACGTATACACAAAATGGAACTCCCAGACTGAGAAAACCACTTTTATAAAATCTTTCTCCTGCACGCAATTAGGGCACGTTATAGGCACACTGGTGCGAATTCGCACCAAATATAGCTTTATATCTGAATCTCTTGGAAGGAAAGACGCAACTGGCCGGCGGTCGCTAGCTTACCGACGCAGTTAAGGTCAGGCATATTTAACGTAGTGGGGAGAAGACCTTGAATTTCTTTCCCTTTGAATTCTACAACATTGACTTTTTCATTGATGCGAATTCGCACCAGTGTGCCTATTACGGGTTAAATGATGTGAAAAATTCCTGGAAGGCTGAATAAGTGCTTGTAGAATGGTTAGGAGACGCGAAACGTTCGAGAGCGGACATTGGTGAGAGGGAGACAATTAACATCTCAAAAATACTCTACATTTTGTAGCTTATGTGACCTAATTTATTTCTATGACCAGTTACAGGGGAGCCTCCCCCACGCAAAAAAATGTTAAGGGTTAAGAATAGAACCGAAATTATTTCTTTGGCCAGCCACAGGATTGCTTTCCCGCCCCCCACGAGAAATTGGAAAGGGGAAGGTATGTGACCTAAATTATTTCTATGACTAGTCAAAACGGTGCCTCCCCCCCCCCAGAAGAAGTAGGAGAAGGGTAATGATGTGACTGAAATTATTTCTGTGGTATTTTCAGGGGTACTTTCCCGCCCCCCATGAGAAGTTGGAAAGGGGTAAGGATGTGACTTACATTATTTCTGTGAAGATTCACAGGGGTGCCTCCTCGCCCCCTTAGGTCATTGGAAGGGTGAATTATGTGACCTAATTTATTTTTATGGCTAGTCACAAGGTCACAAAAGTACCGTCAAAATACATAGGTATGCGAAGTTTCAAATTAATCGGAGGTATGTGCTTTTCAGAAGTACACCCGATTTTTCAACTAAAAACTACTAATTTTCAAAGAAAAATAGAGTAGTTAAGTTTTTAGTTAAAAAAATCAATTTTTAAGGAAGAAAAACGAATTTTTAACAGAATATTTGAATCTGAAACCAATAAGATGAATTTTCCACAAAGCAGTTTTAGTCTTAATCAAGTAGTTAAATTTTCAACTAATAAGCTTTCAATTACCAGCCAAAAATGGATTATATAATTTTTAGTTAAAAAATTAATTTCCAAATAAGAGGAAAAGCGAATCTTCGACAAAATAGTTAAACCCTCAACCAAAAAAGATAATTCTCAACTAGCAATATAATAGTAAACTTTTTAATAACCCTTAAAGTTATCCCCTATCTGTGATAACATAAAGGATGAGGGGGGTCGCTGAAAACCCCAGCAGAAATTTATTTATTGTAACCAGAATTCTTAATATTTTTGCACGAACATTTTTTTGGATATACTTTTTTATATCCTTTATAAGATAAAACTAGTTAATATATATATATTTTTGATTTTAACATATGAGAAAAAATTAAAAAATGGAAACAAAATGGCAAAGATGACTCACGATTAAAAAAAGGCTGGGTATAAACGAACCAAGGGATAACTTTAAGGGTTAAAATTCATTAAATATCAACGAAAAATAGTTGAATTTTCTAATTAGGTTCTAAAAATTCAGTTCGCATTAGAGCAAAAAAAAGTGAGAATAAGGGGAAAAAGGGACAATCTCTAAAAAAGGGGTAGAGAGGGGAATAAGGGAAAGAGCGTTAAGTATATATTAAGATGCTTTGCTTGTAAAATAAAATTACTAATTTTTATTTTGTCCAGCATTTCAAAAAATTGTTATTCACATTTATATTTTTCATGTGTGATATCCCATTCTGCGCTAACCCCTCCGCCTCTACGTCACGAATCATCACAAACGCTGTTACCCCCCACCCCCAGTCAGTGTGACGCAATTTTTGAACGGCACCTAAGTTTGTTAAATGAATTGATTGATTTCAGTACCAACCTGAATTTTAGTATAGTTTTCAATGTGTCGTGATCAAAACCAAGAAAAGTGTCGTCAAACTTTTTTTTTGCACTACCTCTTGCACTCGTCTTGTCCTTTCTTGGACTAATAGAACTCAACATAGAGAGTATTTTTTCGATTAATAAGATCGACTGAATTTTACACTCGTAGCAACTATAAACATCCATTGTGTTAAGTTCACTTCCGGATGGTATTTTTTCAAGTTCAGAAATAGCTTCCGTGTTAATTGCTACATTTTTTATTGAAGGTCCTACTGAAGTGTCTCTATCTGAACGCTTCGCACCTGATTTGGCTGTCCTTGAAGTAACAGGAGATGATTGTTTCCCCTCTTCTTGAATAGAAAGTATTGTCTGCCTAAAAAAGCAAATATATTAAACTTTTTGTGTTTTTTTTGCATCATATTTAAGAAAACAAAATCAATGTGAGAGGTCCCCTAAAGCCTCAAGAAAGGGGCTTGTAGCCTAGGTCAGGGTCGAGGTGACCGCAGGTGAAGGAAAACCTGGAATTCAGGTAAAAATAAGGAAATTCTGTTGGTCAGAGAAAGTCAGGGATTTAAAAAAAGAAAGGCAAAAATCAGGTAATTTCTGAAAGAAGTGTCAAGAATCATCAGGGCTGCCACACTGTCACTATTGTTCACTTTTTTCTCTAATAAGTTTTTATTCACTTTTTTAAGATTAGGTTACCAAAGCCATCTTTTTAAATGAAAAGATCACTGTAGTCACTTTTCTTTCAATGAATTAACGCACGGAATTTTGAAGATTTTAGGGTATTTTAAAAATTTTCAAGGAATATTTAAGAGCTTTAAAAAGTTTCAGGTGATTTCAAAATATTACAAAGGATTTGCAATATTTTAGGGTATGTTAAAACATTCCGGGGAATCTTTAATAGATTTAAATCATTTGAAGGGATTCCAAAGGATTTGATAGATTTTAGAGTACTTTTGAAAATTCAAAGGAATTTTCAAGAGTCTTAACATGTTGCAAGGGATTTCAAAAGATTTCGAAGGATTTGAAATATTTTAGGGTATTTTAAGATTCTAAAGAACCTTTAAGAGATTTCAATAATTTGAAGGAATCCCATAAGATTTTGAAGATTTTATGGTACCTCAAAACTTCCAAGGAATTTTCAAGAGCTTTAAAAATTGTCAAGGGATTCCTAAAGATTTCAAGAGATTTTCAAAGATTTTGATGATTTTAAGAGATTTGAAAGATTTTTATGTAGTTTTCAAGATTGAAGAAGATATGGAACGATTTTATACGACCTATAAGATTTTTGGATATTTTAAAACATTCCCAGGGAGTTGATCAAATTTTCAAGTATTTCAATAATATGAAGGCATTTAATAAATCCTAAAATATTTTATTAAATTTCAAAGAATTTAATAATGAGAATTCAGGAATGTCGTAGTTTTTGAAACATTCTCCCAGATTTCAAGGTATTTCCAAAGATTTGTAAATATTTCCAAGATTCCAAAGAATTTTCAGTTGATTTCAACAACTTAAAGGGATTTGAAAGAATTTAAAAGAAATTTTCAAGAGCTTCAAAAATTTCCAAACGATTTCGATTCATTTTAAAGGATTTAAAATATTATAGAGTATGTGAAAAAATTTCAAGAAATTATTAATAGATTTAAATAATTTAAAGGGATGCCAGTGGATTTTAGGGATTTTCGGGTAATTTCAAAAATTCCATGGAATTATCAAGAGCTTTAAAAAGTTTCAAGGAAATCAAAAAAATTGTAATTTGGATAATATGAAGTAACTCCAAAGGATTTTAAAGATTTGAGGGTGCCTTAAAATTTTCGAAGAATTTTCAAGAGCTTTGAAAACTTTCAGGGGATTTCAAAAGATTTCAAGTGATTTCCAAGGATTTTAATGGTTTTAAAGTATTTTAACCAATTTTATGCAATTGCTAAGAATTTGATAGAATTTTGGAAGGCATAAAATTATTTTATAGGATCTATAAGGATTTAGGATATTTTCAAAGATTTCCAGGGATTTTATAAAATTTCCGAGCATTTCAATAGTTTTAAGGCTTTTAAAAGCCCTCAAGATATTTGAATAAATTTCAAAGAATCTACTAACAAGAGTTGAGGAATTTCGTAGCGTTTCAAATATTTTCAAATATTTTAAATTATTATTATTATTATTATTATTATTATATTATTATCATATATTCCAAAGAATTTCAGATATTAAAAAAGATTCCAAGAAATTTTCATTTGATTTCAATAATTCGAAGAGACTTCAAAGAATTTGAAAGATTTGAGAGTATTTTTAGAAGTTCCAAGGGATTTTCAAGAATTGTAAAAAGTTTGAAAGGATTTAAATCTATGTTAATGGTTTTTAAATATTTCAAGACATTTAAAAATATTTCAAGAGATTTTGTAAGATTTGATAGTATTTCACTGATTTAAAGGCATTTTAAAAGCTTCAAATTTTTTAAAATAATTTCTTCAGATTTGCAGGAAATATCAAATTCCATAGAATTTCATGGGATACTATCATATTTTAATGGATTTCAAAGAATTCATTAATAAGAAGTGAGGAATTTCAGAGAGTTTTAAATATTGAGAGAGATTTTCAAATATGTTTTACAATTTATTTGAATTAATTTGGAATTTGTCCTGAATGCTTATCAATTTCTCCTGAATTCTTTAACATTTTTTTGAATTTTTTGGAAGACACTTGAATTCTTCCAAATACAGTCCATTTTATTCAATTCAAGGGATTTCTTGTTTATTTTTCAGTTTAAATTTAATTCATCTTCAAATCTTTTAAAATATCAACTTGAATTTTTAAGTATTTCGTCAAATTCTTTTGAATTCCCTTGCATTTTTTAAACTCATTTTAAACTTACTAAATTCAATAAATTCTTTCGTATTTTTGAAATATTTCTAATTCACTTGATTTTTCTACATTCACCTTGAATTTTTATAAATTTCATCGAATTTTTCTCATTTCCCTTAAATTCCTCAAAATTCCCTCCAATTTAACAGAAATCAATGGATTCATTTCCAATTGATTTAAATTCTTTTGAATTAAACTTTAGTTCTGCTGAAGTTTTATAAATTTATCCTGAATTGATTAAAATTTACCTGAAATTCTTATAAATTTCATCGAATTCTTTTGAACTCTTTTAAATAAAAAATAGAAAATTTATCCATTTAAATTTAAAATTGTTTTTTTTTCCATTCATAAAAGATTCTATATATTAAAAATGTTACAAGATTAGAATTTTGGTCTTCAAATATTAATGGTCAGGAAAAATAAGAAATTAGTCTTTGGTAAAATGTGAAGGTTTTTTATGGGCCAAGGGACGAACACCTCAGATGGAGGGTCAATTATCAGAGGTCAGGCGTGAGAGGTCAAATATCAAGGACAAAAGCGTAGCGATTAAAAATCAAGATGGTAAATGTCATAGGTTAGAGTTCAAAGTTCAGAAGGTATATGTAAGTTTTCCTAGGTCATGGGTCAAGGTATTTATGGGCCTATAAAATTCTAAGTATGCTTTAAACTTATCAATGATTTATTTAAAAATTTTATATTATTTTCTAACTTGTACGCTTTCATTTTTGCCATATATTCTTCATAGCCAGAGTCTATCATTTTTCGCAATTTTGTTGAATATTCGTCGTTTCCTGTTGCTATTATTTCTATAAAAGCTTTATTTAAGTTCAATACAGGAATTCCAATAACTTTTGCACTTCGGCAAGCTGCTTCCTGATATCCTGTAAGGAATGATATTTTTTCTGGAAATTAAAGAGAGCTCAGCAATCGGATTTATCAAACAACATAAATTAAGCAAAAAATACTCGTGAAAGGAGCTCCATGGAAAATTATGAAAATCTTTTTATTCTCTGATGTTTCGGAGGGCAAATCAGTGGTTGTTGGTTCAGGTTCCAGAGTCTCGAAAACCTCTTTTATAGGATCTTCCATCTTCTCTAAAAAGTCTGGATTCTTTTTCAAATTATCGATGTAATCTAAATGGTAAAAGACTAGTTATTTGTCTATTATTTTCGCCATTGATGAAAATTTTTGTATTTTTTATTTAAGTTGCAATTCGCTCAGGGATCGTCTATAAACTACGTTACCAAATATGGGCTATTTTGAACCCCCGTCCTCCCTTGTTAACTTCATAACCCAAAATGCTATCAAAACAGACAAAATACAGTAATTTTCTACAAAAATAACTTCAACCAACAAATTGAATTTTTAAGAAAGTAGTTCAACTTTAAACCAGGTAACAATGTAACTTACAGCCAAATAGTTTGATTTACTGTCACGTTTTACGACTTTTGTAATATTTATTATTATTTATAACAAATGAATTATAATTATAAAACATTCATATTTGATAATAAATCAAAAAGTTGAAAGATCATATTCATATCATGTAGAAACCTCTATGAAATCCAGTACTCAACTATTATTGTAATTATAATTTTTAAGCAATTTATTGAATTTTCTACCAAAATAGTTGAATTTTCATTTAAAAAATATGCATTTTCAACAACAAATTTAATCTCAAACCAAATAGTTCAAATAACTAGCAATCTTTTGAATTTCCAAACCAAAAAGACGACTTTTCCAAAAAACAATTTTTTAGTTAAAAATGTGAATTTTGAACAAAAAATTATTTAAAACCAAATAATTGAGTCTTCAACTAAAAGGAATAATATTCAACATAAAACATGAATTTTCAATCAAATAGTTGAGATTTTGATTAAATAACTTAATTTTTAACCAAGAGGGATGAATTCCAAACCAAAAATATGAGAGTAGACTTTTCACTTAAAAAGAATTAAATTTGAATTGAAGTAAATGACTTTTCTACCAAAAATAGATTTCAAATCCAAAAGGGAAAATTTTTTATCAATAAAGACGAATATTCAACAAGAAAGTTGAATTTTCGAACAAAAAATATGAATTTTCAACGAAAAATGTAATAGCTGATAAGGTAAACATCCCAGTAATCCTGACACCAATGTTACTTTTAACATATTTCTTACCAATATTTTCAAATCATTACCAAGATTCACGATTATTAGAACCGTCAAAATACTGGAAATTTTTTGCAAATTTCAACAAAAAAATATTTTAATTTGAAATAAAAAACATTTGAATTCAACCGAAAAAGACGAATTTTCAACAAAATAGTTGAATTTTGAACTGAAAGGCTAAATTTTCAACCAGTTAATTTAATTTTCAACTTATAAATGATAGATTTTCCATTAACAATGAGAATGTTTAATTTTCAGATGGAAAATTCAATTTTAACGTAGAAAAATACAAGAATTTTCAACAAAATAGTTATTCAACCAAGTAGTTGAATTTTCCAGAAATTTTTTTTTCTCAGTAATCTGTTGAATTTTCTGTCAAATAGTTGAATTTTCAACTAAAAATATGCATAATCAACAGAAAAATTAAGTTACAAACAAATAGTTTAATTTACTGCCTAACTGTTGAATTTTTATGCCCAATAGACGAATTTGCCACAAAACATTTTAATTTGCCATTCCAAAATATGAATTTCAAACAAAAAACTTAATTTACTACCAAGTAATTGATCACCTAAAATCACCTAAAATGATCTATCTTCAACAAAATGCATTAATTGTCAAACAAATTGTTGAATTTTGAAGTAGGAAAGATAAATTTTAAATTTAAAATATCGAATTTCAACCAAAAATGTAATAGTTAAATTATCAGTTAAAAAATTAATTTTCAACCCGTTAAAATCAATTTTCAACAAAATAGTTACATTTTCAATAAAAAATATTAATTATCTACCAACCAGTTGCATTTTTAACTAAAAAGATGAATTTTCAAACCAGAAAGACGAATTTTCAAGAAAATGAGTTGAAATTTGAATTGAAAATGATCAATTTTCAATCAAAAATAAAATAATTTTTCACGCAATTTGTTGAATTTTCTACGAAAATAGATGACTCTCCAACCAAAAATGTAAATTTTCGACGAAAAAGTAAATTCATGGCCCAATAGTTTAATTTACTACTAAACTGTTGAATTTTCAAACAAAAAATATGACTTTTCGACGAAAAAGGTCAATTTTGTACTCGAAAATATGAATTTCAAACAAAAAAAATTAATTCACTACCAAATAATTGAGTTTCCAACTAAAACAATCAATTGTCAAGTGAAAAACTGATTTTTTACAAATTAATTTGGCTCAAGTCAAACTTAAATTTCAAGTAAAATTAATATTTGATTTTTGGAATAATTGATATTTCAACGAAATAAGATTTTTATTTTGAACTAAAAGCAGTTGAATTCAACAAAAAGGACACATTTACACAAAATAATTAAATTTTTAACAAAAAAAAAGAATAATTTTCAACTAAAAACACGAATTTTCAAGAAAAGAGGTCAATTTTGAACCAAAAAAGGTAAATTTTTAGGTGGATACTTGCATTTTCATATAAAAAAGATCAATTTTCAACCAAAAATTAAATTGTTCAATTTTTAGTTAAAAAATCAATTTTCAACCAATAATAGTTAGATTTTTTTTATTGGATTGTATTATTTCAATTCGCATTCGGGGGAAAAAATTAAAGTTTCTTGAAAAGAGGGGAAAAAAAGGAGGACTCTTTAAAAAAATTGAAAAGAGGGAATAGGGGAAAGAGGCTATCATTAGGAAGCGTATGAAACGTTATTTATTTTCGTAACGTTACTTGAACTGCCCCACACCCCTTTACCTGTTACTAATCGTAGTTTTTGGTACGACCCCCCCCCCACCCCACACACGTCAAATTGGAGGCGTAGTTTATGTAGGTCCCCTTACTGTGCAACAAATTTTCGATTTCTTGAGGGTCAGTTGTAAAAAATCCCGGATGGCTGGACACAGAAACTTTTTCCTTTTTAAAAGTTTCGCTTGTAATGGATTCAGATCGAGATTTTCCACTTTTGGAAGTCTTTCGACGGTTCGATTTTTTTCGTTTTTTCGTTTCTAAAGATGTGTTGGTCTCAATGATTGCTTTTCCTTTAAAATGAAAAATTGTTTATATCTGAATTTTCTAAAAGATTATTTTTAAATTCCATTAATACCTTCCATATTTCCTGAAATTTCATCTGTTTCTTCGACAGTAGAGATTTTGAGTTCTTCAGCGCGCTGTTTTCCCAAATCTGCAGCCATTTCTTTTACCAATCTTTCGTAAAAATCAAGCAAGTGCTGAGGCATTTTGTCACCCGTTTGTCTTTGGGGTATAAAAATTTCTTTGACACCATAATAGTGAGTCAATATTCTTCCTACTCGATTTTCTTGTAAAAATGGACTGTAAGAATTAATTTTTTTATGAATATAGTGGATAATATTTTATTTTTGAATGATTGCATTTTTTGTTGTTGTTTTCTTTACTTATCCAAGTGATGCCAATAAAATTCAACAGGAAAGGAACTAGGATTATCAATCGTGACAATTTTCTCATCAGCCATGCTATTTGGTGTCAATGGCATAAATTTAATTGCCGAATCACTAATTTTTAATTTGTGTTCGATACCTTTTCCAGAAAGTTTAACTGACAACGTTTCTTGGCTATCAAGAACTTTTATCAACAATTCTGTTTCAAGATTGCACTGAAAGCCAAAGGGTAAATTAATTGAGTAATAATAATTGATTATTCATAAGAAAATTAATTAGATCAAAATTTAAGAATGCCTCAGTTTTAAAAGTAATTTTGTAATTGTTTAAGTTTTAACGCTTCACAATATTCAAAATTCTTCAATAATGAACGGTGAAGATAAGAGTAACTGATTTTCACAGAAATTACACTTTTTAGCGAATAAAGTGATCCAATTACTTTAAATGTCACGTAATATTACATGATATCATACTTGTTATTCATATATTTATCATCTCTAAAATTTCTTTAATTTCAATTTAAAATTATAGTTCTGAGTGCGCAGTTCTAAAACAGTTTAATTTTTAAGGGCTTGAAAATAAATGTTTTCTTTTGCTTTAAAAGCTCAAGTTCGAAAATAATTGCTTTTGAAATTTCTTAATTTCTAAAAGTTTCCAATTTCAGATTTCACAATTTTGTAGTCTCAAATTCAAATATTCCTGGGGAAATTTCTAATCATTTTTTATTTTGAAAAATTAATTTCAGGAGAACATTGAAAAAGATTTCAAAAGATTTGAATTGAATTTCTAAAATTTTTAAGAAGAACGATTCAAAGCGAAAAGATTCAATTTCTCAAGATTACAAAATTGTAGAAAAAATTCAAGTAAGTTTAAGAGATATGTAGAACTTTAAGAAAGGTTATAAGCAAAATGATCTTAATAAACAAGTGCTGAGTATAGGAGATGGATGGTAAAATATAAATCCCGGCACGTTGTATATTGTCTAATGTGGCTTCTTAAAATTTATTCAAACATTTCTGTAGCGCTCTTTATAAAATTTTCTTTACATATTTTATTAGGAATATTTTTCAAAAAATTACTTTGCCGCCTGAGTGCTTGGCAGATTTTTGCATCTTGGTTGAAAATAGATTTTCTTTTTTTTGGTTGCAAGATTCATCATTTGAATTGAAAAAAAGGTAATCTTCTTGGTAAAAACTATTTTGTAGAAAATTCGTCTTTTCAGGTAGTTTTAGTTTAGTTTAGTTGATTGGCCTGGCGTTCAAGCTATGAAACCTATTGTGCCTTGGTGAAACACAGTATGTCAACCACTGATAGCCTTATAATTTCCTCAGGTCCCATAAAGTGTGCTGCAAGGGTTTGTTGCCTGAGCAACATGCAATGCAATGGGGTTGTACCCCATTTTCTGCATGAGAGAGTTCTTGGGTCTTTCTTGGGTTATCCCAAGATTTCCCGGTCTCTGCCCATGATGTACGTATGACTCAGAATGGCTTTCGCCTGTCGGCAACCCTGGGTTTGTTAACAGTATTCCCGGTGCTACGTCCGGATCCATCTTTTGATGGTCATGCCGATGCAGCAAGACTCTAGTTCCAGTACCGGTTCCGGTCTTACGTATTCACTTGCTTCGCCGCTTTTTGCCAGCTGGTCCGCTTTTTCGATGTCCTTGGTCCCTGTGTGACCATGAATCCATATAAGGGTCACGTTGTACTTTTCTGCATGTTGATTTAAGGACTTCTTGCATTCCCAAACCTTGATGTTTAAGTGAGTCTGATATCGTCTACCTCTTACCACGGAATGCAGGGGCGTCAGCTTTCGACAGTTTGTACTTTCTCCTGAAAATGACAAGGCTGGTCTTTCCCGGATTTACTGAGAACCCTGAGCTCTCGCACCAAAGCTCTACGATTCCCAGGGCCGACCTTGCAAGACCCACCAACATTTCCAGATGAGCTCCCCTGATTAGGATGACAAAGTCATTCGCGTATCCCTGGGTATAATACCCTTCCTTATTCAGCCTACTGAAGATACCCTTCACTACAATGCACCAGAGAACGGGTGACAGGACACCCCACTGGGGGCATCCCCGAGGCGCTACTAACCTGACTAGGGGGAGTAGTCCTATCTAGCTTTGAGTTTCCTCCGGTGTAGCATGTTTCGTATCAGGCTTACAAGCTGGTCTGCACGCTACACCTTGAAGATTCTCGACAGATGACTTCTGGAGGAGTATTGCTGAAGGCACCCTTTGTGCACAGGAAGGTGCGCACAGCATACCTTCCTGTTCAAGCTGCTGCTCCAATTATTCCACGAGAGCATGGAGCGCAGTTTCTACAGACCAGCCTGCCAGAAAGGCGTGCTGCCTTCTGTGCAGTGGGGAGGCCAAAAGCACCTAATCCCTGATGTATCTCTCAACCAGTTTATTTAGCGTCTTCGGAATGAAGGATGTTAAACTGATGAGTCGGAAATTTTTAGCAGCAGTGTAGCCTTCTTTCCGAGGTTTGAGAATGAAGGCCACTCTGCCGTCCTTCCATGCTGATGACACGTTTTTAAGGGCAATGCTTGCCCTACATAGTTTTGTCAGTGGGGGCACAACGACATTCATGCCATTTTTTAAGAGCATTGGGCAAAGGCCATCCGTCCCCACTGATTTGAAGGGGAAGAAGGAGCCAGTGGAACATTCCATCTTCTTCATATCAACCAGCTTGGCTGCGAAATTCCAGTCGGTCTTTAACCTCTCCTGGATCCAGCCTTCCTCCTCTCGGTCGCTTGAGTTCGCTGAAAACCTGAGAAGTGGCATTCCATTAGGTGATTCAGCTTTTCTTTAGCGTCTTTGGCAAACTCGCCATTATCGAGACTTATGAGCCCGAGGCGAGCCTCCAGATTTTTTGCCAGGATCTTGTAGAGCCTCGCTGTATCCGAAATGTTCTTAGGTTCCTCGCAGAAGCCCCTTTAATCATCATGTTTGTAGATTCTTATGTTCTTATTGTATTCATACTGAGCCGTCTTGTAGCCGTCCCAGTCTGAAGGCAATTTAGTTCTGCTTGCCCTATTTTGCAACGCTCCATTCTTTCTAAAGAGTTACTTCAGTTGGGTTTTCTGTGATTCTGCTCCTTTCTGAGACTTGATTGTACTTGTATGGCAATTGTTCTCATATGATATAATCAGAGCCCTTCGCAGAAAATCCACGGCGTGCTGTAACTCAGCTATGGCACCGTAGCTTGTGGGGGGCCCGCCTTACTTCCTCTCTATATGTGTCCCAAAGTGTATCCCGCGCGTTTTTGATCATTGAAACCTCCGGTTTTCCTGCGGCTAACTGGAACGAGATATATTTGTGGTCTGAGAGAGATTCCTTGTCGGAGAAATTCCAGCCCGAATTCTTGCTCCTCAGTTCTTCCGAAAATACAATCAAATCGAAAACGTCACTCCTGTTTTTAATGTCGAATATGGGAGCATCACCAAGATTATGGATCTCCAGCTCAGTACCCGCTCGGTATTTAATTAAATCCTTTTCTTTGCCGTTGATTTTTGTAGTACCCACACTGTATGGTAGGAATTTTCGTAACAGCCCAACAGTAGAGGAATTCTGTTCTTATAACAGTTTCGAATTAAATCCTCCACCACTCTAGGAGGAGGGGACTCCTCAACATCGCCTGGAAAATAGGTCATATCGATATGAGCCTCTAGCCTTCCTGCGCGCGTGCCCCTGAGTTTTACCTTAATAACAAGGAGGTCTCCGGAGCAGAGCTTAGGAACCAAAATCGCATTCATACCCTTGACGGCTATGTGCTTTTTCGCGCGGCCCCTGAAATATGGAGCCACACCCTTCTGAGTTATTAATCCTTTCCCTGTATAACCAACGTTTTTGGATTAGGGCAATCCCCGTCTTCATCACTGACATACGCCTGGTTAGAACCGATGAGGTGCCTTTGCTGTGGTGCAAATTTATGTGTATCATTGAGATTTCCGTCTTAGCCATTAATAGGCTAATTCTGGACGTTTTTTGGAGACTTCCTCCTCTTGCCCGTAGACTGAGCCGGAGAAGTTGCCAAAGATGATGCTGCGATATCCAAGGCCCCTTGCGAGGAGCCCTGGTTGTTTTTCGAGTGCTAAGCTGTGCGGGCTTTCAATTTCTGGGCACCGCTAAGGTTTTCCCTCTTTACAGAGAGCCCAGTATTATTTTATCCAACCGTCGCAACTTGGTCTTTGTCATCAGGTTCAATCAACTTCACCACTTCTGGTAGGATGGCCCCTGAGGAGCGTTCCACCTTTCGCGGTGGATTACATGAGGGTCCCGGGTCGGAGTCCTTGTTTTTTTTTTATTTTGTTTTGGTAGGCACTTTTTGGTCCCACGAGTAGCTAGGGAAATAAATAACGCCCTCTGTAGAGTCCTGCTTGCAGGGAGAGCGTATGCATACACACCTTCTTTGTGTATCCGGCGTGTCCGCCTCAACTGAGATGGGCACATCGGGTTGTTCAAGGATTTGGTAACACTGGTGCCATTCAGCCCATGACACGACGATTACATCATGGCTTGGAGGCATGAGGACTCGCGCCCTCGATATTCCAGAGGGTTTTGCTATTTACTTATCCTTCCCCCTGGAAGAATCGCTCCTTAGTTTAGCGCCAGCAGACTACAGTCCGTCAGTTCCCCAGAGCAGCTACACCTCGCGATGCACTCCCTCTGGTTCAACATCTGCAGGTCTCTAGACTGATTAGACCCTCCAGCCCTCCCACCAGCTACAAGGTCACGTGCTTCCTAGAAAGAGTCTTTTTTGGTGAAGGTTCAATCCTTTTTGGTTAAATTGTAACTGTTGCATTGAAAATTGATCTCTTTTGGTTGAGGATTTAACTATTTTTTAAACGATTCTTCTTTTTTTGAAGATTCCTTTTTTTCAGAAAATTAATCTTCTTGGTAGAAACCAATTTGTAGAAGTTTTTTTTCTTCTGGTACAAATGTAATCCTTTTTGGTAAAAAATGCAAATGTTTGGTTGAAAGTTAATCTGTTTTCGTTGAAGATTCGACATTCTTTTTTAATTTGTTTTTTTTTGGTTGAATTTAACTAATTTGGAATTTACATTAAGATCTTTTTTGGTTGAAAAATCAACTTTGTCGTTGAAGATTCACGTTTTTATTGACATTTTTATTTGACGCATTTGAAATTTTGAAAATTCTTTTCGAATTTGGACAAGAATCTTAGCAAAAAGTACACGCGCGCATAGCGCGCAATTGATGACGCCAGTACGCTAAAAATTTAAAATATTCGTAAAGAACATAAAACTGTCGCTATGTTAATATAACAAAATGCGTGTCTCCTTATTTTACACGAGCAAAAAGATACTTCATTGGCAAGCATGATTTGAAATTGATTGGGCCATAAACAGTTTAGAGAAAATGGTTTGTGTGATAGTCACCGATTTGCGGGGCTTGAAGTAAACGTCAATAACACCTGAATGTCCGGGAAAAAATATATCGCTCGTATAGTGAACATAAAATGGTCCATCGTCTCGTTTCTTGCGATTGGAGATTAGCTGAGCCTCCCACTGGGATTCCACATGTCCTCTATAAAAAGTTAATTCAATTTATAGCAGTTTCAAAAATTATAAATAAAAACTCACATGAAATATCCTATTAGTAAAAATATTACTCGTTTCTTATCAGAAGTCGCATTTGATGGCACTGTCCAACAATGACGTTGCAAAAATCTAAATGTTTAGTGTTGACTGATAAGAAAGGATATGTGATGATAGCTTTGATGATTATAGGAATCGTAAATCCGTTCGTAACCTGAAAATTATTAGTTTCTTTACTTATCTGTTTATCAGTCCAAGGTTTACTAACATTTAAAAATTATATTGCATGATAAATTCGAACTGAAATAAAAAATATTCTTTCTGCTTTAGAAATCTGTTTTTAGTCAAATACGCGCAGCAAAAAAAAAGACTTATATGGGTGAAAATCGAAAAGATGGAATTATTTTATTTTTAATTGAATAGAAAAAAGTATTTCTGATCAACATAAAACATTTTTGTTCCATCCGTATGAACAAAAATAAGTGGACAAATAATGTTTTGCGAGATTAAGATGTACGCTCTTATTTTGTTATGATATTTTTTTGTAATTAATGATAATCTTTTGATGTGAACCATTTACGATATTCTGTAAGCCAAAATAACAACTGAAGGGTCCCGGGGCATATGGGTGTGAGTGTCAAATTTTGGAAATGCGTTTTTTTGTTTAAAATAATTTGTTTGGCCTAACTCGTGTCTCTGTAGAAAATTATGGTCCAGTTCTATTTAAGTGTGTCAAAATCCACGTTTGGTATTTTTTTCATAAAGTGGTTACACATTTTTTCCTCTTATTTTTGCGATTCAACAGATCTGAGTAATAGCTCAGAAGTACTTTTTTTTTAAACTAGAAAATAAAAAAATTATGCAACTCTCTGTGTGTCAATATTTCCATTGTTGGGGACGCGCCGCACCATTGGAAAGGGTTAATGTGGTCGATTATTATGCATTATGGACTTTTTAAATGATAAATAATACTTTTTGAAACAACAACATTTTTTAAAAGAAATTCACTGAAAGATATAAAATATTTTTTTTTTTTGAAGTCTAATAAGCCAGTAACTCAAAGTTAGGAAAAAAGAATGTGCAGGAATAGCGCAAAATTGCCTTAATTTAATTTATTAAATTGAATAATGTAATCCTTTAATAAAACTAATATCTACATAAGTTCAAAAACAAAAATTTAGAAACCATAGAAAGAAAATATAAAAAAATCAATCAGCATATACGACTGTGTTAATTTTTTATGCAATAATCTTCATAGAATTATAATAAAGAACAAAAATGAACAACAACAAATATTATGAAAAGATTATATATTTTTTAATAAATTATATTTATATATAAGTAAATTTTAGGCCATTCTTGCAAATTCTTGTTTCCTACGTTAAGGGTCGTCCATACGTAACGAACTTAATAATTTTGGTCGAAAAGTCTATATTACATTTTTAGTTTGAAATGTATCTCTTTGGGTTACAAATTCTACTATTTGCTTGAAAATTCAATTTTTTAAATAAAAATGTAATTATTTTGTTAAAAAATTTCCTCCTTGATTCAAATTAAACAATTAATGAATGAAATTTAAACTGATTGGCTGAAGGGTGAACTACTTTGAACAGAATTAATTTTTTTGTTGAAGATTCATCATTTTGGTCGAAAATTTGAATATCTTGTTGAAAATTCGTTTCATTTTTGGTTAAAATTTTTTTTTCTCTAACTGAAAATTGAACCATTTCGTTGAAAATTCATATATTTTGTTGAAAATTCATCTTTTTTGGTTCATCTGAATTAGTTTTGATTTTGAATTAAAACCATTTTTGGTTAAAATATCAACTATTACATGTCTCGTTGAGAATTAATCTTTTTTGGTTGAAAAATCAGCTACTTGGGTCAAGTTTGAACTACTGTGTAAAAAATTAATCTTATTCAAGATTCACGTCATCGTTTGAAAAGTTTAAAGGTTCATAATTTTAGCTGAACATTCAACCTTTTCGCTTTAAATGTTAATTGTTTTTAAAAAATTTGACGATTCAACTTGAAAACTTAATTCTTTTGTTCAAAGTTCTTTTTAGTTTTTCTTGAAAAGCAATTTTTTTAGCTGAAAATTTAATTATTCCATTTTGGTTGAAAACTTATCTTTCTTATTTTGAAATTCAACTAGTTCGTTTGAAATGTATATATTTTGTTGAAAATTCGTCTTTTTTGGTTAAAAATTTAATAATTTTTCTGAAAATTCGTCTGTTTGGATCAATAGAACTGTTTTTGATTTTAAATTAAAACATTAAAATTAACTCTTTTTTTTTAATTCAGCTGTTTGATAGATAATTCGTCTTTTTTGGTGTAAAATTAATCTTCTAGCTGAAAAGTTTATTTTTTGTTGTTGAAAATGTAACTATTTAGTAGACAATGTATGTACTTTGTTGACAATTTTTTTTTAAATTAATCTTGTTTGTTGAAAAATTATCCTTTTTGTTGAGCATTCAACTATATTGTGATAAATTCAGCTTTTTTGATGGAATTTACCCATTATTACCATTTATTGTTGTTGATGAAAATTGGAAAATTTATCTTTTTCAGTTGAAAATTCAACTATTTGATTGAAAATCCATCTTTCTTGATTGAAAATTGTTGAAAATTAATCTTTGCGCTCTAAAAGTCAATTGTTTTTTTAAACATTAAAATGTTTAGCTTAAAAACTTAACTCTCTTGTTGAAAATTAATTTTTATTTTTTTTAAAGTAATTTTTTAAACTGAAAATTAAACAATTTCATTTTGGGTTGAAGTATTATCTTTCTTAGTTGAAAATTCGACTATTTGTTTGAGAATTCATTTTTTTTAATTCGTCTTTTTATAGAAAATTAATCTTCTTCGTTGAAAATTTATCTTTGTCGATTAAAAATTCTACCTGTTTAAAAATTCAAATATTTTGTTGAAATTTCAGTTATTTTGTTCAAGATTCAACTATTTTGTTACAGTTATCTTTTGCGGTCAAAAATTGAACTGTTTTATTCAAAATTCGTCCTTTTGGATTGAAAATTGAAGCGTGCTCTACAGAAGCTATTTTATGTTAGAAAAGTAATCTCTCTTGATTAGAACGAAACTTTTTTGAACTTTTTTGAAACGCGAAAAAATGAGTGAAGACGGGGTAAGGGGGGGGGGATGAAAATTGTGAAAAATTGGTAACGTACTTTATGGACGGCCCCTTGTAGTTACTGGCGTATTTGACTTTTTTTACAACAAATTTTGAATAATCTCCAACATACCTCAACATATATTACATGCTGAACATTAGTAAATCGTTCTTTATATCGTTCTTGTTTCGGATGACAGGTTACTTGTAAAAAAGTGCTTTCGCCAACTAATAGATTTCTCCTGTCGTTAAATTCTACAAATATGCCTAATTTAGTTAAATCTCCTTTCTTCTCAGATTTCTTTAATCTAACGTCCACCTTTCCAGGGCCAAAATTGATTAAAGTAGCAGAACATTGAACTTTTTTTTGTACCACTACATATCCCATATCTATAAAATTGAGAGAAACATCACTTTGGATTTATTACTTTTTTCTTACATTTTTTTTTTGAAAAAACTGCTAAATAGAAACAGAGCTATGATTAGGAAAGTAAAGAAAAAGTGTATGATATAGTATAAATAATAAATATATTAGGGTTCTTAAAAATTATATCTTTTAATTTTTCAAACGCTGCTTTCTTAATGTCTTCACTTTGGTAGAAAAGTATTGCCATAAATTTTTTTTTATTTTTAAAAACTTGTTCAGAGAATAATACAAAATTAAGGCTAAAAAAATATTTTACCCCTTGAAGGTATTTGCTATTTATTGAGGAATAAGCGTTTTATTTTATGAAACAAAACAACAATTTTGAAGATATTATCGAGCTTACAATCGAAACATTTTTAATTGTATTACAATTAATGGTCTGAAGTGGTCTCTGAACATCTTTTTCCCCGGGATAGCATGCACAGGATTTCTTTCAAAATATAAGGAAAATATTTTCGCCAATAAATAAATTTAAAATATTTATATTAGCTGACAGAAAAAAATCTTGAATGCTGATATGCACAAAAAATAAAAATTTTTTATAGTTCCAAGATAACAATATCACCTTCAAAAATAGTTTAAACTATAATTTACTTGAAAAGGATTTGAGCTTTTATCATTTATTTTATCACTGTGGTAAGATAATGTCACTATGGGGAATTTAAAAAAATGAAAATATCATTCAAGTGGTTTTGAAATTCTATTGCATTCATTTGAATTATTTTCAATTCAACCTGCATCTTTGGGAATTTTCTTGAAATCACTTAAATTTAATGGATCTTTATTAGATTAAAATTGTTTTCTAATACCCTGACAACTTTTCAATTTACCTTGAATTCCTGTTAATTTTATCAGAAGTCTGCTCACTTCCATTTATTATTTTTTTGGATATTAAAAATTGTGTTGCATTCACTTGAATGATTTTTATATGAACCTTGCTTTCTTTTAAATTCACTCTAAATTCTTATAAATTCATCATGAATTTGTATAAATCCAGGCTGGATTCATATCAATTTCATCGCATTGTCTTGAATCGCAAACTTGAATTCTTTTCAATACGTTTGAATTCTTCAAAATGCACTCAATTCTAATCAATTCAATTCATTTTCTTAAATTCACCCAGAATTCTTTTAAACTCATGTTGAATTCTTAGGCATTTTATCAAATTCTTTTGAACAACGTTGAACTTCCTAAATTCACTCTTCAATTAATGAATTTATTAAATTTTTAAAATACTTTTGAAGTGTTTTCAATTAATTTCAATTGAAAAAAATAAAACTTGAATTTTTATGCTTTCTTCAAATCATTCTCTATTCCTATATATTTCTCTAAATTCACACGGATTTTATTTAATTAATTGTTTTTATTCTTGTATTTTTTAATTTTTTCAATTCACTTAAATTTTAATGAATTTATCATGAATTTGTTTGAATATACCTTGGATTCGTATCAATTTAATCGAATTCTGATTTTTTTTAAAATTTATTCTAAGGCCTTTTAAACTCACCTTGAATTCTCATGAATTTCATTAGATCCTTTTGAATTCCCTTGATTTTTTTTTTAAATTTACTACAAATTTAATAAGGTCAGTAAATTTTATTAATATTTTTGAAGTGTTTTGAATTTTTGAAATATTAAACTTTAATTTTCATGAATTTCATCGAATTCATCTTATTTTCCTTATGTTCCTCTAAACTCACTTAACTTTGAATCAATTCATTGTTTTCATTTTTCGATTTTTTTCTTCAATTCAGTTAAAGTCCATTGAATTTTTCCTGAATTCTAATCACATTTATTTGACTCAATACGATGAAAATTGTTTGATTTTTCATTTTTGTTCAATTCACTTAAATTCTCATGAATTTGATCGCAATCTCCTGCGTTTTCGTGAATTCTTTTAAATTCACTACCATTTTAGTAAAATAAATGGAACTTTGTGAATTTTTTTCAATTCATTTGAATTTTTTTGCATTTTATTTGAATTTTTTTGAATTTACTCTGAATTCTTATAAATGTATTAGGATTTCGTTCAAATTCACCATAGATTGGTATCAATTTCATAGAATTATCTTGAATTCCTTAGATTATTATTAATTCATCCTTAATTCTTTTAAACTATTTGGAATACATTTGAATTCTTCCTCTGTCACTCAATTCTTTTAATAGAAATCTGTATTATCATCGGAGAAGGTAGCGGATCGAGAAGAGAAATCCGTGAATCATTTCTAAAAAAAAATTTTCTTTCTTCATTTCTTTGTGATTCGGAAAAAAGAATTCTTCCTCTGATATCTCTAGTAGCTCAGTGGTTAGAGCACCTGACCGGAAATCAGTTGACCTGGTGTTCGAATCCCAGCGGAGTGAAAGCAGAAGATCTTTTTTCTGAATAAAATTTAATTAAGAATACTCTATGATCAGAAGAGTACTGATGCCCTGATTTTTTATCGAAGTATTTGATATTCAAATGGAAAATTTCGTCAGATTTGCAGTCCAAATAAAAATAACAGCTTGAACAAAAACTTCGTCATCAAGTTGTTTTGGAAACAAATATTTTCGAAAAGAGTTTAGTTTGTTTTACTCTATACGATACCTAATTGAAGATATCGATGTGTTCTAGCTTTGGCAAAAAAATTAATTAACAAATTTATTGAAAAGAAAATTATTTTCCTTATAATGTCCCCATTTACGGGAATACCTTTAATTCTAGATATGAATCAAAGAAATTTTGTTGGTTTCTCTATCTTATCAGATATCTTCCTAATGATGACAACATTTATTTGCTGTTTTATCTGATGTGTGAAATATAATTACCTGACAAAGACAGGCTCGAGGCGTAAGTATTCCATCAGATAAGATCTAAATTACATATTATATACTGTAATGGAGCGCCAGAATAATCATTAGTCACACACTTAACTGAATTCTTCATTAACGCAGTAATCAGTTTTTCCTCATAAAAAATGACGATTCTTTCTACTCTGGTCCTATCACTGTCGATTATTCTCAATTGTATTGGTAAATATTATTATTTATTTATATTCAATTAATGATTCAAAATATTTGTATAAAATAATTAGAAGGCACTGAAGGATTTTTTATTTTTCTCTCTCTGATAAAGCTAGAGGAGTACTGGATTTCTCATAATTTATTTGCGGGTAAATTCTGCCATCGATATCAACTTGAAAAAATTGTGAATATAATTATAATTTAATTTATTATAATTGACACACAAATTTTTCTAACACTTATTTGTAAAGCATATTATCGTAATATATATTTTTAATTTTATTAATTGAAATGAATGTTATACCTAAAATAAATGGTAAATCATGTCAGTAATAACCAATCTTTCAGTTTCTAAGAAATATGAAACTATTTACATAACGAATTTCACATATCTTATTTATAGGTAAATTCTGCCATCGTTATCATCTGGAAAAATTGTGAATATAATCATAACTAAATTTATCATAATTGGCACCCTAAATTTGTTCAACACTTAACTTATTTGTAATTTATATTGCCGTAATACATTTTTTTATTTTATAAATTAAAATAAATGTTATTTCTGAAATAAATTGTGATTTGTTCGTTATAACATGTATACGCGTATATGAATTTCAATTTGAAATATCATGGAATGATTAATTACTTTGCAAATTTTCATAATAATTCAAAATTTTAGTTATAAATTACTTTGTAATATTTTCAAATTCCCTGAAATATTTCAAATTTTATGCAACTCTTGAGTTCATTGAAAATTCCTTGGAATCTTGTAAGATATTCTAAAATCTTTAAACTTCTTTGAAATTTTTCATAATACCTTGAAATATTTGAAAATCTTTTCGAAATTATACAAAATTCATGAAATTACACGAAATCTAAATATGTTACCTGCAATCCTGGAAATTTCCTAGAAATTTTGGTTATCTTTTCAAAAGGATCTTTCAAAATACCCTAAGATATTTAAAATCCTTCAAAATATTTTGGAATTCCTTGAATTTTTTTAAGACCTTCGAAATCCCTTGTAATTCTTAAAAATACCCTAAAATATTTCCAATCCTTTAAAATTCTTTCAAATTATTGAAATAAAAAAAATACTTTGATTTTTTTTAAATCACTCGAAACTTTTTTAAGCTTTCGAAAATGTCTTGGCATCTTTTGAAATACTCTCAAGATTTTTAAATTCCTTAAATATTTATTTTAAATATTCAAAAATTACTTGAAAGTTGAAACTTTTCAAAGCTTTCTGAAATGCCTCGGAATCTTCTAATATACTCAAAAATATTTCAAATCCTCTGAAAGCAGTTAAATTACAGAAATCAATTGAAAACTCTGTGGCATCTTTCAGAATAATTTAAAAGTTTTCAAATCCTTAAAACTTTTTTTAAATTCCTCGAAACTTGACATTTTTTTAAATGCCTCGAAATATTTTAAAATACTCAAAAATATTGAAAATCCTCTGAAATCTATTGGAAATTTGAAAAACAGCCTAAAATATTTAAAATCCTTTGAAATTCCTTGAAATTATTCAAATAAAACAAATGCATTGGAGTCATTAAATACTTCAAGATCTTTCAAAGCCTTAAAAATCACTTAGAATATTTTTAAGCTTTCCAAAATACCTTAAAATCTTTGATTTTACTGTAGAATATTTCAAATCCTCTGAAATCAATTAAATTACTGAAGGCAAATGAAAAATCCTTGGAATCTCAAAGAAACCTCTGAAAGCTTTTAAATCCACTTATTTTTTTATATTCCTTCAAATTGTTAAAATCTTTTGAAAATACACAGGAAAAATTTGTTCAATAAAATTTACCCAATTAGTTCGATCAATGGAGGACATTACTGCGTTCAGATAAAGTTTACAATTATTTAAGGATTTAATACAAAAAATAACTATAAATAATACAAAAGAGTTATGTAAAATCTCAAGTCTAAAAGTGAGAATTCTGATATGTAATAATTGATATAAGTTGTTGACTTGCCCCAACAAATAAAAATTTACAAAAAAAGAGTTGAATTTTCAACCAAGAAGGACTCTTCAATCAATAAAAAAAATTCTTATCCAAAATGTTGATTTTCAGGTCATGAAGACTAATGTTTGAAAACAAAGTTGAATTTCTATCAAGAAAATATTAATTTTCTTCCTGAATAATTGAATTCCTCATAAAAGAGAAAATATTTTTATCAAAATAAGTAATTTTCAGTTTTGAAAGATCAATTTTCTAGCAAAAAATTAAGTAGCTACATTTTTCGTTGAAAAAATTATTTTTTACAAGAAAAAAAAACATTTCGCCAATTAGGTGAATTTTCAACCAAAAAGATGAATTTTCGATAAAAAAAGACCAATTTTCAACTAGAAACATACATTTTAGACAAATGGAATTTTCAACCTAATAGTTGCATCTTCAATCAAAAAGGTTGATTTCCTATTAAAAAAAAACCAAAAAGATTAGATTTTTATGAAAAAAACTAAAAAAGATAAATTTTCAACAAATAACAGATTAGTTAAATTTTCAGATAGAAAAATAAGTTTTTCAAGCTAATAACCTAAATTTTCGTAGAAGTGTTAAAATTTTCAAGGAAACGAATGAATTCTCTACCGAATAGATTAAATGTCTATGAAAAAATGTCAGAACAAAATTTAGTTGACTTTTTAGTAAAAAAAAATCATTTCCAATCAAAAAACTAATTAGTGCGCGCATAGAACGTACAATGTTCTAGTATTTTCAAATAGTAGACCAAGCAAAAGTTTTAAATATTGAAAATTAAATAATTTGAAGTTTGAATCCTTCAAAATCTTTTGAAATTCATTAAAATTATTCAAATATTTTAAAAGTGCCTTCGATTCTTCCAAAACACCCTATAATATTCCCAATCCTTTGAAATTGGTTCATATTATTGGAATAAATAGAAAATTCCTTCAAATCTTTGAAAAAATTTCTAAAATCTTTCAAGTTCTTTGAAATATTTAAAATCCATTGGAACTTTTCAAAGCTTTCGAAAATAGCTCAGAATATTTTTAAATCATCTGATATCAAATGTTGTTAAATTACTGTAACTAATTGAAAATTCCTGAGAATCTTTTAAAATACGTTCAAAGTTTTTAAACCTTCAACATTTTTTTTAAATTGCTTAAAATGTCGTAAAACTTTCGAAAATGCCGTGAGAATTTTTCAAATACTCTTAATTATTTCAAATTTTCTGAAATCAATTAAATCACTGAATTCGACTGAAAATTCTTCATTATATTTGAAAATACTCTGAAATTTTTCAAATTTTCTAAACAAAGATTGAAACTCCTTCAAATTATGTAAATCTTTTGAAAATACCTCGCATTTTTTTAAATTATCTAAAACTCTTCTAATCCTTTTAAATCCCTTGAAATCGTTGAAGCAAATACCTACAAAATTTCCTATAATATTTCAAGTTCTTCAAAATCACTTTTAACTTTTTAGAATTCTTGAAAATTCCTTGCAATCTTTTGAAATTTCCTGAAGATTTATTTTAAGCATTTTAAAATCACTGGAAACGTTTTAAAGCTTTCGAAATAACTTGTCGTCTTTTAAGATATTCTCAAATATTTTAAATCCTTTTGAATCAATTAAATTACTAAAATCAGTTGCAAATTCCTTGAAATCTGTCAAAATATCCTAAAATATTTCAAACTCATTAAAGTCTTTTGACATTTATTGAAATTATTGACATCTTTTTCAAATGCCTAGAATTCTGTTTAAATGCTCTAAAATATGCCGAGTCCTTTCAAATTCCTTTAAATTATTTGAATAGACAACAAATTCTTTGGAATCTTCTGAAATTCTTTCAAATATTTTTCTGCAATATATATGAATTTAAAATATTTCAAAATCAATTGAAATTTTTTTAAATCCTCTGAAATTTCTGATATACTTCTATCTTTTATTTCTTATTCGCAAAAGTTTCTTAGTTACCACTATCGCTACTAGAAACTCAACTAATTATACTAGTACTATATGAAAGAAACTAGATACTTTCTATTACTGCTTGCCTCAAGGACTTAGGAAAAATGTAATCCTGTTTCTTGTTGCAGAGTTAAGTTTACAGTCTGACTTTTCACCTACTGACGAAGCTGTTTCTGGTGTTCTTGGTACCGGAAATTCGTATTCTCCTGGCAGGTCTTCTCCTGGCGGTTTTTCTCCTGGCAGGTATTCTCCTGGCAGGTCTTCTCCTGGCAGTTCTTTTCGAGGCTGGTCTTCTCCTGGCAGTTCCTTTCAAGGCTGGTCTTTTCCTGGCACGTACTCTCCTACTGCAAGGGAGAGATCCAGGTCCCCTCCTACCAATCATAATCATGTTCAGTCTCAACCTTCAAGGCCTTCTTCTTTTATCAGAAACCTGGTTCAACCTACCAGGCTTCCTTCTTCGAACGGACGTGGATATAGACTTAAAGATCTTGATTTTATTCGGCTCATTCCCAACACGAATTGGGACAGGACATTCGAACTTCGAAGATATACTTTTCCTGCCGATTTACGACTCAAATTAAAAACAAGAAATAATATGTATCAACCTATGACAACCAAAGAACAAATTGTTTTATCATCATCCGATGGTGACGTCTTTGCAATATTGGAAAGTACTAACGTTTTTGCTGGAATTTATATACGCGAAAAGGGCATAAGGAAGCGGGCGAAAATAAACATCGAAAGCGGCAAGATAACCGCATTGTCCCCAGAGGAAAAGGCTGAAACTCCTATAGGTCCCTACCGTCTAATCAGCAAAAATTTCCAAATATACCGGCTAAGAAGCAATGCTTCACACAACTAATTCAATTGTTTCCCAAATTTAGAACTAGAATATGATAATCTTGTTGATCCAAATGTGGACTGATATGTTTATGAAACTTGTTATTGGAAATAATAATAAAAAATCAAAGTATAATGGTTCTCAAGGCTCTACTCTTTCGTCACTTACCCAGCCAGACTTATTAAGAAGCAAATAAAAATGGTGCTTTTTATTCCCTTACGTTGGTTTATTTTACTCTACGTCTAGATATGAATCAAACATTTTTTTCTTCTTCAAACATATAAAATATCTTTTTGATGATGTCGCAACAATTATTTGTTCCTCGTTTCAATTTGTGGAATAGAAATACCTAACAGAACCAAATTCTTCATTAAGGTAGGAATCAGTTTTTCCTCTATTGGGAAAAATAACGATCCTTGCTACACTCTTCCTATATTTCTACAAAACGTTTTTTAGATTTCCACAAATAAAAATTTGTTCTTCGTAATCCGGAATCTATTTAAGAACCTAGCTGTTAATTTATAAGTGTATTTTTTAGCTTACTAAGTTTTTATTCCGGAATATACATCAAAAAAGTATTACACGATTTACAGATATTTGTTGTCAATCTTGAGTGTAGTTTAATTGGCCTGCAGTTAAGGATCTGGAGAGTCCGTCCTATATATAGATCCCACAATTCTTCCATTCGGCGCTTTGTATACAATAAAGTCTATGCCACCGGCATGAAGCGTGTCCGTTGTAACCTTGTAGCGGTTTTGGGTATTTTGAGGAAAGAGGTTAACTGCTTCCACCTTCCCTGAAATACGATCTTGCGTAACCTTATATTTGTAGCCATCATGAACGATATACCACCTTGTTGGACTAGGTTCTAGAACGACTGATTGAGCTTGAAAAGAAAACAAATATTTGTAAATTAAAAAAATGTAAACCTAAAACTATTTTAATTATACGATTACAAATACAGAATGATTTAAGAGCAAACAATGAAATATTACAATATTTTAATATTACAATTCTTTGGGCAAGAGAAAATTTCTTGGATCGTGAAAATATTGTATCGTCCGTATTCATACTGATGTTTAAATGATTTATTGTTAATTTTCTTGGAAGATTGTAATATCCTCCAAAATAACATTCCTCAAACTGAAATATTCCCGAAATATAAAATTTTCCTGACCGTTCATAATACTACCGAGTTTTTACAAATTTTTAATAAAAAATGATCGAATTATAAAATATTCAACAGTTATGATAAGCAAGAGGACAGAGTGAAAGTGCTAAAATTACTCGAATAGTTTGGCCGTAATGAAATCGTTTAATATTTTCTGTTCGGTTTTTGGATTTGAAAACTTAAATTGTTAAAATTCAAGAAAAAATGTTTCGTTGGTTCAAACTTATGGAAGATTTCTTGCGTGTGCAATTAAAGCTAGTAAACAGTAATAAAAAATTAAAAACTGAAATAACATTTATTTAGACACAATAAATTTTTTTGTTTTTCTTGCGATAATTTTGGAAGTTTGAACCACTGTATTACACACAGATTAATCATCGCCTAATTCATTATTCTATCCAAATCAATCCCAACTATTGCGAGTCTTTCTAAAATTTTCATTTGATCCAATCCGCCTGAATCCGAACCAATCCGAATATATTTGTCATTCTTCCCAGTCCTTGCAATCCGTTTCAGTATTACTTAAGAATGCACAGTTGGTTTGAAATTAAAAAGGATCAAAATTTGGATTTGAAATAAACTCAGTTCGGCTTGCGATCTGAGAATGATGAAACAAATTGCACTGGATAGTTCGGATCGGAGCGAATAACAATTTCAAAACAATTCGAAAAAACAAATTAAATAAATAACCATGCCCCTCATTTATTTACCGCGTGGGTTTGGTGCTCGGATTCCGAAAAGTTTCCAATTTGTTCCAAAATATCCCACGACTGGAAAGGGTCCTACATGCATAAGACGTATGTAAAAATTGTTTTGTGTAAAAAATCCCGAAGTTGGAACATAAGAACCATTGAAGTCAGCTTTCAGCACTTTTCTTTTATTAGAATCTAGCCACAACCTAATTGAGTGATCTCCATATTGTATTGTCTCATGAGGTGGGCCCTCAGTTTCTGGGCAGGCCACTGGCGCATGAAATTTTCTTTGCTTACGTGTTTGCTGGGTTGAACTTTCCTCCTGCCCTGAAGCATTTGATTCTGTGAAAAGAAAACAAAGATTTGTCATTTTGAAAAGACTAGGAATCAATTCCGCAATTGAACTCTTTAATATTTTAAACTGAAACACTGAAAATTAAGCAATTTAACTAGGGGACCTGAATCCCACAGTGAGCCGAGAGACCTGAAATCTTGGCCAAAAACCAAGTATGGGATTTTAATAAATCAAACTATTTATCATTTTGTAGATACTTCATAGTGCTTAAAAATCGATTCTTACAATCAGATTTTTCTGTGGTTCCTTGAAGCAACCAATCTTGACACAACTGGAACGTGTACGTAATCCACTCCTGCTCTTTCTATCCCAGAAGGTGAGCAAAAGCGAGAAATTTAGACTAAAGACTTCGTACGATACTAAGAGCTAATTATCTTTATAAAATGTTATGAGGAACAGTGTTGACGGTTCAGATAGAGTGATCCCAAAAGAACAGCCTTTTGCATCCGGCTCGCGATGGACTGAGCCTGATGCTGGCAAGCCGGGATTTTGTTAAGTTGGCTAAGAAATGAGGCTTTCATACCTCGGAGACAGTCGGTTATGAGAACTACAAGATGGACATTGTAGCCTTGATACAGTCTTCTCAGCTAGAAAATAGGTTCTTGATGTTTCACCCGTTTTTCTTTCTCCTTTGCCATGATATTGCCATCGGCTGGTGTCGAGAATTCAATCACGTAAATGGTCTCAGTCTTTAGATCTTGGAGGACAATGTCAAGCTTTGTAGCACTGTCACGTTGAGTGCTGGAGAATGATAAATTCCAGATGATCTTATACTGATCATTCTCCACAATGGACTCAAGTTCCCCTTGAGCGCATGACAAAACTGACAATATATCAACACCATAGAAGTGCCCAAGATTGTAATGGAACACTTTTAGAGCCGCATTGTGTCTTTCTATCTATGCGTCACGTACATACCTTGAGCATCCACTGAGAACATGTCCAAGTGTTTCTAGCTCTTGTTTGCACGCTCAGCAGCTGGTATCACCTTGAGGTACATTCATTATGCTCTCGGGCTAAACTAAGATATGTTTAGCGCCGTCTTGACAGGCAAAAAGGAATCCATCAGTCTCCGATCTCAATTCAGCAGACTTGAGAGACGTGTTGGACAAACTTATCGATAGCTCTTCTCTACGTATAATGCCGTAGAATTTACTATAAAGGTGCTCGTTAGCATGTTTTCTTAGTAGAAGCGCATGCTCTGCTTCCTATATTTATCATTTTTATTTCCCCAAGGCTCCTCAAATATTCACATGTTAAATCAAAATATGTTAATTTTTTTCTTATAACTTTATTGATGTTTGCAAACGGTGTAGAAACGCCGCAGCATCGACGACCGAGCGTCTTTTCACTAGCCACTGCGGGAGGGGTTGTTATCCGTTTAAGAAAGTTGTAAATATACGAGCTAGATGCTGGTGCGTGAAATCGAACTTCTTCGAATAAAAGTTGTTGGTTTTATCTGGCCCTGGTGCTGAAAAATGCTTAGTTCTAGCCATAACTTTCTTCACGTCTTCAGCATTAATCAGTGGACACTCTTCCTCTGGAGCTTGTAACCTTTGCCTTTGGCAAAAGTTACGGAACTGTAATATATCTGAAGCCTTTACATTGAACTGGTAAGTATCTCCATATACTTACTTCCAGAATACTTGAATCTCTTCCTGACTTGGCGGATTTTTAGCAGCACGTGACGTTTTATTGAACAGGCGGGAAAAATGAGTAGAAAAAGTAGAACTTGCCTGAATCAACTTTACTCTTCGTACAAAGGCGCTATTTCGCTGTTGAAAGAGATCTTATTTTTTGCGTTCAGTGCAGCTTGATTGTCAACAGTTTACACTTGTTCAGCGTGTGAGTTTCTTCCCTTAAGTGTCGAGCACTTGCCCTAACTTTTCGAGTAAATTTTTATTTGATGTTATGAAGCTAATCACTCACTGAACATTAGATGCATGTCGTTTCGCCGTTTCAATTTTGAAATGATACTGTGCAATACGCTAGGGAGTCGTACTCAGGCGTACTCAAGTATCGTTACTTCTAGTGTCGCTAAGCAGGTAGACCGCCTTCTCGTAAACTAGACAGTTCAGACTCCAGAGTGTAACATCGAAGGGTAGCAAATCGGGGAAGCAGTATTAGCTTCAGCTAATTTGTCCATCATGAGGAAGACTTTTTGGTGAATTTTTGATCTCCTGCTTCTCATGTTGGCATTATCAGCTATCTGTGAAGGTGGTCTTGCTGGAACGGGTGGTATGTTCGCTGGAGGATGTTTTTCTTCTTCTAGCTGATAAAGTGCTTCATATCCGTTTTTGCGCAAATTGATACCTGATCTCTCAAATATTTAGGTGTTTTATGAGCATATTCCGGATGCATATTGACCCAAAGTTCATGTAAGCTCTTCATGAATCCTCTTTGCGGCGGTGAGATTCATAGCCAACAAGTAAGGATGTCCCTCCTGAGTTGGTTCGACCATTTAAAACGATGTTTTCGAGTTTGTCCGGAGCCATTGCATGGTCGTCGCCTCGGTTTGGTCCTATTGCCACTCCCAACTAAACCGTGGCCTCCATCCCAGAGAGGCCTATTGTGGGCGGCACTGCGCGATACTGGTGACGTAACCGCATAATTCGTTGCATTACGTGGCAAACTATCCTAATGTGATTTTCAATTTCGATGAAAATAAAATAGTCATATGCTTTTCAACATTTTAACACATTTCAAAAAAATAAAAAAATAAAACTATTTTTTTGATAGATTGAGAAATTTCCATATATTTCGCAGATATCCTAATGAAATTCTTCTATGAGACCAAAATTAAGAAAGTTGGAGCATTTTCAATAATTGAAACAATATTTTTTTTGATTGTGGGAAATTTTTGTCAACGTTTCAGGTATAT
Source organism: Andricus grossulariae (assembly GCA_011634705.1). Classification (NCBI taxonomy): domain Eukaryota; kingdom Metazoa; phylum Arthropoda; class Insecta; order Hymenoptera; family Cynipidae; genus Andricus; species Andricus grossulariae. The sequence goes on from JAABKJ010000053.1 coordinate 37,829, forward strand.
GACAAAAAGACTTGCAAATTATCCTGATGGCATTTTCAATTTTGATGAAAATTGAAAAACTTATCTGGAATAATCTTGTATTTTGACCTTCCCGTGCAGAAATTGCCCTATTTTGCCCCATTTAAAAAGTGTTCGAAAGTAAAGCCTGTCTCAGAAATACTGGACAGGCCCTGACAAGTTTGCCCTAAGTAGGACAATGATCTATAAAAGCTTTATACGCCATGTATGGCCCTTGCCAGTTTGCCCGACCAGGGCCACGCCAGAGGTAGGGAAAACTGGTCAGTGCCTTACCAAGCCCATATTTAGATTTCTGTTCAAATCCAGAAAAAAGTAAGTCCAATTTTTTGGTTTAAAAAAAAAATTGTGTTTAGAGGTGACGTAAGCCCCATGAAGTTTAACACGTATTTCCCATAAGAAAAAAAGAAGTTTTTGTAAATTTTATTCAGAATCGTCAATATTCGGTGAATTGAGTTGAAATCCAACAACAATTCTCTTGGCAATTAGCCATAGAATAGGAGTGAAATATTACTTTTGAAATGTCACCTCGATAAGTCTGTTTTATAGGGCCCCAAAAAAATCCTATAAGTGAGAAAATGGGTTTTGGGAGTTTGTGGCGCTAATTATGATTTTTTGCGGATTTTTGAATGCAGATGGTTTCTAAAACCTAAAATGGTACTTTCTACTGATAAATAAATGTTTTCATACATTTTTTAACAATCTTTTATTGTTTTTACCAATTTTATTTCAGAATAGAGTTGGAAAGTCGCGATTTTTTTTTTAATTTCACTTTCCGTCCAATTTTAAATCAGAGAAATGGAATACCTAATTACGGTTAATGAATATTATTGTTTAAACAATTTAATATGATTTTTAATAATATTCTCTTAAAATAATGCTAGCATATTACAGTTTTTTAAAATAATTTCCCACTTTTTGTCCAATTTTTAATTAGAGTGTGGTTCATAATTGATTACAGTTAACAAAATTCATTCTTTAAAGAATTTTTAATTATTTAAAATAATGTTATTTTTGAGTTATGTTAGAAAGTTGCGATTTTGTCTAAAATATTCAACTTTTTGTTCAATTTCCACTTAGTTTTTCATAATAATTATTGAAGTTGATGCAACATAATTTTTTTAAACAAATTTGTTATTTTTGAAAACTATCTACTCCTATAGTAATGCAAGATAGTCTCGTTTTTTTCTGAAATTTTCCTTTTTTTATGAACTTTTCATTCGATAAGTAAAGCAACAATTAATGGAAGTTGACAAAGATTTGTTCGAAGCTACTTCAAAGAAAATTTACATTGAATATGATCCATATAAAAAATTTAAAGAATATTTCAATTATCTGTTCTTTCAGAAAAATATATTCACAAGGAAGAAAAAAATTGATGGAAATACGATTCTCTGTAATGTTTATTTATCATTTGTTTATAACTGAAAAAGGAAATACAAGTTAAACATTCTAGAGAAAACAGCAACTTTCTAGTACTTATATAAGAGAAGATAGTTATGAACAATTATAAATTGTTTGAACAATTGTTTGTGTGAAATAGCATTAATTATTACCTCACTATGTTGAAAAACTAAATAGTTGAAAATTTCAGGAAACAACCGCAACAATCTGTCATCAATATAAATAAAGATGTTTATGAGCAATGATTATTTTTTATAAGCAATTGTTTCCGCTGAATTTAATCAATTACTGAGTCACTCTATGTGAAAAACAGACAATAATAATTAATTGTTCAAACAATTATTTATGTTACCTCAAATTAATTATTACTACACTCTAAGTAAAAAGTGGAAAAAAAGTTTCAAATTTCAGAATAATCCGCAATTTCTGACATTACTCAAAGAAAATATTAATAACAAAAATAATATTTCCTTCAAACAATAAGGTTGGTAGTAATAATCAACTATTACATCACGCTTATTGAAACTTGGACGAAAAGTTTAAAATTTTTGAAAAAACCGCGACTTTCTAACTCTATTCTGACAGAAAATTGCTACAAACAATAATAAATTATTTGAACCATTTTTTTCAACATCTAATTAACAGTACAAAGTTGTATCTTTTACAGTGAAACCAACTGAAAATTTTTTCTCCAAATGAGAGATCGAAAATGTGATTTCCTCAAATTTTTCCAAAAATGTTTAAAAAATTGTTTTAAAATGTTTACCCCAAAATTATTGTTGATTACACAAAAAATTGCCGAAAACGAGTAAATTCAAACCAAAAAATTTGAAAAAATATATGTTGCTCGCGATAATTAAATAAAGTTTACATGTGTTTGCATTTTCACGAAAAATTATTTTCTAGGGGGTAACTACCCTTAAGTAAATTTTTTTATGTTTCTCTCAAATAATGCAGATTTTTTAAACAAAACGAATTATAATAATGTCCTTATACTGAGAAATGAGAGATGTGATTTTCTCAAATTTTTCGGGAAATTTTTAGGTGGGTGACCTACCCCGAAATTACTTTTGATCACGCAAAAATTGCGATACAGAAGTAAATTCGGGCCAAAAAAAAATTTGAAAAATATATGTTGCTCGCGATAATTAAATAAGGCTTACATGTTTTTGCATTTTCACAAATTTTCTGGTGTTCACGCAGTGGGTAGATTTTTTCCAATTTTTTTGGGCTGAATTTACTCCTGTATGGCAATTTCTGTGTAATCAAAAATAATGTTGGGGTAGTTCACCCCCTGAAAATTGTTCGAAATATTTTAAAACGTCATATTTTGAATCTTTTATTGTACCGAAATTTTTCTAATTGAATTTGTTTTAAAAAGCTATTTAATGTTAGAAAAACATCATAAAATTTACATAGGGGTAGTTACCCCCTGAAAAATAATTTTTCGTGAAAATACAAAAATACGTCAACTTAATTTTATTGTCGCATGCAAGATATATTTTTCCAGAGTTTTCGGGTTGAAATCATGCCTCTCGGGCAATTTTTCGTGTAATCAAAAATAATATTGGGGTAGTTCACCCCCCTGAAAAATTTTCGCAAATTTGAGAAAATCACATTTTTTATCTGTCATTGTGAGGAAATTTTTCCAGTTGGTTTCAGTGTGAAAGATACCGCTACTATATGTGAAACAATTAAATTAGTATTCGTTCTCACACTTTTCGGGGCTGGTTTTTACCCCCTAAAAATCATTTTGGGCACGTGAAAAAATAATAACGTAATCAATGTCGGTTTTTTATGAAATCTTCACGTTTTGAGACCACCTGAGTCAGCAAGAACGATTTTTACGAAGATGTCGGTCTGTCTGTATTCTGTAGGCACGATAACTTTCGAAAAAATGATCGGATGGGATTGAGCTTTGGCACACTTTTACAAGACCGAAAAACAAAGGTTGAGTTCGTTAGCGAGAAATTTTGAATAAAAATTCAGAAAGTTACGGCGTTTTCAAAAATTTTGATACCATTTTTTTCAGATTTAAAAACTCTGTGTACTGCTATTCGTATACTCGGAAATTTGAACAATTTATCCTGACGACTTTTTTTTGATAAAAATGAAATTATCAGAGTTATAGCATTTTCAAAATCTAAAAAAACAAGCAAAAGTGAACATTTTAAGGCAACCAACGCACCATACGAAAAAGAGTTACGAGCAGAAAAAACGTTGGTTTTTGAAAGCATCACAAGAATTTTTTTTTGCATTTTTAGAAAAATCAAAAATTCAAATTATGCTCGCACAGAAAATAATGAAAAATAAAACATTCCATTTTTCGTTCAAACTATGCAAGATAGGAAAAAACATGAATCGACAAACATTATGCACCGAAAAAAGATTTAAAAATTCGGTATGAACCACTTTTTGATTTGACGCGTAGTTTATGTTTTATTCGTAACAAACAACAATGAAAATGAAATAACAAAATTTTTTGTAAAACGACACAAGCTGCGAAAAAATTAAATGGCCAAAATTTTTTCACCGAAGACAGATCTATAATTTTATTCTTTGATCATTTTTTTATAGGACGCGTGGTTTTTGTTTCAATCGTGAAAAATTACATCACAAAATAAACAAAAAATCAAATTTTGCATTCTCATCCTGAGTCAGAAAAAACGATTTTCACGAAGGTGTCTGTCTGTCTGTCTGTCGTCTATAGGCACGATGACTTTCGAAAAAATGATGGAATTGGATTGAGCTTTCGCACGGTTTAAAACAACTCAAAATTTTAGATTATACTTTTTTCTTTGTTAATTGCAAAATCTTTCTTGGTTGAAAATTCAACTCTTTTGTTGCAAATTCATATATTTTTGGTCAATTCAACAGCTTTTCATTGGAAATTAAAACATTTTTGGTGGAAATATCAAATATTACACTTTTTGTTGAGAAATTAGTTTTTAAAAATCGAAGCTTATTCAGTTTGGTGGAAATTTGGACTATTTTGTTGAAAATTCCCTTTTCCTTGATTGAAAATCAATTATTTTGACTAAAAAAAAATTAGTTATAAAGTTTTACATTGATAAATCTTAAATCTTTGTCAGTTTGATTATGCACACAAATATGACATTGTTTGTCACTGTCCTTCGACTGAAACTCAATTCTTAATTATATGTATGAATTTGGAAACATTTCCTCCTTCGAGTTTTTGAAATTACCCAATCGACACTGAGAAAAAGCGACAATGCTTTTAACGTAATTATTTTTTTCGAAATATCTGATCTTCTAATGTCAGTTACGGATGCAATATTTGTTCTCGCTGGTAATGCTAGACTGCTCAATAAGTATTACAATCAACATTATAAAAATGAAAAATGCCTATAGAGAACAAATTTTATCTGCTTTATTTAATTTTTTTGCAATCGATAAAGAACGACAAAAATTTTACACCAAAAAATAGCCATTTTTGATAAAAAGTAAAAAAGTTAGGATATTTTCCACATTTTTGAGACCACTTTCTTTCAATATTTGAAAATGAGTCAAGAGAAAAAAAAGTTACTCTTTGAATACCCTATGAGATTATTATAACAACATATTGAATTTTGTTGGAAAATCGAAACTGCAAATTTTTATCGCACGAAAAATAATGAAAAATAAAAAATTCCATTTTGCGGTCAAACTATGTAAGATAGAATAAAATATGAATCTGTAAAAATTGTGCACCCTAAATAGATCTACAAATTTTTGATTAATCACTTTTTGATAGGAAGCGTAGTTTTCGCTTTATTCGCAAAAAACAACATTAAAAATAAAAAAATAAATTAATTTTTGGATAAACAACACAAGCTACCGAAAAGCAATTAGACAAAAGTTATTAATCCGAAAAAGAGCTACAAATTTGGTTTGTCATAATTTTTTGATAGAATGCGTAGTTTTTGTTTTAATCGTGAAAAATTAAATTAGATTTTTGGAAAAATAAAGCAAGGTACGCAAAAAATAATTAAACAAAAGTTCAACACACAAAAAAAGATCTGTAAATTTTTTAATAATCATTTTTTGATGGAAAGCGTAGTTTTTGTTTCAATTGCAAAAACACAACATTAAAAATAAAAAATATTTTTTTTTGAAAAACGACACAAGGTACGAAAAAAAATTAATAGACAAAAGTTGTTCACCCAAAAAGGATCTAAACATTTTTTATTCATAATTTTTAGGTAGGACAAGTAGATTTTATTTTAATCGTAAAAAAAAGCTTAAAAATAAATAAATTTAATTTTCGGAAAAACGACAGAAGAGACGAAAAAAAATGAAAAGACAAAAGTTTTTCAATCAAAGAAGAACTATAAATTTGTTATAAACTTTTGTTATAAGAATACATTAAACAACGCATAATAAAAAGAGTCGAAAGAAAAAATACGCTGATTTTTAAAAGACCCGTAAGATTATCATAACTTTTTTAATTTTCTTAAAAAATCGAAAATTAAAAGTTTGAATGCACAAAAAATAATTTAAAATGAAAATTTTCAGGTTGCGGTCAAACTATGCAAGATATGGAAAAAAATGAAAAAACAAAAATTATGCGCCCAAAAAAGATCTACAAATTTGAGATCAATTACTTTTTGACAGGATGCGTAGTTTTTATTTTATTAGTTGAAAAACAACATTAAAAATGAACAATAAATTAAATTTTTGCACAAACGACATAATCTGCGGAAAAAATATACACACAAAAGTTATTCACTCAAAAAAGAGCTACAAATTTGTTATCAATCGTTTTTTCATATGATAAGTAATTTTTGTTGTAATTGTGAAAAAAGAAACATTAAGAATAACAAAAAATTAAATTTCTGGAAAAACCACGCAAGAAAAAAAAAGACTTAAGAGACAAAAGTTGTTCACACTGAGAAAGGTCTATAAATTTGTTATTAATCTTTTTTTTATGGAAGGCGTAGTTGTTGTTTCGATCGTTAAAAATAGAATTTAAAATGAAAAATAAAAATTGTTGGACAAACAAGCTGAGAAAAAAGATGAATTACCGAAAATTGTACAACCAAAAAAGATCCAAAATTTTTTTATCAATAAATTTTGCATAGGACGCGTAATTTTTTTTAATTGTAAATAATATCAAATATAAGAATAATGTAGAAAAACGACACAAGGTACGGACAAAAATTAACGGACAAAAGTTGTTTACCCAAAAAAGAGATAAAAATATGTTATTGATCAGTTTTTGATAGAATGTGTAGTTTTTGTTTTATTCATAAGAAACAAATTTGAAAAGAAAAAATTTGGACAAACGAGACAAGCTGCAAAAAAAGACGAATGAACAAAAATAATAAAAAATTCAAAAATTATTTTGAAAACACTTGTAAATTTGTCGCATATCTTCACACTGCTATTTTGAACACTTTAGGGCATTTTCCGGGCACAGGATAAGGGCGGTTGTGTGTGTGTGGGGGGGGGGGTTAGAAATTACTGGACAAGAATATTTTCTCAAACACTGCTCAAGGAGTGACTAAACTTTAATTTACAATATGTTAATAACAAGTTTTTTTCTCCATGTTTTTGAAAACCGAGCTTTTCCTATTGAAAACCCCATATTAATTGCAAATGCCCGGGGGCATGGGTTAATGTTGACCGATTTGTACAAAATATGAAGAAGTTATTTTTCCGAAAAATGAACAAATTGGGGTGAGGGGGGTAGATTACCAAAAAGTGAAAGTAAAATTTTTTGACCACCCTATTGAACACACTTACCACCAAATTGCAGAAAAACCGCGATTATCGGGAGCAGCATGCTGATTAAGATCTTCATCTTCTCGGATAGAGTTTTCAAACGATGACTGAAAAAGATTAAACATATTTACTGGTATATATAAAAATCACGTGCAGTCAATATTACCCATGAAACCTTCAGAATTATGAAAATTACCAATCCGTGCTGACTACGTGGAAGAAGCATTACATCATCGTTGACGATAGAACAAGCTTTTGAAATTTGAAACGAAATTTAATATACATTGCACGCTGTCCTTCTACTCATAAAAAATCAGTTTCTTATCTAAAGTAAAGATTATTATCAGTAAAATCATCCACGTGCGGATTCGGTGAAGTGGCTCGTAGGAGAGGGCGAAGACGAAAAATTTTATACAGATATAGCTGACTAACTAATTTAACCAATTGTTATAAATATATATATTATTTCACATGTTTAATATTATTTTATACTAATAATCATGATTTGCACAACATACGCGCGATAAGTTTCTTATTACCAATCAATTTCCTAATATGAATGTTTTAGGATGGCATATAAAAAGAAAAACAACTTTCTTGTAATTTTCCGGTTACCAAACATTTTTTCAAGTTATAACATGTTTAACTTGAATATTGAATACTCAACTACAAAATCAAAACATTCAAAGCGATAGAACACTTCTAAGCAAAATAACATTTTTCAGGATCACATCTAAAAATATGCTTCTTATCAAAAACATTGTTTCAAGAAAATTTCTTCACCTCATTGAGATAAAGTGTGTTTCTTTTCAACGGTTTTTTCATCTCATATAGTTTTACTGGGAAATGGAATTTTTGATTTTCTAAATATTATTTTCGACGGCTTAAATCAGATCCGGTAATCAAAAATGTCTGATCAACGAACTCGTCCTTTCCATACAGTCCTTAGAACAATATGCTAATGCGCAATTTGATTGAATGATATCTTGGAAAGGTACCGTGTTTACAGACTACAACGTCAGCGACGACATCACAAAAAACTATCAGGCATCAAGTTGATACAACGCATGAATCAAAATGATGAAACGTTTTGATATCTCTATTTATGATCAAATTGCTTCAGATTTCGAAATCAATGATCCGGCCTATTATTTCAACTACTCAGCACATTATACAATATTTAATCCTCGAATCTGAATGATGATCAATAAAACAGAAATCAATGTTCTCTGAAAATCTACAACGACCAAGGAAGTTATGTTGACAACTGAAATTCCAATCATCCTGATGGTTTTCCGTATTGTTTAAAATTAATTTCCCCCGAGAAATTTGTGTTCAGCATAGAAATTTAAAATTCTTTGACCTTTTCTCCAGGTCCTGTCATTCCAAAAAGTAAACGTGAATGTCTCGGTGTTTGAAATAGATCTTCCCCAAAGATGTTGTGTTCAGCATAGAAATATCAGATTCGTCGACTGCTTTTTAAAAGTCTAGTCAGTCAGAAAATTAAACCTGGTAGTCTAGGGGGTTCAAAATACATCCTCCCTGAGGAAGGTGTGTTCACAATAGAAATCAAAAACTCCTCGACCGTTTTTCCGAAGTCTTGTTATTATGAAAAGTAAACCTGGTAGTGCAGATGTTGAAAATATATCATCCTGGAGGAAGTTGTCTTCATAACTAAAATTTTGGTCACCCTGATGGTTTTTTGAATATCTCGTGGTGCTTTCAGAACTACAATTTTATTCACGCTGAACATTTTTTTCAAGGACTTTTCATTATAAGAAGTAAGCCAGGTAGTCCATGTCTTCAAAATACATCCTTCTCGAAAAAAGGTGTATCCAGAATATGAATTTGAGGTTCATCGTCAGTTTCACCAAGGTCTCGTCATTTTGAGGAGTAAACCTGATAGTCCTGGATGACCAACGAAAACAGAATCGTTCAATCATTAAACTTTCTACAGCCCGCCCGGAAAAACGACAAATGCGCTCATATGTGCAACAAAAATTGTTTCATATCTACAAAATTGCCCAAGATATGCAGGTCATAACACTGTTTGAAGTGCGGTGCTTTAACCATATGGTATCGTTATGAAATAAATTTTATAATACATTTGCTTCATGAAATTATCAATCTGTAAGTCATGATTCGTCAGATTAAAAAAGAAAATGAGTAAATTAACCAAAAATCTTTATGACACGTGTGAATGATATCTACATTATCCACATATACATATTGTGAAACGCAAAGAAACATAGCAGTTGACGTGAAACACTTGTCCCTAAATCCACATTGCTTGAAACTGGAAGAAGAATCATAAACCTTGTGTAAATCAACTTCTTCAAACATTAAGTTCTGATAAATAAAAATTATTTCCAATTACGTAAACTCTATTTTTCTTCAATAATCTAGAAGTTAAGAGAAGACAAATAATTTCATACGAAATTATATAAATTGTCGATAAATTAAAACTTTTAGATAACATCACGCTTCAACTTTATTCGATAAGAATTTTTTTATTTACTTATCATATTTACTCAATGGGTTTGAAATTCATCCTAAGACGCTAGACGACTATGCTGCAACCTTTTTATTAAATCTTTACAATAATGCGTGTATGTATGCATATATGTATGTATATCTGCATGCATGAGCGGATGTATGCATATGTGTATCTATGTATGTATTTCCAGGGAAAATATCTAGACAATATCGAAAAATGATGCTTATTTTGTACAGATTCCTATTTATCCAAAAATATTTGGTATATATGTGAAAACATATTTTTATGTTTGCACATCATTACTGTACAAAGCTCTCGAGAGTAATATGTTTCTCAAATTTTATCAGAATCTTATCAATCTGATAATATTGTAACATAGTTTAACATCCTTGAGAATATTTTAAGCGACAATGCCAACCATAATACTCAAATTTTGTGTAAAAAAGTTTTAAAATGTAATAAAAATGTAAATGCTTACAAAATCTTTTCATGAATCATCATTTATCATATTTCCATAAATTTGTGTTAGATTTATAAAAATTGTATTGTTCTCAACTTTTATGAATTTTTTGTATCAGTTCTGATCCTAGGATAGAATTTAGGGTAAAAAATCTTGAAGTATCTTAATATGTTAAAAAATTTCCTGAGTTTTCGCAAGTTTTCGAAAACATGGAAATGGCCGTTTTTTTGCAACTGGATTTTTTTATATGGGTGAGTCTTTGCATAGAGGTCGTTCATATATTATTTGAATTTTTTCAATTAGATTCAGAAAACTCAATATTAGGTGTATCGAATTTAACTTGGTCCATTGCTCTTCACAATGAGCCATAGAATAGGAATGCAATATCTCTTTTCAAATATCACCCCCATAAGTCTGTTCAATAGGATCCCAAAAAAACCCCATTTGTTAAAAAATGGGTTTTGCGAGTTTTTGAAGCTAATTATGATTTTTTTCGTTCTTTTTTAATGCAAATTGTTTCTAATACATCAAATACTACTTTATACTGCCAAGTAGATATTCACATAAATTTCTAGTCTTTGTCTAATTTATTTAGTCTTTTCACTTTTTATTTGTGTATAACTAAAAAGGCAATGGAAAGTTAAACATCAAAGAAAAAACCGCAACTTTCTATTACTCATCTAAGAGAAGGTAGGTATAAACAGTAATAAATTAATTAAACAATTGATTTTGTTAACTTGCATGACCTCACTAAGTGAAAAGTGGACAAAAAGATACAATTTTAGGAAAAACCGTAATTTTCTAGCATAAGACAAAAAGGATATTATTAACAATAGTAATTAATTGTTTGAGCAATCATTTTTGTTAACATCAATGAACTCTCACTCTTACTCTAATTGAAATTCAGACAAAAAGTTTTAAAATATCGAAAAAGCCGCGACTTTCTGTCTCTATTCTAAGAGAAAATATCTAAAAACAATTATAAATTATTTAAATATTTATGTGAATATCTAATTAGCAGTATAAAGTAGTATTTATTCATAAAAAACAATTTGCAATTAAGAATACGCAAAAAAAAATCATTAGCTTCAAAAACTCGCAAAACCTATATTTTTTTACTTTTGGGGTTTTGGAACGCTATAAAACGGACTTATGGGTATTATATTTGAAAAGTAATAATGTATTCGTATTATATGGCTAATTGTGAAGAGAAATGGATCAAATTCAACTCGATACACCTAATCTTGAGTTTTCTGAATACAATTTACAAAAACTTTTTTTTTCACGGGAAATACCGAGCCATAAGCATAAAAAGTAAAAAAAACTGGCATACACTCGAAAATGACTTATTTGTTGAAAAACTTTGTCAGCTGATAAAACTTATTCTTTATTTTCAAAAATTTCACCCACAAATTCTAATACAGAGTAAAGATTGAAACACCGTTTCATGCAGAAACACAATCACTTTAGCTACGGCTACCATGAACATTTAAATTTTTATTATTTTGAAAAACTGTTGCTCACTCTGCAAAAATGATGGAATGGCCTAAAAATTAACAAAAATTCGTAAATGTTTATTAAATGTATTTAAGCTATCAACAATTATTTATTTTTCGCAAATTTTCGCAAACTGATGCAGTTGACCGTTGTGAAATTATGTATTATCTATTGTCGGATGGTCTACCCTAGGTTAAAATTAATAGAATTAAATCATCATCAACTGATGATAATTATTTTCTATCTGAAATATTTTCTTCTGGAAATGAAGAATATATTTTCTTTATATGCTTCTGAGAAAGACTGGCTGGGTAATTGACGAAAGATTAGAGCCTTCAGAACTATTATACGTAGACTCATTCTAACTTCTAATAGCAAGTTACACAGCACATTTTAATCAGACTTTGGATCACAAAGTATATTATATTTGAGTTTCAAATTCAACAAAAAAATAAAATTAGTAGAATGGAGAATGGCCGTTTACTCTCGGTTTAGCCGGTTTATAAAAAAATTTCTTGTAATTAGGCGGTTGTAACCTACTGGCGTTTCATCTCTCTCTTTTGGGGTCAATAATGTAATCGTGCCACTTTGCATGTTTATTTTCACCCGTTTTCTTTCGCTCTTAACATGCATATATATTCCAGCGAGAATATTAGTATCCTGCAATATTGCGAAGGCGTTACCATCAAATGTTGATAAAACAATTTGTTCTTCGGTTGGTATAGGCTTCAACATATAATTTTTCCATTTGATCCGGGTGTCGGCAGGAAAAGTGTATCTTTCAAGCTCGAATATTCGGCGACGATTCGAACGAGGAATAAGGCGGATAAATTTAAGATCCCCAAGTCCGTATCCAGATCCGTTAGAAGAAGGAAGTCTGCTGGGTGGAACCAAATGCTTATCACTAGGAACAGGCTTTGAAGAACGAGCAAATTCTAAACAATGAGGTCTGACAGGAGGAGACCTGGATCTGGAACTCACAGTAGGTGGTGACCTGACAGGAGAAAAAGAAGTTCGGGTACGAGGAACACTAGGAACAGTTTCGTCATTAGGTAACGACCCGAACTGTGTACTTGGCTCTGCAACAAGAAAAAGAGGATCTAATTTTCCTGAAGCATCCCCCATTCATGCTTATTCAAAATTCTGCAGTTTTGGCATCTCATTTGTTAATAACAAGTTCTTTTCTTTCATGTCTCTGAAAACAGAGCTTTTCCAATTTGAAACTCCATATTAATTTCAATGGCCCGGGCGCAAGTGTAATTTTGGCTCATTTGCAAAAAAAGATGAGGAATTTAGTTTTCCGAAAGACAAACGAATGGGTGGAAGCAGGTTTTATTATAAGAAAATGCAAGTCGAATTTTCAGACCACCCTATTGAGTACACTTACCACCAAATTGCAAAAAAACCGCGATTTTAAGAAGCACCGTGCTGATTAGGATATTCATCTTCTCAGATAGACTTGGTAGCTGGTAACTAAGGAATATTAAATATATGTTCTGCTATTTACATGAATCGCGGTGGGTTAATGTTACCCATAAAACCTTCATAATTATACAAATTACCAATGTGTGGAGACAACGTGGAACAAGCATTACGTCATCTTTGTATCTAGAACAAACTGTTAAAATTAAAAAGGACATTTATTAGACATTGTACGCGTTCCTTCTAGAAAATGAGGAGGTTCATATTTCAATTCAAGTAAATATTATTATGAGTATAATCGTCCAGGCACGGAACCCGTGAAGTGACTCGGGAGGTAAGGGACGGATTCGCAAAATTATATACACATAGAGATATGACAAATTAAATTCACCAATTCTTGTATTTATCATTTAACAAGTTTAATATTATTTTATACCAGCAATCATGATTCGCGCTCTATGTGCGCTATAAAGTTAACAAAATTTGTTTAACGTTTCTGATTGTGAATTTAAACAAAGTATGGCCTCCTGTTCACGACCCAGTGATAGTTTTGCATCCTCGAAAGCACCTATCACAAGTTTAATTTCATGAACCAAATATTTTGGGTACAGTCGCAACAGCTCCTTTCAGGATCTTGGTACGTGTCCTCCTTTTTCTTCACCTTGGCAGCCATGTTGTAGTCGGCCAGAGCCTAGAATTCGATCACGAATATAGTTCGTTTCTCGAAGTCCTAAAGAAAAATGTTCGGCGGGACAGCTTCACGGCCAACATCGTTATAGCGACAAAGGTAAAGCACTCTTAGATTCGAATTATGTCTGTAGACGTCGTTCCCGTGCCAGTGAGATACCTGCATGTCTGTATTCTAGGTAATCAACATGCACATGATAAGCTCTGCACCTTCCGCTGGGAACTTCTTGACGCAAGCATAATGCGGTCACGGTATACTAAGGTGCAAATGACACGGTCCTGGCATGCGAAAATGAAACCCTCTGTACCTAAATTAAGTCGTGATGATCTGAGATCTTCTACATTTATCACTCCTGATGTCAAAATTCAGACCAAGGATCTGAGCCGCCTTCTCCGCAGAATTGTAGACGAACGCTCCTATCCCAATCGTCTCGTATTTCCTAACATTCGCTCATGAAGACAGTGGAAACTTAGAAGTACGCACCCGCCTTGACGGCGTGGGATGTATAATCCTGGAACAGACGATTGGATATGTAAGCTCTTCTTCATATGCATGATCATACGCGTGGCAATTTTAAGACCAAATCTGTCGAATAAGACGCACGCTCAGGTATATAAGGTCTCTCTAGTGCCAAAACGTCTAATAATACTTATATTCCCAAGATCAGAGTTCCCGGGAACGACAGTAATCCGTCGTTGCTTTACATTATCTTGGCACACTTGTCCAATCCAAAGTCCATATCAATTTCTCCTATGTATCCCTCGAAAATATTTGAAGCACTTGAAATTTACCTTGTGCTCGCGATGAAAAGTGTCGCCGCAGATGTACCCAGGAGAATTGCGTAGGGCGAGTGTTAGTGGAAGAAGAGTGATCCAAATGAACAGAGGGCTCATAGTGTCGTCCTCAAAGACGTCCCTCTGGAAGGTGACGCTGTTAGTTGTCACACAATTATTTCCAGATGAGACAGTAAATTTCGTTTTCCAAAGTGGCATCAATCTCTTAATCCTTCGAACAGTTCTGCGCTGAAGATAGCTGCGAATATCTCATACAGACTGTCCAAACAAGATCTGATCTGTAATTCTCTGAGCCGTGTAAGTCGTCGTTTTTCGGTAGGAGTATAGAGCGTCCTAACGCCAGTCACTGCGGAACGCGTGTCACCGACTTTATACATAAGGTGAGGATGAGAGCTGAAGATGCGCGTTGGGTGAGCACTGTTGATTCTTCCTGAATCATCCCTCCCTCTTCAGTATTCTTACTTGTTCAGTGTGTGATGATAGATTCTCAGTTTGTGAGGATCTACTAGCTACTAGCTAGAGCCAAAGCTCTAGCTGCACTACGAACTGAATAATTGATGATCTGGAGGTCGGATTCCTCCGAGATACCCTCACGAAGAGAGACATCCATTTCGGCCAGATCTTAGGGTTTAGAAGGAACCTGGAGCCTGCTTTTCGAGGTTGGTCCTCATGTCATTTCCTTCTTTTCATCTGTGGCTTGTTCATACAGCGGTTGAGTAAGCGCTCTGCGTACGTGACCAGTTTCCGAAAGGTAGCCAGCTCGATTTCGCAAAGACTGATGTGAAACTTGCTGAAGGTCTGGGTGTTTCTGGCACCACAGAGTGTGTATACGCGCCATAAAACATCCTTACACAGGGAAAACGCTGGCATCGTAACAGTCCAGCAAGTCATTCTTAATTCGATTTGCCAAGACAATGTTAGCGTTTATTAGCCAGACTTCTACTACCAATATTTATGGTTTTAGCCATGGAAGATCAAAATGAAAAATGTAATTGTTCAGCGTTTCCACGAAATAACGCAAAAGACGATGAAATAGACAACAACGAAATTTCTCGTCTCAAATGAGTCTACAAAATTGCTCTTCACCATTTTTGAATAGCACCCATAGGTTGGCGGGAAAATGTGCATTCTTAAATTCTCATCATTTAGATGGACTGTTTTAGATTCACGTGATTTCGGACCTATCCAGTTTTTGTCAATTTTTGACGTTTTGAGAACCCCTGAGTCAGAAAAAATAGTTTTTACGAACATGTTTGTCTGTCTGTCTATCTGTCTGTAGTCTGGAGTGTTATTTTCTTATATCATAAAAATAATAAAATTACAAAAGAATTGCAATTTGACGACATATAATAATAATTACCATTTTATTTATAAATTCAACTGAATAAAATCACTTTTTCTAACCTATATGGTTTTCCTTATTATAATAATTGTTTCAAACATTAATAATTATGTTTTAACAAAACATATTTATTCTTTCAGAATTTTTTAGATGAAAAGAAATTAATTTGTAGAAAAGAAAAATTTTCTCTGCTGAAAAATTGCAATCTCGTAAATTTGTTTTATGAATATTGTTTCTGACAATAAATATTTTAGTTTAAAGACACGATTACAATTTTATTTGGAAATTCATCACTCGGTTTGTAAATTCAACTATTTTTATCGAAGATTCATTGTTTTAGTTGAAAATTCTTATGTTTGGTTTAAAATTAATTTTTTCAACTCTTTCATTGAAAATTTGTCTTCTTTAATTAGAAATTCAACTATTTCGTTAAAAATTTATGTATTTTGTTGAAAAATGGTATTTTTTGTATAAAATCAATCCTTTTATTCAAAAATTAATCCTCTTGTATAAAAAATCATCTCTCTGGTTGAAAATGTATGTGTTCCAGTTAAATATGCATCACTTTAGTTACAAAATGTATCTGTTTGGCTTAAGATTGGACTATTCCAGCTGAAGATTTATAATTTCATTGGAAAATTCACCTATTTTTATGAAAAACGTTCTTTTTTTGTTGGAAATTGATTTTTTTATTTGAAAGTTTAACTATTCCATTCTATACATAATTTGCATTCCATTGTATAATAATTTTGATGAAAAATTCTTAAAAACAGTACAATTTTCTTTACGCTAACAAACTAAAAATATCAAACTATAAGTCATATTCGCGCAATATGCAACCAATTAGGTTTTTGACTGCAATGTATGCGAGAACTGGCAAACGCGATTTTTTAGAAAAGAGGGGAAAATTAAAAAGTTTTGTTTTTAAGAATTGAAATTATTTTTCAAATAGTATATGTACTAATAATATATGTATTAGACAATATCGGAAAATGATGCTAGTTACGTATGGATTCTTATTCATTAATAAATATTTGGAATGTATGTAAAAATAATTTGTCCTTCCATCCAAAAAATATATTTGAAACCCAGGAAAATGATAACTGGATAAAAACAAGTTAGTTTCTCTCCTTTCTACGCAGAAAATATATTTGTATGTTTTCACATCATTAGTGTGTAAAGCTATCGACAGTCACATGTTTCTCAAATATAATCATATTGAATAATTTTTTTATGAAGAATCAATACTCAAGTTTGAACATGGAATTTTTATGATTTATGTTCTTCAAAATTACATTTTGGTTTTATAATTAAACATAGCGTATACTGCTATGCATTCACTGAAAATGCATTTTTATAACTTTCATGATTATCCACACGCCTGTTTTTTTGAGCTGTTGCTGAAGTCCCTTAATTTTCAAATTATTCACTTGATTTTTCTTATAATTTCCATGTTTTCGGAAAACTAGAAAAACTTGTGAAATAGCAACATTTTCTTGAAGTTCTTATGCGCATTTTGAAGATAGGTGTCCATAGTTTTTTTAAATGGTTGGGATATTTTAGAATTTTTTTATCTAGATTCCGCCCTATAATCAAACTTGGTGAAAAAAGTTGTAAATTTTCTAAATGTGTGAATACTTACAAAATCTTCATTTTAAATCATCATTCATTACATTTCAATATATTTCAGTTGTATTTACAAAAATTGCATTGCTTTGAATTTGGAAGCACTAATCATTGTTAAATAGTTATTTTTTTTATTATGTATACTTCAAAAAAAAATCGTGTAATTTTCCGTGAATGTATAACGGCATAAAACTTTCTTTACTCGAAACGTAAGATTTTCTCGATGCAAGGTCCGGAATTTTCAAATAAAATGCATCAAAAAATTCCGTAGTTGTAACTGAAAATCACGAAATTTGTGACATAATCGTATTTTTAACACAATCAAGTACACGTATGATATGCAGAGAAATCTAATAGCTCTAGCTTACATAGATGTTGAATCATTCTTCAAACTTCTTCATCCATTTTTTTACAAATATTGTTATTTTATATGTAAGAAAAATAATATACAGAATAATTAATCAAACATTTCTTAATTAAAAATTTAACTATTCCAGGTAAAGATTCATAATTTTTGTTTAAAATTCATCTCATTGGTTCCGAGTAACTAATTTTTTGAAAATTCTTTTTCTTCGTTGAAGATTTAAATATTTTATTGGCTTTGGGTGAAAAATTCATATTTATATTCAAATTCTTTGTTCAACATTCTTCTTCTCAAGTTAAAAATTTCATTATCACTATACGTTTTTTTTCTTATTTGACTGAAAAAGCTTAATTTACTACAAATTTGCCCTTTTGGTTAGCAAATTGAAATTCTGGATTGTTAGGTGAACGACTCTATTAAAAAAATTTGTTTTCGGTTGAAGATTTATTATTTGAATTGAAAATTCATCTCTTTGGTTGAAATCTGTGGTTTAAATTTGTTCATTTTGTTGAAAATTAGTTTTTTTTTAAATTGAAATATAAGCTATATATTTCACTTTTTGTTGGGAATTCACCTTCTCGCTGGAAATTAAGCTTTTCGCTTCAAAAACTCAACTTTGTTTTCGGTTGAAGCTTAATATTTTTTATTTCCAAATTGGGCTATTTGGCTGAAAATAGAATTTTGTAATTAAAAATCCAGCATTCTGTTAAAAATTCAACTATTTTGTTGGAAATGCAAGTATTTCGCTAGAAAATCATTCTTTTTCGTTGAAAATTCAACTTTTCTGTCAATAATTCAACTATATATTTTTAAACTAATTTTGCAAGTAGAAGATGTTAGTATTTTATTAAAAATGCAAGTACTTTGTTGAAAACTTATCCTTTCCGGAAGACAATTCACCGGTTTTGTTGAAAAATTTTCTATGTGGACAAGAAATTCTTCTTTTTAAATTGAAAATTTCCCTTTCCTTGGTAAGAATTAAACTGTCTTCTAAAATGTTTAATTATTTTGTTGAATTCGAACAAAAATTTCAGATGATCTAAAGAAGGTAGGTACAAAAATAAGTACCGCTCACAGTTTGAAATTAATTCAAATTATTTATTTGCTCAAGGCTTCCGACTTACAGTAAATCTTCTACGAAATAAAAAATAAATGTACCAAAAATAAATTATAAGGACAAACAAAATATTGTATTTCAGAAGTTGCGTGTGTGATATGATAAGGCATTATCATTTTGGCATTCGTAATATTAACTGCGCATACATCAAATTATCAGGCATGTATATTGTATAGAAACCAAAGAAAAGAACATTTCTTCAGTTACAAAATTGTCTTGTGTTACTATCGTGTAAAGTATTACTACATAGAATGGTAATCAATCCGTTAAATATAATATCATTATTGACAATAACGTTCAATGCGGAAAAACTCTATATTCAGCCTCCAGAAATAACACCTGAGAAGGTACATCTACACGATGTAACAGAGGATATTTTAAGGAGAAATATTTTGATTACTTATTCATTATTGAAAATGTAGTTGACTTAAAATTTGGTTATTCGGATAGTCCAATTGACATAATACTAATTGAAGATGAAGAACAATAAGAAGAAAACGATTATGGTGAAGTACCTAGTTGTTTATATCAAGAGGAGAAAGTCAATTTCGACTATAAAAAAGAAGCTGTTGACTATTAGAGTTCTAGAAAGAAAAACCGTTTATCTTTTACATACGTTCATCAAAGGTTCAAGAAGCTTCGTTCAGAGCGACAATTGAGAAGATGGTAAAAACAAGTCAAAAGTGATGGTGACTGAGAAGATGAGCTATACAACGTTGCAAAATACACTTTTGACAATTTAAAGAAGGCTATTGAATCGAAGATGATAGTTTACGAAATGGATCTTCGAAGATGGGCTTTATAAAAGAAAAGCGAATTGGACATCTCATGGTTTGAAGCATTACGATGGTGGGTGTGGAAATTCAAAAAAATGCATATTGTTTTGCGAAAAATCACAAAATTTACATCTGCGTCATCTTTACATGAAGCTAGAGATATAGAGCATGAATGCGATGTTTTCAAAAACAATGTAAAATCAGAAATTCCGAGGTACGGAGAAAGCAACATTTTGAATTCCGATCAAACTGGCTTCAATTTGGAATTACACAGTGGAAGAACTTTGAGAATTCAAGGAACAAAAACTGTGATAAATGTTGTTCAATCGGCTTCCTCCACCACGCATGGCTATACAATCCAGCCAACCACATCTGCCAATGGAAGATTACTTCCACCCCTTTTTGTAGTTTTGAAAGAACCATTCGTACAATTTGGACCAAGAGTAGAAGGAGGTCTTTTTAAGGCAAATAATATTTATTTGCAAGCCTCTAAAGGTAAACTTTCTTTAGAATTATTTCAAATGTGGCTTCAAGATGTGTTCTTCCCTAACGTAGGAGAAAATTCTATGTTATTATTAGATTCACGGAGTGGCCAGTATGAACGAACCGTGCAAACAGCAATACCAAAAGGTTAAACCCTTTTACTAAAAACTATTCCGAGAGGCACAACTGGGAGAATTTAGCCCTTGGATGTCTTTGGCTTCAGGATTTGAACGAATTTCGCTAGAAAAATCTCTGACACTTCTATTCTTCCGAGGTATGTTATTAACTTTCATATTAGGAATAATAAAATAAAGTTACAGTCCCTTACACATAGTCAATTGTCTTCACCTAGATTTATTGACGTATTTGAATATTCTTGGTATAAAAGCAGATATAGAGAAAATAGACCTCTAAATTTTGATAACCCTGTAGGCTTTTGTTTCAACAAAGGTATGGAACCTTCTGGTGATATTTGCGGTGATGTTGCAGTGATAACATGTGCATGGTGCAAGAAGAGGTTGTGCCTGAAACACTTTTTCAAAGAATATCACTACTGTGAAGACTTCCTTCTTGAAATTCGAATGATATTGTTTCTTTCCAACTAATTTTTCATTATTACAGAAAATGTTAGATTAAAATAAGAATTAAAATTAGATTGTTCTCTCACTGAGAATTGCGAGAGAGTGGAAAGAAGTGAGATAAGCATGGAGGTATTACTGTATGAAAGAGGATATAAAAGCGCGGTTAAATGGCAGAAGAGTGTCATATATTTCTTAAGGTTTTAGATAGCTTTTATCTGTTATTTGAACATTTATCCGAAGTCTCATATCTTATTTAACACTTATATGTATTTTTATCTGAATGAAGGAGCGAGACAGGCTTCAAAATGCTGCTGAGCGTAATAATTCCCTCTGTTTGTTGCCAGGATTTCGCTCGTTGAGAACCTCGGTAAGAATTCAAATTCAAATAGCAAAACTGTATAAGATACAGCTAGACTGTCAATCATCACAGATTCTTAATACCTCTGGAACGTATTTCGTAGATCGGGTATAACCAATACTAAAAATACCTCACTATTTGCTCAAGTCTCTGCTAACGAATACAACTCCTATCTGAAATCATCGTTAGATGTTTCTACAAATTATAATAAAATTTCTTTTTCTGAATCTTTTCTTTTCGAAAATAATTCGATTTAACTGTTTACTTTTTCAGAGATGAGGACTTTGGTGTGCGTACGGCAACTCAATCATGCGGAAGCGACTCTAAAGGTGCAGATAGACTTCCAATTAGGTATTTTAATTAATTTCACGACAGGCCATTTCACACGAAATTGATTGGTATTACTCCATTTTTTTCACAACATAATTTATAAAAGAAACAAAAAATATAAAATTATTTTTCCGACTGAAAAGAGTGGAACTCAATAGAATTCATTTGTTCGCATTCAGCGATTTTGTGGCCCTGAAAAGGGCCGATTAATATGGGATTCTGAAAAGAACCGGTAATTATTCAAAAGTTAACTAGTGGAGGTATGGAACTCCTATCTTCGTGGTTCTCATCTGCTTATATTTCTTCGTCTCGTGGCTGGCTGATTGACTCTGGCTTTTTTTTCGGTCGTACGATGATGAATCGAACAAGGGACGTTGGACGTGTAGAGTCTGCAGAAACGCGTTTAAGGTGTTTATCTAAACTTCGAATCTTATGATGAACACTATCTCTCGCTGAAGAGGTCACAAGATACAGAGGGTTTCGCGTCGATAACATGGTTGATACGCTGGAAATTACGTGTCGGCTCAAACTTCTCACTTGTACCGATGTCCTGTAGAATACGAACTCGAGGCGTATGATAGGTATCTTTAATCACGCGAAGTCCCACTTTGTCAAAAGTGATTTATAAGGTGGAGGCGTAGAGGCTGATTTGGTCATCCGTGTCACAGACGTCGCTGAATTAGGCCGCATATAGGCTTTCAATGGGGGTAGAATTGTAACCTGGGAACTCAGAGTCGTAAGGAGCATCTATTGTGGGAGATACTGTGTCAGAATTGGGAGGCGAGCTGCGCGAGAGGCTATCCGGATCGGCTGGCCGAAAATAGGGCTTTTCCTAGAGGAGATACTCAGTGAGATCGTCGCAAGTGTCAATCTTCAACGCTCTGGGACTCAGTGGAGGTGGGGCTCTGGAAGGCGGAACAGTTTTGTCAGCGTGAGAGTGGGGAAAGTCGTTCAATTCGGTTAACACTTCACACACGGCTTCTTTTCGATAATTTTCAAGTCACTACAAGGTAGGGGTAACTAGTGGGTTTCCTGAATAAGAAGCAACAGAGTCACAAATTTTTAATTGGAACCTGTTGGGACGTCAATTAATGGGTATTCACTGCGTCGTTAACAGAGGCATTCGACGAGAGCTCATCGTGGACTCGACACCAAGTTGGCAACTAAGCATGAAACAAAAGAAAATTACTTATGAAAATTTTCGCGTATAGGTATTAACATTTTGGAACGAAGAATCATCCTTTCGTACAAGGGTAGGGATGATATGTGGTTGCCATCGAATGCACCTTTTATTGAGATCCCTTGGGCTCTCAGAAAAGGGGTACCCGCTGAGTTCTGAGAAAAACATTCAACTAGAACTCGTTCTGGACCCGTCACCATGTTGGCAACTGAGCGTGAAACAGGTTAAAAATAAAAATAAATTATTTATTAAAATTTTTGTGTGTAGGTATTCATATTTCAGAGCAAAGAATCATTCTTTCGTACAAAAAGAGGAAGGAGTGGTTCCCATCGAATACACCTTCTATTAGGACCCGATGGGACCTCAGAAAACGGGTACCGGCTGAGTCTTCAGAAGAGGCGTTCGACTAGAACTCGTTGTGGACCCATTACCAAGTTGGCAACTGAGCGTGAAATAGGCTGAAAATAAAACTATGTTCTTCAATAAAATTTTCCATATAGGAACTCATGTAAGAAAAAAAATCCGAAGTTCGGGAAATGGGTTGGATAAGGAGATTTGAAAAAAAAACTTGCGTAATTACACTGAGACGTGTTGTAATCCAACACCGGTGCGTCGAGACAAGGCTAGGGATTAAGTGGTTACTTGCGACATTTTTTTTAGCGAAGCTCCGCAAACAACTTCATCGGCTACAAAAGTCATACTAAGTATAATTGCGAGATTAGCACATATTTATATCCTCGGCCGGTACGTGGAACCTGAAGAGGGAGAGCCCTGACGCTGATTAGCAAGTGCACGGAAAGAGGGGCATACGAAGCGGCGATTGGACGCTTGCGAAAAATGGGGATGTAGACACGTTGACCGGCCGTTCGCGACAAAGTGGGGAGTTAGAGGAGTGAAGAAGTGCTTCTAGAAAAAGTGGGGTACGCGACTCTTTGATTCGCTAGAAATTTGGGAATCGCGCCAATTCCAATCCCTTGCATCGTCTCACCGGAGTCTGCCAACCTGTTTATCAAAACAAAGATAATTAAATAATTATACATATGTTCTTAAACTACCTTAACACTAAACTCATTAATAGGTTATATCTCATGGCTGTAAAATAAATAATTTAAAACGTCACGAGAAAGAGAGACATTATTTTTATTTGTTTTATTATTAAATTTCTAAACCGCTTGTGGACGACATATTATTGTTACTTATTGTATGATGATATTTCACTTTAGCGTGACAATATATTACGACAAACGCTCTATGCTTGCGTGAGCTTTATATTTGGTCTGCCTAGAGATTTCTCCATTCCACCGTATTCAAACTACCTTGGCTGGCTAATGGTCAAAACTTGGGGAAAATACTTTATGGCAACAAATCTATATAGTATTCTAACAACTGGTATTCCTTCCTATCTTAGAAAGATGTTAATTCACGTAGATGATGTTCGGGTTCGAAATAGAACGCAAGACAGAAATTCACTAAACAATAATCCTTCTTGAACTTCTCTGTACAATAACTCCTTTTCTATATCTTCAAATTTATTCTGAAATCCTCTTCATGAAAATATTCGTAATGCAGAGAATTTGACTACTTTTAGAACTAAAGGTGGGACCTTGTGCTTTAAAATAAGTATATTACATTAATGTGTTCATGTAATAATAAGCCAATTTTTCAAATGCTCTAGACAGAAAGCTTGAAACTGAAACTTCGTCAGAAAATTTCTTTTGAAACAAATATTTTTGAACAGAGGTTGGTTCATTGTTCTTTACGTCTAGATATAAATCAAACACATGTTTTGCAAACTTATTAAATTAATTGATGATGATGACGACAACATTTATTTGTTCCTTAGCTTGATTTGTGAAATGTAAATACCTCAGAAGACCAAGCTCGAGGAGTAAATAGTTTATGAGATAAGAAATATAGTACATAATACATACATACTGTAATGAAGCATCAGTATATTCATTAGATACAGTGTCAAGAAAATTCTCCGTTCATACAGGAATACATTTTTCCTCAGTTAGAAAAAATTATGATTTTTTCTACTCTGGTCCTATCATTTGTGATTATCCTTAATTCTATTGGTAAATATAATAATATAATAATATATCTATATTTTCACCCACGTTTTTGAGGATTGCAAAACGCTGTTCGAAAACAAACTTATTTTACATCAAATATTTTCCACACATGATATTTCCTGCACAGAATTGAATACTGTTACATTTTTCCTTCACAATATTTTTTCTACACAGAATATTTCTTAGACAGAATTTAATATTGCTCAATAGAGTTATTTTTTCTCCTTTACAAAATATTTTTTACACATATTATTTCCTACACAGAATTTAATACCGTTATATCATCCTCACACGAAATATTTTCTGCACAGAATATTTTTTACACAGAATATTTTCTACACAAAAATAAATAGTTATTATTTTATCCTGAAAATATTTTTAAAATATTGTACAAAAGTAATTCTGTCCAATATTTTTTCTACACATAAATTTATATTTTAACCCCCTCCATCCCTTTGTACTATGCCCAAAAAATGCTCCAAAAATTTTTAATATTTTCTAACTGATTTTGGGTTTTTCAAACAATTATTACAAGTTTGAACAATTTTTTTCGCCTGTAAAACGTAAAAAATTATGATTGATCGGAATTGATGAAACATTTGATTAAACAATTGTTTTTTTCTATCTCGTGAAAAGTTATTATTTCGTGGAACTAATTACACAATCAAAATATTTTAAAAGTTATGTTTTTTGCACGATATTTGACTATTGTTTGAACAACTTTCATTTATTCAAGGAATTTTTTTCTTCTGTCAATCTTCAACAGTTACTGCTTTCTGGAATCGATTACGCATTTAATGAATGCTAAGAGTGCTATTTTGTGTGAAAGACAGTTCGCAATTATTTAAACAATTAATCATCATTTACTCTCGCATGTCAAGAAGAAAGGTGGAGAAAGTTCTAGTTTCTTTGTATTCCATACATTATGTAGCTTATTGTTCAGTAGTATCTTACTTCAAAACTTATAATCAATAAAAAATAATTATGTTTTTGAACCATTTTTGTTAGTTACGTTATTGATGGTTCTTTTTTTTATATCAGTTTTATTTCGGAAATAAAACGCTATTTAATTAGCGACACATAATGTGCAAGAGATTTAAACAACTAGAATTTTATCCATCTTTCCTATGAAGAGAAGCAAGTGGTAATAATTATTTAAATCATCGCGAATTGTCGGTGACAAAAAATATCACTCCTTACTTTCTTTATCGCCGACATTAATTTTAGAAAGTAATAACTTTTCACAATTCACAGAATGAAAAAATGGTTAAAACAAATGAAAATTGATTAAGAAATTGCTAAGCAAAGAAAAACTACTCATACGCTAAACCTTAATAGCCAAAACAATAGAGAAAAAATGCAACCATATAGTTAAATTTTCAACCTATCAGAATGATTTTCTAACACAAGTGCTCAACTCTAACCAAAATAATTATATTTTTCGCCAAATACTGAAATCTGTCCTAAAAATGGATTATCGAGCAAAAATAGTTAGATTTCCAACCCAGAAGATGAACTTTCATCTAAAATGATCAATTTTCCACTGAAACAATCAAATCTTTAGCTGAAAAAAATTAATTTTTAAAGGAAAGCAGATGGACATTTAACTCTGAAATAAATTTGTTTTTCTATCTAAAAGAGTTTCTATAGATTGTAAAATATTTTCAATTTCATTGTTCGAGAATGATTACAATTTCTTTTTATTGATCTATGAGTTTCAGCTTCAGCTTCTAGAAAATTTACAACTTCCTTACAATTGTGTCTTAAACACACATATGTCTATATACAAGAAAGATATACTAAGAAGAGAAAATAGCACTTTATTCATTCGTATTCTTTCTGTTTTGATCATAGCAATATATGTTCGAAAGCTTTACCGCTCAATATGCCCATTTCCGATTTCAATATGATTCCTGCAATGCTGAAGAATTTATCAAAAACAAACCGTCACAATTCGCATAGTGGGAATGACAAAATAGTTACGTTTATCCTTTTTTTTACGGAAGTTTCTTTGTCACCACTATCGCTACCAAAAAAGTAGCTAGTTGTAGTAACTAGATAACACAAACTAGATACTTCCGATCACTGCTTGCCTCACGTGCTTTAGGAAACTTGAATCCTTTGTTTCTTGTTGCAGAATTAAGTTTCGAGTCTTCACGTAAAAGAGAACCTATTGACCTGAATCATTCTCCGGCCAGGTCTTCTTCTCCTCCCACTGAGAGGTCCAGGTCCAGGTCTCCTTTTGCCAGTCATCACCCTGCCTCGCTACTTCCTTCCAGACCTAATTCTTCGAACAGGCCTCTTTCTTCCAGATGCTTGGTTCCACCTACTAGGCTTCCTTCTTCTAACGGACATGGATATGGAATTGAAGATCTGGAATTAATTCGGCTTATTCCTCGCACGAATCGTCAGCGGATATTCGAACTTCGGAGATACACATTTCCTAACAATACACGAATTAAATTGAGATCGAAAAATTGTAACTATGAGCATCTGCCAATCCAAGAACAAATTGTTGTATCAACATCGGATGGTGACGTCGTTGCCATATTAGAGTCTACTAATTTTCTTGCTGGAATATATTTACGTGATAATGATATAAGGAAACGCGTGAAAATGAACATGGAAAGCGGCAGGGTTACATTATTGACCCCAGGTGAAATATCTGAAATTCCTGTAGGTGTAAAGCGCCTCATTAGAAAAAATTTTCGATTAACCCGGATGAAATGCAATGCTCGACATCGCTAACTCAACTTTTTGTTAAATGGAAAACGACAATATAATATTCTTTGTGATCCAAAATCGGATCAAAATGTTCCATGTAACTGTTAATTAGACATAATAATAAAAAGTCAATGTATAATGGTTCTTAAGGCTTTAATCTTTCGTCAATTACCCAGCCAGGTTTATTTAGAAGCAAATGAAAGAATCGGCTCGCTACACGGGTACACGCGCGGATTGCGAGTTCACAACTTGACATATAACTCAGAATTAATCACTAAAAATAACAACTGCCATCAAACAAGCATTTGATTCTCGTAAAATAACCATGTTTCACATTTCTGACTTCAGTAAAGGCTAAGGACATCATGGCTTTCTTCTTCGCAAATTAAGTATATTGGTTGCTTCGATACAGCTCAATCTTGGCTTAACTCCTATCTTATAAAAAGACCCAGTAATTCAGGAGTCCCTGAGTGATCTGTATTAAAGCTAACACTATTCCTTATTCTCCTAATTGATCTTAGACGTCCCCTAATTATAAAACACTATATTACATATGCTGATGATTTACAAGTCCATGTTCACTGCTTTCCCCTTGAAATAGTCCAAGCAATTGGAGTTGGAATCGTATGAGCAGTTAGAGCTAATAAGCAATTAGAGCAAGTAGAGATGTTAACTACCGTGTTGAAGACTGAATGTTACCAGTGTATGGGGATGGGAATCAGCCCCATAAACAAGCCTAAAGTTACTGAGGATGCTGGGTCCAAAAAAGGTCCTAGAAAAAAGAAATATAGCAGTGCTGCTAGAAGGAGGTACAATCACCAGCAACTTATGTTGCGAAGCAAAACAACCCCTCAGACAGGGACCTCGAAAAGGTCATGGTCTAATGGCAGCACTCCTATTCAAGACAGGGAGGCTAAGAGGGGCTCATACAGCCTCGTCCTTTAAACCTACCTAAAATTGGAGAGTGCGCTTGAGAAATTCCCGCAAGAGAAGCTCAACTCAGAGCAAGTAATGGCTGTTGATGCAACCCTTGAGATTATAATCGCCGGAGTACAAGCTGGTGACCTTATCCCGACGTTTGAGGACTGCGGTTTTAAAAACATCTTATTTATTGTCATCTGCTCAGATGATATGTCTAGGATATGGCTTGTCGAAGGAGTAGGCGGTTCGAAATCATAGGGAAGGTGCAAGAATCAAAGCTAATAATTCTAGGTTCTTCCTAATCCTGCCAAGTTTATGGCATGGATAACTGGAACTTTCAATAACCATCATCCATCCTGAAAAGGTTGGCAATCCAGAACCCCAAGTTGAAGGTGGAGGAGTGGACCATGATGCATGCCAAAGAAGACACAAAGGTAACCTAGTTGGTCTTAAGTGCGGACCCTTCAGTGGTCGAAAGCATCGAGAAAGTCAGCTTCAAACCGTATCTGGGATTGAAAAAAGTCCAGGTGAAAATACACCAGTGGATGGCGCTGATTCTTAAATGAACGGTGTAAAATCCTCGGATTTGAAGTTTGTTCAAATTATTTTTCACCACTGTCAATCTGCTTTGGCCACCATAAGCAGACGTATTACAATGAAAGATTCGCCTTTTGCACTGATTCAACAACCTTGGTGAAGGCAGAATTGAAAAGCATAAGCTAAAAATACGGATCTCTAATCTTCAATAGAACTGATGGACACCCTAGACAGAAACTTACGTCAGATGGAATATTGATTATGTTTGTTGACCTAGGTCAGAGATGTTTGGTAAACTACTTCCGATCGATAGGATGGACACTGATGCGAATACGCATCATACAATATGGAAGAGTAAGAAAATCAACAGCAGGGGGAAGTACCTTTTAGAATACCTTTTAACTGCCGAAATCACTATATGGAATCGCGAAAATACGTCAACCTTTGTGACAACTAGATGTCATTATGTTATTGACCTGATTTGCGCTCCTCACTGACTACGAAACTGCGAGCCATTACTTCTGGGAATCAGTAAATCCAAGGTAAATAATTCCCGGTTCGAGTGTACTTGCAAAGACTTTGAATTAACTTTAAATACTCTGAAATCACTCAAAAAATGTAAAATTCTACGAAATACTTTAAACTCTCTTTAAACCTATTGATCTATATTAAAATCCCTTCAAATCTTTAAACAGACATTGGTACCGATGTGAAAATTATTATTCAACAAATTTATTAATAAACAAATAATATTTTTCATAGTAGCCTTATCCACGGTGATATCATGGGACTATTTTTAAGCCTACAAGACTTAAACGATGTTTGTTTTTAGTATTACCAGAAATTTTCAGAAAAAATATATGTTGAATCAAATCTAAATTGAAATTAAATATAAATTTTAAAAAAATTGAGCCATTCACCTATTTCTAATTTGTTAGGGATCGTCTTTGTTGGATTCAATAGAAATCAATAATATGACGAAAATTTGAAGTTCCTTGAATATAAAAATACATTATTAATACGAGGGTATATATATTTTTTTAATTCAATTCGGAAATGATCGGAAAGAATTTGGAAAGAAGTCGCAAAGTGAAACATTCAGAAAGACTCTTTTCTGAACTCTTTTCGACCCCTTTCCGAAATCTTTCCGAACCTTTCCGTTTGTTCTGATAGGGCTCTAATATAGCCCCCTTTTCTAATAAAATTACGTGGACCATAATTCTCTGGAAACATTAAAAATTAGGTAATATTCCACGAAAATAGTAGAATAATAGTGAAATACATTTTTTCAAATCAAATTAATCAAATGTAAATGTAATTTTAATATGTATATTTGTAACTGAACAGTTAGATTAGCAAACCAGATAGTTGAACTTTTGAACTAAAAAAATAGTAATTCTCAACAAAAATAGTTAAACGTTCACCCAAATAGTAAAATTTTTAAACTAAAAAGTCCAATTTTTCGAAGACACTTGAATTACCAAAAAAAGTTAATTTCAAACCATGAAAGATAACTTTTCGATCATAAAAGATAAATTCTGAAGAAAATAGATGAATTTTTAATCCAGAAAGATGAATGTTCTACAAAATATTTGCATTTTTTATTGAAGCAGATATTTTTTGAACCAAAAATAAAAATCATCAGATTTTCAGTTTGAAGAATTAATTTTCAACCAACAAAAAAAGGAATTTTCAATCAAATAATTGAATCCTCAGCCAAAAAGATAAATTTTGAACAAACAAGATTATATTTTGAACCAAAAAGAGGAATTATCAACAAAATACATGAATTTCCTACGAATGTTTAATTTTTCAACTTATAAATAATAAGGTTTACCAAAATTACCAAAATTCACTAATTTAAACAAAATTGTAGAATTTTCAACCCAAAAGTACAAATTATCTACGAATCAGTTAGAATTTAAAACAAAATATGAGTTTCCAACCAAAAAAAAATTTGCAATCAAAATAGTTCAATTTGCAACTCTAAAATATGAATTTTTAAGCAAAGTAATACATGCTCTACCGTTTTGAACATACGAACTTTAATTTAAAGCAAAGAGCGAGACACGTGATGAGACAATCTTGAGCATAGTTTAAATTTCAGATCTTATTTGACAAAAATTAGGAGGTATCATTTAAACCCTAATTAATATACCAAATTTTACAGTCGTGAAAAATGAATTTCAATTTTAATTTTAATTAAAAATAATAAAATAATTATTTCTGCATTTAAAAGTGCCCGCCAACTTCCCATTAGCTATTGAAATAGGCACTGAGTGTAGCATGACCCGAGATGAAAATCTTAAATATTTCTTGAAAATTCGTTTTCCTTTTCTTTAGTTAGAAATTAATTTTTTTCGATTTTTTATAATAAAAATTGAATTTTTCTAGTTAGAACATTAACTTGTTGTCAAAATATTCATATATTAAAAATTCGTCTTTTTATTCGAAAAATCAACCACTTGGTTTAGAGTCAAGCTGCGTATTAGAAAATTAGTTCAAGTAGGCGCCATTTTTAGTCAAAAATTTTTCTTTTTTAGTTCAAAATCCATTCATTTTGTTGAATTTTTTTTGAATTAAGAATATAGCTTGAAAATTCACCTTTTTCTCAAAACGTTAACTGCTGGCTTGAAAGTTGGATTGCATCGGTAAAAATTTATTTTTTGGTCGGCGACGCAACAATTTTATTACAAATTTATCTCGTTATTTTAAAAATAACTATATTTTTACATTTGTTCATTGTAGTAAAAACAAAGCATCTTTTTATTTCGAAGCTCAACTAGTTCGTTAAAAATTCATATATTTTATTTTATGTAATCCAGAGTTATCCTGTGTAATCCAAAGTAATCTTAGATAATCTGAGTTGATCCCAATTCATTGTCAAAGTTTCTTTTTTTTGCATTTTTGTGCGTAAAAACTGACTCTACAAAAAAAGGATTGGACTTGATAATTTAATGCTATACCAATAAAAGTGCACGCAGTTATGAAACTTTCAACAAATATGATGTGATAATAATCAACGAAATGTTTACTGACACCAAACTAATAAATGATATTTTTTTTTAGTTTCAGTTCTTGACTCTTACGTGATTTTTTCATATCCGTGGTGAAAATTTCCACGTCAGTCTCAGTGGACATTCAGGAAATCAGTGTAATACCGGAGAAAAAATGAAGATCGCCAGCTGCATTCTTATTCTTACATTTTCAATTTATCTGGATTTTGTT
Organism: Andricus grossulariae; assembly: GCA_011634705.1. Classification (NCBI taxonomy): domain Eukaryota; kingdom Metazoa; phylum Arthropoda; class Insecta; order Hymenoptera; family Cynipidae; genus Andricus; species Andricus grossulariae. The sequence goes on from JAABKJ010000053.1 coordinate 69,972, forward strand.
GGTAAGTTTAATTAGGGTGACCTTCTGCAAGCTTTTGGAAATATAATTCTTCAGTTGGTAAATATAACAAGCTTTCGGTTATAGGGAAATATAATCAGTTTCTTATGAAATTTGTTTCTACGTAAAAAATATTTTTATATATGTAACCTATGTTTTAATATTTATTCTTATATTTCCTGTATTTGGCCCGGAAAATACAAAAAACTGCGAGATACCAGTCTGATGCAAAATTATTGTTATAGAAGGTATTGAGGGTTTTTTGTAGTTCCTGATTATAAATCTGAAGTCAAAATTACAAAATTGAATGTTGAGGATGCATGAAAAAATACTTTTATGACTAAAAATTCTGGAAAAGAAAGCAAATTTTGCAGACGTAGGTTTTCCAGATTTTGGTCTAGCTAGAAAGACATTGATTGGCAAAAAATTGCTTCTTCCACAATGAGTGCAAACTTTTCACTCTGTTCTTTTGATACAAGAAGAAACGGAGATAGAAGCTTTCCATCTGCTGAAATCGTAGGCTAAATAGTATAGCTGTGAGTTGTAAAAGAAATAGATTGGACTACGCATTCCACTTATCGAGTACCTTCAACTGCTAATGTTCGGCCTAAATGCATTTCTAATTGGAATTGAATTTGATCTGAGTTATAAATGTTCTCTCTGTCATACTCAATGATAAGGGGCTTCACTTTATTCGCAAGACTGTCCGCGTTTAATTTCAAAGTTTCCTTGACTTCTAATTTTTTTCTCGTGATGAATTGATTGACTTTTCTGGATGTTATTCGGTGAGTTTTCCATATGAGTACCTCCTTTATTTACTTGTCCTGCCTATCGTCTCAATTGACGTTCTGATGTTACTTGTCTAAATCGATGTTTAACAACACTTATTGGGCGATTAGTATTAGTTTTGCCACTTCTCCGGAATTTGACTGCTCTTTGCAGGTTCATCTGCTGTTGAACCAAGTTTAGGAGTCCATCCTGCATACGTGTCTTTCACAGCCGAAGTCTTCCACTCATTGTATGGCTCTTCAAAGTCTAAAGTACTTACTTCTACAATCTCCACGCCGTTGAAATCATTCACAGCATGCATTTTTCGGCCTGAAATTACGACTGTTTGGCAATTTTTGTGTACTCATAAATAATTTGTAGGTAGTTCCATCCCCGAAACAATTTTTGAAAGAATTTAGAAAATCACATTTTTGATCTGTTTTTGTGAGGAAGTTTGTCCAGTTGGTTTCATTGTAAAAGACACCGCTGCTATATGAGAAATCATTAACTGCGTATTCAAAAACCTGATTTTCAGGGGCGGTTTTCACCTCCAAAAACCCGATTTGGGCAGACAAGAAAAAATACGCGTCGCTTAGTTTTTCGAGTACCACAACATGTGTCAGAATGAAGAAAATTGGAGGCGGACATCAGGCGGATTCGTTATACATTAGAATCAAATTGGGGTCATGTACCTCGGGTTGATCCTCAGTTTTGCTTGGTGTCATTTCTTCAAGGAGAGAATAAAGTTCAAAAATTCTTGACAACATAAAATTGGAGAAGGTAACAAAAAAACTTTCCGGCAAGTTACCGAATATACGAGAATTTACGAGAAAGTTCATATCATATTCGCAAATGAGCTTTACTCATCTCCTCCATATAGATCCTTCCATACATTTCTTAAAGGATGTAGTTTGCTTGTTTCGTCTTCATCATCATCCATAGTAACAGAATGGTTATTGTCATGAAATATAAAATGGCATCACGTGATCAACATAAAGTTGAAGAGTGTTGCCTTCAAATTTAATGTTCAAGTCATTATTAATTGTATATCCTGTAACTATTCCTGGATCTTTCCAGCTTGGGCCTAACTTATTTTGTTTTATATTATTTTTCCATTCGACTTGATCTCCTATTTTGTGAACTGGATGACCAGTCACTATACTTTCATCTAAAATTTCATTGGTCTTATCTCGTTTAACTTTTATTATTTCTTAAGCTTTCTCAATGATGTAATTGTGTTTGATTTCTCATTTCTTCATGAAATCAGCACGAGTAAGAATTGGTGATCTTGGTTTTGCTGGTATGATATTGGGATCTCTTCCGAAGGTCATCTCGAAAGGTGAAAAAAAACCCGTACTAGTATTTTCAACTGCATTGAATGCAAACGTTATGAATTTCAGATTATCATCCCATTGTTCACTATTATCTGCCAATGATGTTTCAATGAGATGTTTGAAAGCTGAATGCATTCCTTTTATGCTATCGTTTGCCTGTTCTTGCGGTTTAATTTTTCATAGGTACTAGAACTGTTTAACTTTAAGATATATTTGTCTCCTAATTGTGTTTCTGGTAAGGGACGATAATCGTCTAACGCGATTTTTTCGTATGTTTCAGTAGGTCTTTCTAAATTGCGCTTTTTTAGTGATTCTTGTATTCTTTTGCGTTCGGCAAATAGGGTAATGCTTTTACGTACTTTGCAATTTCTTCGTCAATATTCTTCCATTTGCCAATTTCTCTTGCTTGTTTAATTGTGTTTTTCTCACCAAGGTGGTTCGCGTGAACTTTTTCAATGATGTTTTTCCTTTCTTCTTTATTCAGTTCTCTGGTTTGATTGAATCATTTATGAAATCCTATACGCGAGTTCTTGACTTCTTTAAATAATTCACTTTCTGCATTTGTTTTAGTTTTGACACTATTGTTTGTTATAGAGTGTTTGTTGCAGAGCCATCGGCTCTGCATCCAGTCGTGGTTTTCACCATGAGCCTAACGCGTGGTTCTGATTATTCGCGGTCCTAGTTACTTCCAATGGGACGCGTAAGGGAGGTTCGAACATGATTGGAGGACAGATTTTGTAAACGCTACCGTCTCTGTAGGATTTATATTCAAATACAGTGTTTTCATGCTCGCCTTTAGGAGTTTGAGTTTAAATCGTGGTCCTTACTCTTTGCACACGATTTATATAAAACACTGGTCAATGGACTCACCGACAACTCGAGAAAGGATCTTGCTCTCGTAACAATATGGTATAGCATGTAGCATGTATACGCTACCATTTCTCAATGTCTCTTATTCTCCATCGATGATGTTGATTTCCAGGAGGCGGTACACATAATCAACATAGAAATCAAAACAAATCAGCCTAAATTAAGTTATGAAAATATCGACGAATCGAGCTGGGTAGCATCGTGCGGCCCATAAAGTGCTAGAGATCCATTTATTTCATGTTCACGATTGACTTTTGTTCATTGAAAAATATGCAGCGACACAAAACATAGGCATGAATGAATGAAAATGCAATTTCTGTAGCAAGTTTTTTTCAGTTTTAGTATTTAAAATGAAAAATACATCCATTTATATTTTTTCTTACAGAGTTAAGTTGGCAGGACAACCCACATCTAATACTTCCTGTTAAGAAGAGGTGGCAGCCTTCTTTGATCCAACCGAACCAACAGCCTGTGGAGGGTGAGTAACTTTCTATTTTGAAGATACTCCTTACAGCTACGTTACACAGCATAAAAAACTCGTTGCACTTACTTAAAGGAGTAACTTCAATTTTTCTAACAGTTACTATAAATTGTGCACCGCAATCACTTAATTTTGGAAAGTTAAAAAAAAAGGTTCATCACTTTTGTTAAAAATTAGAATTTTTAGTTTGAAAATACATCTCTTTTGGTCAAAAATTAATCTTTTTTGGTCCAAAATGCAACTGCTCACTTGAAAAGTAATCAGTTTTAGTTTAATTTCGTTGATAATGTCGATCCATCGTATACCGGATGAGCTTTGATCCATTTCAGCAATCTTCATTACCGACCAAGAATAATACTGACTGTCGGTAACTTAGCATGAAACAGAACCGTGCTCAGTCAGTAAGTACTCCAAAACTTGGATAATACTAGATAAACCTAGATATTACTAAAAAACTCCAAGCGTAACAAGCGTGTTTCAGTCGCTCAAGCAGAAAAGCCGGCCGACAGTAATGATAGCTAATAGTTATGAGCGCCGACTGAAACGCAACGCAGAGACGCTGGAAAATTAGTATATTGTGATCGAACGGCAATAATCTTGAGAACTTTTGAACAGCACCAAAATTTAATGTCAGGATCAGACTTTCTTCTAAACTTAATTTGGTTATGAAAAATTTATCTACATATATAGAGAAATCGAAGAATCATGTTGGTCATTCTTTCATGCAGAAATCAAACTTTAATTTAAATCTTGAATAAAAGTGTCAATACATAGTACCGATGTTCCGACACAGCTTGCTGTATTTCTCAAGAATGTTACGTTGAATACAAATTTTTTTTTATGATGTAAACTTTCTGCGGTATAACTTGTCATTGTTTATGTACTAATAAGGTCAAAGTTCAAACAGAATCAGTTCATAACCTTATGTGTAACATGTGCTTAGAAATTTTTTGACATATCTTGGGCACCCGTGAAGATTTTCGCAGTGTAATTGGTTTAAGTTGAAACTAAGATTTTAAAGATTACGGCCTGTCAATTTCAGTTTGGAAACAAGTTTCCCGCGTTACAACACTATCATGTTATTAGAACATTCAGCCATTTCCCTTTCGGGGTAGGCGTGACTCGCTCGGTTGGAAAATAGAAGTGTTGGGAAGGAGGATTTTTAGAATTGATCTAGAATTGTCTTGTTATTTATTCAAATACCACCTTTGTTCCGCAACTCTGCTCCGACTCAGGTTGCTAATCAATCTGTCTAGCACATTTTTTTTCAAATCATTCGAAATTTAAAAATCTTAAATTAGAATAAAATCAAATTCAAAATTCCATTCAACGTCCAACACTCAAGTCAATGTACAGAATTCCTCAAAATACAACAAGAATCTAACGATAAAATTTGGACAACCACTACAAAATGCTCCTATTGCAATTCCTAAAAACAAACAAAAAATTTGTTGTTTTTTTGCCCTCTCATACTTCTCTAGCTTCCTTCACATCCATTAATTTTTTCATGCAAGTTTTCCTGTTTCCATGGCTTCTTATGTTTTTTCGGATTAGGGTCTCATTAACGTATTCTAACTATTCTTTCCGCGATCTTGTTTGAGGATTATTTCGTTAATCACTTTGTCCATCAGTGTTTTCCCGCAGATCGTGCACAGTCGGTACCAATGTAGAATTATGTATTGTCATTTTAGCTTTTCTTGATATATTTTCACTTCTGAGAATGGACCCTGATCTACCGATAACCTTCTTACCCTCATTTACGCGCCTATCTAACTTTCCATCTATTTTTCCGTCGCTAGTAAATAGACTACCTAGATGTACGTACTCGTCAACTTTTTCTAATCACTCATCACTTAGGACAATGTGGCAAATTGTTTTCTCACCTTGTCCTTCAAACACTATGAATTTTGTTTTATTTACGTTCATTTTGAGGCCCATGTTCTTCAGGCTTGTATTTAGTTTGCTCAACATTCTTTGAAAGTCTTTGATTGACTCTGCTATAAAAACCTTGTCATCTGTGAAAGCTAACCCACGTACCCTCACTGTCTTAAGATCTACACCTTCTTCGTCGGAGAGGGCCATTCTTAGATACTTGTCCACGAATATGATGAATATATTGTTTTTATTGACTGTAGGAGCCATCCATTGACTGTGTGTTCTTTGAGGACTTCCCAAAGTTTACTTCTATCCACCTTGTCAAATGCTCTTCCTATGTCAACAAACCCACAAAAAACTTTCTTTCCTACTCTTAGACTTTTTTCTGTGATCTGTCTCAAGCCAAATATTTGATCCGTCCATGATCTTTCTGGCATAAATCCACTTTAGACTTCCCACATCTTTTCTTATGTTATTTTCATGATCCTGCGGATAAGTATTTTTGAGTATATTTTACGCACGGTACTTAATAAGCTGATACCTCTGTAATTATTTCAGTTTCTTGTATCTCCCTTCCTTTTGTATATTGGTACGATAGTCCCTGTTCTCCACTCGCCTGGGACTTTCCCCGTCTCAATACATGAATTCATCAATTCGCACAGCCTGTGAAGTATAAGTTCGCCACCGTATTTAGGCATTTCAGCGCTAATACTGCCTAAACCAGAAGCCTTACCATTTCTCAAGTTCTCAATTGTATCTCTAACTTCAGTGACACAGACTTTTTCAATTGGGTTTTCTGATGCATTATATTCTATGTCGCAGTTCCGTTGTCCTATGGATTCACTTACTAATGATACTTCAAAAGAGTCTTTTAAAGCGTCTACTATCCCGTCTGTCTCATATAGCATTCCACCTTTGCTGTTTCTCATGCTGACAAGCTCTGTATTTTTACTTCCCTTCATCTTTTTGAATATTACTTTCTTGCTTCCTCTAAAGTCCTTTTGTATTTTCTTCTCCTCTTCTGTTCCTAAGAATTCTGAACCTAAGAATTTCTGGATGATCACCGCTGTCTCGGCCGACACACAGAAAAAACTGGGGGTGGGAAATGTTGCATGTAATGGTTATTTGTGGATAAAGTTGGCTATAGTACAGGGCAACGTCGAGCTAGGTAATTGATAAGGCGCATATAAAAGTAACCCCTGGCCTCACTGCGCAGCCATGAGTGGCGTGTAATTATACTGCGCATCCGTAATTGCCATTTAGCTCTACTGCGCAGCTGCAAGAGCCGCACAACTTTACTTCGCAGCCATATCTGCCATCGAACTCTGATGCGCAGCCAAAATTCCGTGTCACTTCACTGCGTATACTCATGTGCATTGTCACTCTTCTAAGCATCTTTAGTTCCCGTCGAACTCTTTCAATCAATCTCAAGATATCTCAATCATCCAATACCTCCTACTAAACTACTCCTCCTTCTTTCTCGAATCACCTTTGTTAATTTCTCAAATACAATTGAAGGAGGTTTTCAGGCTGGATCCGATATTAAAGGGTTCCATAAGGGTTCAAGGTCGCACCCTGACCCTAATGAAATTAAAGTTTCCAGTCCGGACCCGAACCTGTAAGGAACCTTTTAAGATATGGTTCATTCTAAAAGGTTCCGACCCCTGGTTTGTACTATTCTGCTAATATACCTCCATGTCTTCCGTGAGACTGAGCCCTGACTTTAAAGATCATGGCGACTTTCAAACCCTGTGTCTGCTGTCAAATTCATTCTGGCGAATAAAGTGTGCTAAGTCGACATTCCAGCTGATAATTCGCTAACTGATGTCAACTCTCATCTTTTTGGAGTGCGTTATACATGAAAATTTATAATGATTCCTTATTTATAGCCGCTTCTTCAGATGTAAAGTCAACAAGGGACACTTCTCCGTTGTTGGCCTCCTCCAGGATAAACTAAGGTATACTTCACCAACTTATCGATTACCCAGCTCGACGTGTTACCCTGTACCCTAGCCGACTTTACCCACAAACAATCATTACCTGCAACGATTCTTACCCCCAGATTTTCTGTAGTTTTAGAATCGCAAATCATCGAAGACAACATGGTTTTGTATGAATCTAAGCATTTCAGATTCGCCTGATTTGCTGAAAGTTAGCTAAAGTTTGCCGCATCAATCAATAATTTAGTATTTTCATGAATTTTATAAACACAAATGGAATGTGTTCCACTCGCACCTGCAAAAGTAGATTCCTTTGGTCGCAATTCTGCAAATTCAGATAAGCCAATATTTAGATCCGGAAACTTTTCTTTAAAAGTGGCATAAACTTCTTTCAAATTACCTAGAATTAGACGATTTTGAATCAGTTTTCGAGAACCGTCATGCTGTTTTACAGATATAAAGTCTTTCCCCCTAGCAAATGTCTACTCACGTCGCATTCGTAGTAAAAGTCTTGGACAATTCTGACAGTTTCTTCCGACAACTTTTTACCTGGCCTACGATTTGGTGATGATCCACTGTCATTTCTCTTGACCAATTGTACTGCTTCACCAGCTAAACTATATGGTACTTTAAACTCTGATTCTATCTTGCAAATGCTAATTTCCTAATATGATAAAATAAAAAAGTTAAGGACTCTACTCATGCTCCGGACCTCTAACGTCAAGTGCGAGCGCCTGACCGCCTGAGCCACAGAGGCTCTAAACCCCTATTCTAAAAACATAAAATACCCTATTTGAAAAATATATAATATAATAATTATCTTAAAAGATATCCATAACCATATCTATGTTATATGAAAAAATAGATATGCTCATTTTTCTTTGAGGCATAAGATGGTTATAGCCCAATATATCAAAGGCATTTTTGTTCAAGTTGGATTTTTTCAATAGTCAGCATGTGACTGGCCCGGTGTAATTTCCGTAATATCCTCATTAAAGGCGATATTATCGAATAATATTTAAGTCTAGATACGAATGAAACCAATTTTTTTTGGATCATACTTATCAAACACCTAGATAATGATGTCGACGACATTTATTTGTTCCTTGGATTGATTTGTGAAATACAAGTACCTCACACGGACAAGCTATAGGTATGAATAATTCATTAGATAGGAACTATGAGGTTTTCGCTACAGACGTATATAATTTTTGAAATAAGGAATATAGTATGTTTTTCATTCAATATTAATAATATTCTTGAAATTTCCTTGAATACTCTGTAGTTTCAAATTTTAGATATATTTCTTGGGAACATCGATAGCTTTTGTCTGCTATCCGAATATTCATCTGAACGAAAAATCCAGTCGTCCCGAAATTCGGGATGACTAGTCCAATATTTTTCGTAACCTTGGCTAATCGTCTCGACTAATCTCTGATCTAAATAATTACAGAATGTTATCAGAATGAAAATCAGTATGAAAATAAATAGCATACTAGGTATAAAATAGGAATTTGATGAATAAATGAAGGGTAGAACAGCAAATCAAGTCAACCCACAGTCGATCAATTTGCAGGAGAGACAGAAAGCTTTCTATAAAATCTGATTTTCCATTTTATTAGAAATTATGTATTCAATTTCTATATTGTTAGTTGATAAATTCAGGAGCAAAATGCTTTATTAAAAAGCGTTTACCATTTCTGAAAAAATGTAAGGGGTGTTTCGTAGCAAATGAGAATTTTTAGCTATTTTTTGAAAGAACACAGGGCGTGATCCTGAAATTCTATAGACTTTAGCGGAATATAGGATCGTTATCATGAAGCATAAGGAGTCTAAACCGATGCGGGTTTTCGCCAAATCCATAATACGTCTACAAAAATGCATTGTTTAATCCAATATTTAAATCACATTATATAAAGGTAATTTTAGTCGCAGGAGAAAGGTGCTTTTTTGTGAAAATGTTCTTGGTTTTTTTTTTGTAATTGGTAATTGGGCGCCTGTAAAATGCAACGGGCCAGCTAACACTTTATGCCGGGCTGGAGTCACCCGGTTAGTTTCAAATTGCATAAAATCTTGAAGTACTGATTTTTCGAAGCTCAGAATAATATATAAAATAAAAATATAATACAATAATAAATGTATATAATAATAACACATAATGATATTTTTACAAAAATATATATAATATAATTATCAAATATTTCTAAAACCTTTGTGAAGAATTCGGGTACGTTCATTTTTGGAAAATGTTGCTTCATGAGGCACTATGGGTCAGAAGCTATTACCTGCAAACTAAATTGCTTAATTTGATTCCATAAATACGAGCAGTGCTGATAATGATAATAAGAGATATGGCGACCAAATCGCCCAAGAGCTCCAGCTCTTGCAGTAAGCCAGGTTGCATTGAACTAACTTCCCAATGCAACGAATTTTTCGGTTAAGTCACCAGTATCGCGCAGTATCGCCCAGAATAGGACTCTCTCGGATGCAAGACATGGTTCAGTTGGGAGTGGCAATAGGACCAACTTAGGAGACACATCCTTACCTGTTGGCAAAGAAGGTCACCGGCGCGAAGAGGATTCATGTAGGGGTTACATGAACGTTTGGTTAATATGTTTAAACACCAGCTACAAGCTATCCGCTGGCCGTATTAGCCAAGACTCGATCAGGTATCGAGGCAATCTGTCCATGCCTTCAGATTGGCTACCGTAAGGCATTCGATAACACAAACAATGATCTACTTCTCAAGCGTCTTGAGTGTCTGGATGTGCATCCAAGAATAGTGAGATGAATGGAAGAGCTGATGCTCATGTCATGTGGCATACAAGATTTGTCATGACATCTGACAAAAGACTAGTGACTACAAGCTATATCACATATAAGAGAGAGGTCTTCCAAGAAGACTCTCTAAGTCCGACACTCTTCTGCATCTCCCTATTACCTCTATTTATTGTGCTTCGAGGCAAAAGATCTGGATACTTATGTGGCCCGCAAAACAGAAGAGAACATCAGGTCATACATATTTTATATACGGACGACCTTAAATACTTTGCCTTTTCAAAATAAGACCTTGACATCCTTGTGGAGGCGGTAAATAGGTACTCTGAAGCGATTGGGATGAGCTTTGGACTGGCAAAATATGCCTGCGTCCATCTGTACAAAGGAAGACTAGAAACTACGTTACCGCATGACAATAAGGATGTTCAACTCATAGATGGGATTAGCATTCAACATCTTGGTAATGGAGAAACATATGCATATCTTACACGTTTGGTGCAGTAAAATGGAACGTCAATTAATTAAAGCAATTTGACCAATGTACACGCAAGATGATGAAAATTCATCAAAGTCATCATCAGAGATCTCCTGTACCTCCAATATCCCTCGAGATAAAGGGGGTAGAGGTTTCTTGAGTTTGGAGTGTCTTCATCGAAAAATGGTTCTGGCTACAGCCACTCTGGGCATATAAAATAATATTGTATATTGATGAAATTTTGAAACCTTTGACGCTCTGAATTGATGAGGTAATTCTCTTAGGCTTGCAAATTTCGGAATATCAATTTATGCAACGAAAGAAATATAAAGTAGTTATAAGATTTCATTCATTTCTTAACAAGAAAAAAAAAATTTCAACAAAATTCATGAATTTTTAACCAAGAATGGAATAGTTGAATTTTCAAATGTGAAAATAATTTTTCTTTGTTTCGGTACGCACAGGGTCCAAAAATCATAAAACTTTGTCAGAATCTGTCTGTCTATATGTCTGTATGACTGTGCGGTTACCCGAATGTTGTAGCCAAGTTAACTTTTGAAGTATTTTTTACTTGAGTCAGCCTTTGATGAGCCTTTTTATTGTCCCAAAATAAAGATCAAGTTTGTAAATCAGATATTTCCAGCCAACATAAAAAATGCAGATCTTTTTTAAAATTTGAAAAAAAAATTGTAAGAGGTTTAGAAATTGTTGTCAAAGAATCTGGTTCATGGAAAAAAGACTTGCAAATCATTTCTATGGTATTTTTAATTTTGATGAAAATCAAATAAGTTATATACGTTTCAATATTTTGAAAAATGTCACAGGGTAGAAGACACTGTTTTTTTGATAGATTAAGCACTTCCAATCAAAATTTGCACTGGAGATAAAATATATTTCAAAACTATTTTAATGAATTTTTTTGATTAGACCAACATTTAAAAGGTTAGATTTACAAATTATCTTGATGATATTTTTTAATTTCACACAAATTTGAAACTTTCTATATAATTACTAATTAAATGAATGAGCTATATTAAGATGTTTATAAAAAGAAGTGAAATAATTTTTTCATGTATTTTTCAAACTGACTACAATTTTTCGCAGAGTCGTCATTTGGAACTAAGCTTTGAATGAGCGGAATCAAAGCCTATAGCCTGATGTATCTGTTTAGTAATTTGAAGAAACACTTATATTTTTTTATCAACATTATATCGAAAAACATATGCCTTCTTTTTATATTCCGTTACATTTTATCTTCATCGTTTTATTTTTTAAAGAAAACCAACTGTATAACCTAATTATCGAGCGTGAAGCGCGAGTGTCGCAATAAGAATGTAATCGTCAAAGCCGCAGGTTCTTTGAAAACCATCTTTAGCAGGGAACGCAACCCCTAATTTTTAGAGTCCAGTGACCTAAATGGTCAAGCGAGGGTCCGGTCCATCCCTAGACCCATAAGAATTCAAATGGTCCAGGTGCGGACCCGAACCCTTTAGAACTTAAAAGATACGGGTTCAGAACTGAACGCTTAAGAATTTGAAAGATTTGGGTCCGGACCCAGACCCCTGAAGAAACTTTTAACCTTAGGTCCAACCTAAATATTCCCTTAAATTATATTTGTCAAATTTACAAATTGGTTGGTTAATAAATTCAAAAATTCTAAAAGTTGACTCTGATTTTGAAAATCTTGCCAAGCGAATCAATTCTTATGAAAGTCAGTATGAGAAGAATTCATGGAATTCAAGTAATTCACGGAATTCGCGGAATTTATGTAAGTCCAGGAATTCATGAAATTTTAGGAATTGGTGAAATTCAAAGAATTCATGGAATTCAAGAAATTCATGGAATTTAAGTAAGAGGGCTTTCATAAGCCACAAGGCCCAATTTTTTCCCCTTTTCCCCCCCCCCCCCCCTCCGCTATGCCAATGTAGTCCACTGTCGAATTCTCGTCGACTCCCCCCATCCCCCTAGGGCTCTATGTGTTTTATGGAAGGCTCCCAATTTATGGAATTTTACGATTGGTAGGAATTTCATGAATTCCGTGAATTCTGTGAATACCGTGAATTTCCTGAATTCTGTGAATTTCATGAATTTCGTGAATTTTATGAATTTCTTGAATCCCATGAATTGCTTGAAATTCATGAATTTCTTCAATTGCATAAATATAATGTATTTCATGAATTGATTGTATCCTATGAATTTCACGAATTTCTTGAATTCTATGAATTCCTTGAATTCCATGAATTCCTTGAATACCATGAATTTCGTAAATTTCTTGAATTTCGTAAATTCAATAAATCCGTGAATTCCGAGACTTCCACGAATTCAGTAAACCAAAGATTCCGTGAATTCCTTGAATTCCATGAATTCCTTGCATTACATGAATTGCTTGAAATTCATTAATTCCTCTAATTGCATGAATTCACTCTATTTCATGAATTGATAGTATCTCATCAATTTCATGAATTCCTTGAATTCTACGAATTCCTTGACTTTCATGAATTCCTTGAATTTCATGAATTTTGTGAATTCCTTGAATTCTATAAATTCATTGAATCCGTGAATTCTGTGTATTCCGAGAATTCCATAAATTCCGTGAATTCCTAGACTTTCATGAATTCTGAGGATTCCAAAAATTTCGTGCATTCCGAGAATTCCTTTAATTCCATGAATTCCTTGCATTTCATGAATTCCTTGACTTTATGAATTCCTTGAATTCCATGAATTTCGGGAATTCCTTGAATTCCATGAATTCCTTGCATTTCATAAGTTGCTTGAAATTCGTGAATTTCTTCAATTTCATGAATTGATTATATTCCATGAATTGATCGTATCCCATACATCTCACGAATTCCTTGAATTCCATGAATTTGGTAAATTCCTTGAATTCCACGAATTCAGTAAATCGCGAATTCCGAGAATTCTATAAATTCCGGAAATTCCTAGACTTTTACGAATTCTGATAATTCCAAAGATTCCGTGAATTCCAAAGATTCCGTGAATTCCTTGAATTCCATGAATTCCTTGCATTTCATGAATTTCTTGAAATTCATTAATTCCTCTAATTGCATGAATTGACTCTATTCCATGAATTGATAGTATTCCATCAATTTCATGAATTCCTTAAATTCTACGAATTCCTTGACTTTCATGAATTCCTTGAATTCCATGAATTTTGTGAATTCCTTGAATTCTATGAATTCATTGAATCCGTGAATTCTGTGTATTCCGAGAATTCCATAAATTCCGTGAATTCCTAGACTTTCATGAATTCT
>JAABKJ010000054.1:0-83756 GCA_011634705.1 Andricus grossulariae
AAAATTCATATATTTTGTTAAAAATTCTTCTTTCATTCTAAGTTTTTGGTTAAAAATCAAACTAATTAGTTTAAACTTGAAGTACTTTTGTAAGCAAATTCATTTTAATTGTCGAAAAATTATCTCTGATTAAAAATTCAAATATTAAGTTGAAAATTCAACTGTTTTGTAGAAAATTCTTATTTATTGGTTGAATTTAACTGTTTTTGATATAAAATTAAAATCTTCATTTGTCGAAATATCAACTATTGCATTTTCCATGAAATATTAAATTGTTTTGTCAATTTTTTATTGTTGAAAATTATTTTTCTTCAACTGAAAATTTGACTATTCTTTCCACGGGTGAAAATTGATCGTTTTTATTTCAATATTCAATTATTTGGTTGAAAATTGATTTCGTTCAGTTGAAAATGCAACTGCTTGTTGGATCCTTCATTTTCTGTTTGTTGAAAATTCAACTATGTTGTTCAAAACGTAATTATTTTCTTAAAAAATCATATTTTTTGGCTGAAAACTCAACTATCTGTTAAAAAATAGTCTTTTTGCTTTGAAGATTTAACTATTTGGTCACAAATTTATCTAATTATTTGAAAATTCAATTGTTTTGTTGAAAATTCCACTATCTTATTAAAAATTTAACGTTTCTCTTAATTATTTTTTTAAAATAGAAAATGTATTCTTTTGGATTGAAAATCCATATTTTTTAGTAGAAAAGTTCTTGTTCGAAAATGCATCTTTCTTGGTTGAAAATTCAATTGTCTTCTAACATTTTTTTTTTTTGGCTTAAAGATTCAACTCTTCGGTTAAAAGTTCAACTGCTTGGTTCAAAATTTAACTATTTTGTAGAAAATTCAATTATTTTGTTGAAAATTTAATTGTTTCATTACAAATTTAACGTTGTTCTTAGAACAAAAATTTATTTTTATGAAAAATGTTTAAAATTTTTTTTGTTGAAAATTTGTCTTCTGAAAAAGGAAATGTGTCCTTTTGGATTGAAAATTCATATGTGTTTGTAGAAGAGTTCTTGCTTGAAAATTCATCTTTCTTTCTGACAATTCACTTTTCTTCGTTGATAATTTAATTTATTTCTAAAAAAGCTTCTTTTTTTGTTTCATATTGAATTCGCTATGGTCCCTACATAAAAAAAAGCATTGCATCAAGAAAATACCGGTACGAAGACGAACGATATTTTCTTGTTTCAATATCAATTCTTTATCCGTGCAATTATTTAATTCCGAAAATTAATTTTCCTATTATTCCCCTGTTGTTGTAAAAAATAACTCTATTTCCCCTGTTTTGAGAGTATTTTGTGATGTAAAGTATGTATATAGTTCCTGGAACTGGATCTGGGACCTCTTCTGATCTCTAAAAGCTATCCTCTCTATGTTTGATGTAAATGGATGGATCTGATGTAAACGAAACTTAGTCGGGATGACTTCGTGGAACAAATCTGATACTGGAGGACAGTGTTTAAGATGTCCGCGATAAGCAGTTGCAAAGGGACTTTGTAAGGCTGGGTAAAGGAACCCAATCTTGCTTCCCACGTGGCCCAAAAAAGAAGAGGCTCCCGAGCTGGCTACCTGTACTTGCGAACGAAGAGAGCACCTCTCTGACGATGATGAAAGAGTGCTGCTAAGAGGAAAAGAGAGAGATGTGTGATAGAGGAAGGTGGCCGCGAGTGTGTGTCTGTCAGTTGGCAGCAGTGGTTGCAGCAGACAGGAAGGAAGCGCAACCAACCGCGAAGCTCCACGGGGTCTGAGAGAGGTGCATATATAATTGCAGGCCACATAGGGAGGCTCTTGGCCGCAGAGCTGCTGTTTTATGCTGCTGAGCTGCTCTGCCATCCGTCCACTCAAGTTCCACTTCTCTCTTCCTCTCTCCTTGACTCTCACCCTCTTTACCCCTTCGTTATCACTTGCTTATTCCTTCTCTCTCTCTCTCTTGTCTCCATATCTTCTCTTCATTTCTTTTTCACCCCTTTTCCTCCCTTCTTTCCCTCTCGCCTTAGAACTGGACTGCACATATTTGACCACCTTCCTTTCTACACTACGCACCAGTATTTACGTATGTAGTACGTACTGGCAAGAGAGAACGACGCCATCTTGCGCAAATGCATTCGCCAACTGAAGGCGGAGCCAAGACTCTCTCCGAGGGTCTCTCTCTCTCTCTCTTTCCCCGGGCTCTCCTTTTCTCTAGACTGATCCAGCTCGCGATACAGCTTCCCGCTTTTATTCCGTTTCTCCAAGTCTTGGATTCATTATTCAGGAATTAATGCGGTTTTGACGCTGATGCTGAAAAAGCCTTTTGGGTGTCTTTTGCAAATCTTGGAAATAGTTCAATTCCTTAAAATATATAATTTTTTAGAAAGAATTATGAAGTTTGTCTTCACGGTTGAAAATACCTGCACGTATCCTAAGGTTGGCAAATAAGGCATACCTGGCTATTCGCGAGTCTCATATTTCTTGAAATATTCTTCCTTAAGTATGCCAAGCCTCTTTGAAAGTAGGGAGATTCAGGCTCTTGATTGTGGGGGGTGGCAGGGACGGGGGAAGAGGGTACGCTCGTTGAAATTGCATGTTATTACGAAAAAAGCTGCTGGGGGCACTCGCCGAAATGAGGCGTTATTTTCTCGTGGAATTTTATGTAAGCCCTCTGATCAGTTGAAGCAGCTCCCAAGATTTTATTATAAGTTGCGCACGCTCCTGCAGGTTCAAGGAAGTTCACTCCATTTATGCACTTTACCTCTTTCAGAAAACTAATCCTAATATTTAGACTGCAGATTATTCTAGTCTGAAATTTTCAAACACTGAATAATATATTCTGAAATTGTGAAGCTACATGAAAAATTCTAATCAAATTGAAGGCATAATCTGATAAGGTGTTCTGTGAAAATCAAGAGAATCTTTAGAAATTGAGAGAGCTCGATATCATAGAGATAGAGTCAACATTCGGAGTGAAAAGAAAGATTAAATCTCGCTTTTGACCCCGAGCAGGAGAATCCTTTTGAACCCTTTTCGAATCAGTGGTAGAATGGATTCGCTTTTGACACCTAGTATACAAAGCAGAGTTTGCAATAGCATCTGAAAGCCATTGCACACAGAAAAGTAATTACTCCAAGTGCAACGAGTGAGGGAAGTCACTCGAAAATTTTTTACAATTTACTTCAATCATTAGGGACTCTTAATATACTATCAATGTGAGATATCTCGTTTTTTCGAAAACTGGAAGAATGAAGGTATCTAGACAGCATAATATTTGATTTTGAAATTGAGAGGGGCCGAGCGAGAGTAATGCTAATTATAAAAAGCAATAACGAGGCTATAACTTTTAGCTTATATCACGAGAATATATTTCCTACTGCAAGTTTGAACGTGAGATAAATTGTGTACTTATGCTACTATTGCGCGACGCATCGTGGTTGCGCGGAATGCAACCTCAACTCGTTAAACTAAAAGCACGTGCAGGTATTCTTCGCGTGCGATTCGCCACAATATTCGTGCATTATATTATTTGCCCGCGACATAGCGGAAAATGGTTGCGAAGAGCGTTGAACGCTCAATGCGAACACGCAGAAAAAAAAACGCATTCACTACGGCTCTGGGAATTATATTCCAGAAGGATGATTAATAAATCTTAATCCAGCGTAAAAAAGGTTTAATTAACTTTTTTATCTGTGGGTTGATTACTTCATAAGTTGCTAGTAAAGAGAGTATATCACTCCGCACACTTTTGATTATTTGAAATGAAATAAGACTTTACAAAAAAAGATATATACGAGATATCTTAGCTTCTACATTTCATGGAGTATATTTCCTAGATCTGATGAGCAAACTTTGCCTTGACCGTGGTTGTATTTTCTTTGAGAAAACTGGAACGCGACTAACTGGACTAGATAGTGAATAGGGAATAGGAAAAATTAATGAACTAGACTCGCAGGTCATTAGCATATTAAATTGTCGTCATGCAGGATTAATATAATCGAGACTAATGGTCATTCAGCTTTTATATCGACACTCGTCCTCGAATATGTGAGCTTACACACCTCGACTTATGATTACTAGACAAGCTGTGGTACGTTCCTCGATCGTGTTGGATACAATTAATCTGTACGATCTAGATGACGCGAGATAATCAGGTTCTTTATAGGCACTCAAATCTCTTTACGGGCAAGCGCGCATATGCGTAACTGTGGTTGCTGTTCTAGAGCGGTTTCCGCAAATTAAAAGTCTTTTTGAATTTCATTAGAAATTATTTCCATAAAATAGTGGACAACTTTCACCTGTTAATGATTTCAAACTAGGAATTAAATTTGATGGTCTTGTAGCTTTAAGTTGGATCAAGATGATAATCATTACTTAATACATATATTTTCGTTAGATTCCTTTTAAGAATAGATTAAAATTCAGCCATTAGGACTTGCGTGTCTTCATCTGATGTGCATACGTAATAATCTTAATTACTATTATTATACTGCTTATATGAGGGGAATAAAACTTGGTATGATTAAAATTACATGTCTTGCACTTATCAGCGGCCGAAGTTATAATTTCCTTGAGAATTATCACAAATTATTTAGTTGACGCCTAATTTTTGCGCCTAGACATTTAGCAACG
Organism: Andricus grossulariae; assembly: GCA_011634705.1. Lineage (NCBI taxonomy): Eukaryota > Metazoa > Arthropoda > Insecta > Hymenoptera > Cynipidae > Andricus > Andricus grossulariae. The sequence goes on from JAABKJ010000054.1 coordinate 4,614, forward strand.
GATAAAGCTTTGCTGAACCGGAAAATGCAACACAGTTTCATCGCTGCAGTACTAAAAATCAATTAATTCTTAAAGTCTAGGTTCTATTGAAGATATCTACATTTTCCATGAATATTCATTGGCTTTTCCTATACTCTCGTCATCCATTATCTACGAATCGGTGTGATACTCGATATTACGAAATGCTGTTATCCCGGATGCGCGAATGTCATCGGATCCAGTGATCGACGATGTGGATTGAGTCAGACAAAACGGCCGACACGTTCCAACAGTCTATACATCAAACTCTGAATTATTCACGAATTTATCGACGAGTCCTGATACACGGAATAAAAGTGACAAAAAAATTACCAGCTGCAGAAAAGCGGTGCCATATTAGAAGCGACCTGTTTTCAGCGTCAACAGGATTCAGTGCCAACTTTTTCCCCCAAGATTCTCCATAAGATAACACCTAATCGGAAGCTGGAGAATACAGCTGCAGACCGGATTTAGCGATGTAATTTAGAAAATTTGCAGAAGAGCCTTCCACGTCGAAGAATTGAAGCTGGGTGCTTCAAAAACTTGATCTACCTTCTATCCCACAATGGATGAAAGAAAAACCAGCCGTTGTTCCAAAATCTTCTGAACAGAGAGAATGCAAGTTACCCTAAGTGCCGAGCTGCTGCTCAGCTGACCATCGGCAGCCATTTTGACCCAAAGAGCTTTTCGCTAGAAGAGCGATCCGACGCGGTAGATAAAATTGCCGAGTAGACAGAAATATCGTCGAGATAACGCCTCGAGAGTTATGTCAGCTCGTTTCAAGCGCAGTTTCTGGAGGAGGGCGTGAAGAGGAAAAGAAGGGACGAACGCGAAAGATGCCGACAAAAAAGTTTCGTGAATTCGCCTAAAAACGAGCGAGTCCGAAAAGGGCGGAGATGATAAATATCGTTGCTTGGAAAGTTTTTGCAGCGCCGAGGCGCGAACTGCTTCTCTAGATTCATTTTTTTTCAGTTCATTTCTCGCCTCACTTTTTTTGTTTCATTGAAGAAGGAAAGCATGGGTGAAAAGCATATTCTTTATGCCAAGTGTAAAAAATTGAATTGCAAGAAAAAAGATTATTTTTAGAATAGAAGAGCTTAAGGAGTGTCGTAAACTTAAAGAGGTGAAGGTATGGGAATGATTGAGGGAGCAAAATGTTTTCTTATCAGCGTATGTCGTGAAGGTGGTGGAGTTTGTCTGGAAGAACTACTCGATATATCGATTTTGTGCTCGGTCAACTTCGCACCATATAGCACATAGGGTTGGAGACTGTAGATGGCTTTGTGAATATACTGTCTGCAAGCATAATGCTACTGGGACTACTTACGCTGTTAACATAGGTTGTCCCAGAAGTGGTGCTAACGTACTCAAATGAGTTCACTACGAGCAACACTAATCGATTTTTCGATAAAGAAGGAAAAGAACAAGAAGTGTGATTTTCAAGTCTAAGGTATAAAAACACTGCTAGTTTTAGTCTAGGGAATACAGAAGAATACTTAGCATTAATATAGGATTAGCAATGCCAAGTAGAAGTTGAAATGATAATAATTTTGTATTTACTCTTTTATTTCTTTACCATACTGTTTATCGTCAAACACAACTGCAATAAAAATACTGAAAGACTATAATTTTGTATAGACATGCACACTTTTGAAATTCAAGATATGTTCAACTCTCAAGCAGGAACTTATATTTCATCACAAGCTATATAAATACGATTCAATCACGGATTTCTTATCTCCTAATGGAAATACATTCAAATCACAAAATAAGTGTCTATCGCGAGATAATTATGCGAGCTTACATAATGTATGAGTTGTGCAAATATCTAAGTATTTAATGTCAAATCGAATGAGCCTCAATTGAGTGCTAGGTCATAAAGTTGCTTGTGATTAGTCTAATCTAATTTGATCAGTAATGAACATGTCAAAGAGAGTTTCTTGCATTTTAAAGAGCTTAGAATCTCTGTTGATTATTACCTCTAATTCACATGCCGCCATTTATTTAAAAAATTTTTGGTAACGCTTTCTTCTTTATGCTTTGCAGGTAGAATGTCATCGAGTGGAGTAGGAAGTGGACCAGTGAGTCAAGTCTGTCGCCCTCACTTCCATAGTTCTGTCCTCCACCCCTGGTTGTCAAGTACAGGTGCGGATACCTCAAAACCCTGGGGTTTTCCAGCCACCACTGCTTCATCAGTACCTAATGGTGAAGACAAACCCCAAAGTCCACTGGGTTCTTCCTTACCACCAAGCGCCGCAAGTCTCTCGAGTCACGGAGGTGCCAGTGGTCACCACCTCTTTTCCTTTCCACCGACGCCGCCCAAAGACGCGACGCCGGATAGCATAACAGCCAGTACAACGTCAAGCACGACGAATGGTGCCAGCAATAATAACAATAACTCAACTAGCAACAGCAATAACAACTCCTTGAGCCTCGGTGGCGGTGGTAGCAGCGAGTACCAATCAGCAGTTGCACATGCAGCAGTTATGGGAGCTTTCATGCATCATCAAGATGCTCTTGGTGCAACTTCCGGTGGATCCTGCGATGTAAAACCGTCGGTGATGCTGGGACATCATCATGGCGCACCTTCGCCTCCCCATCAGCACAGTGGTTCCAACGGTGGTAGCGGGCAGGTTAAACAACGTGAAGGTAATAACCAATCGGCCGGAAGCAATGGGCCATCTAGCGTCGGAAACCAGGCGTCAGCCAGTCAACAACAACAGCAGCAGGACTATCAGAGCAACCAGCAGGCATCAAACTCGCCTTGCCGGGACTCATACGCCACTTCCCATCATGCCACATCCGGCTCCCAGTATGATCCCACCACGGCCTACAACATGTACCAACACCTCCAATATCCAAACCATCATTCCCATAATCCTCACAATGGGCCCTCCTCGATATTCTCTACAAACCACCATGGTTCCGGCGTCTCCGGGGTCAGTCCCGACTCTAAACTCTTAGGGTCTCACGGGAACACCCCCAACTCGCCCGGTTCCCAACAACAGCAGCAGCAAAAGCCGAGGAACAAGTCCAGAACGTCCGCCGGTAAGCGGCACCGATTTTTATTTTATTTTATTTAGTTTTTCTTTTCTTTCTGTTTCACCTTATGGGTTTAATGGTTTTGGTTCACTTTATGGTTTTGGTTAATTTTCTTTTCTGTTATTAACCTGTGTTCACATCTTGGGTTTTGTATGCACTAAGGCTGTGCGATGTGTGTTGTTAAGTTGTTGTACCTACATCAGGCCTCGGATATTGCTTGGTCTTTTTCATGAATTGTTTCTTTCTACCAATTCCTGAATATAAAATCACTCATGTTCAAACTTCACAAAGATAATGTCCGAGGCTCTCGAATCATAAAAATGCAAAGAATTCACCATCGCACTGCCACGTATATCATTTCCCCCGTTTTATTAATTTTTCAACTAAGTTTTCTAATTTTGTTCCTTAAACCTTATTTTTCTTATTTTTGGTGATCCTTAATGGTGAGCTTTCGGTGGCGGTCGTCCAACGCTTACAGTATCAACGACACATAAAACGTTCACGTTTGACAACCTGGTTTTCGTTTCTCATTTCCATTAGTGATTTTGTGCTCGTCCAGCTGTGAGCGGAAGGAGAAGGGCACCACGATTTTGTATTTTTCCTCACAGAATTTTTTGAGTGGCACCCACAAAACGAGCGCACCTTGAAAAGTGATACGACACGAGCACGTTTTATCGATGTGGTGTGGCTACTGTTTGTTTATTTTTCACAGCTAACCTCCCTCAAAAATCTAGCAATCTCCGGCGGCCCTCATTTATTGAAATTAATTTTCTGCAACAACCTACTTTTTTAACACCATAGGAGAAACATTTTCCCAACACTAGAGGCCCTTAATTGCAAATCTTAAATATTCCTTTCGCTAATTAATCCTTCGAGCTTGGAAAATACCGGATGTCTCGATTGTCGTAATCACTGACCGTGGCGAAAATCCTAATTCTAATAACAATGGCGCCTCGTGCACTTTGAAAAAGCAGGCAAGAAAAACTTGTTACAAAAGTGAATATTATGTATATCAAAATGGGGAACGCGTGAACTGCATAAACGTCTGCTTGATATCAGGGCTGGCTACTTATTCCACGTATAATATCCCTCTCTTATAAGGCATTGTACGCAAATAATCCTCGAGTGGAAAAATAAGAGCAACAGGGCTATTAAACAATGAATATTGTTCACAGAAATTTGCTGCACTTGAGACTCAATGCAAAACCTCTTGCAAAATAATATTCACCTTTTGTGGCACTCGTTTATCCGTCGCAGTAAAAATGTATTTAACTCCAATGTAGCTTCAACCTTTTAAGATTTACTGCAATCCATTTTCGGATAGTGTCTTATTCGGAAAATAGGGGACTATTTATAGAAGACTGACAAGAAAAATATTTTCGCGTTATCACCCTCAAATCTCGAGTAAAGCCCAAATCGAATTAAGCGACTAGATCTGGAGGGGCCCTTCCGTAATTACTTCTAGACTGAATTGCAATTAGAAAGACATTAAATGAGACAAAATCGCCCCGATGAGATTGAGTTTAGATCAAATCAAAGTTTGCCAATTGACCCAGTCGCGATACCATTTTTGTCCCCAACGACTTTTAGTTTTAGTTACTTGTATCTATCCCAATCACCGAGCAATCTTTCGCTGCAGGCACCAAGATTGAGTTGGGATCTGAGATAAGTTAAAGTGTAATTTAATGACATCTCGAATTGGTCTTGTTGAGAGTTATTATGTGACTTTTTCATAATAAGAAGAATTATCTAGATCATGCTGATAATCTAATTATCAACCTGACTCTAATTACATCTATTAATTTCTGATCTAATTCATCTGATTGCATCTAATTACACTTGACATCTTGGCTTTTCGATCGTGACAATTACAAGCTGCAAAACTTCTCCGAGGATTCAGCAACCAGGCAAGATTCAGAGTATCACAGTTTGAAAAGTTTAGCTTTGTTTTTTACAATTGAGTATTGAGACTAGTCAAGGTATCATTTCTTTCAACTCTATGCATAACTCACTTTTGAATAATATAAATAATTTATATTACGGATACCCTCTTGCAAAAATTAATCCAAACTTTGTCTCTCATCACACATGAGATGAAGAATTCTCTTCCTAATCCATTTCCCCTTCTTTCCCTCTTGTAATTCGGCCATGGGGCAATCTTTTCTGAACATCTGAAACCTTTAGCGAAAATCCTTGAATGCCCACGGTCTGCTTTTGCTCTGGTAACCGCTTGTTGGTATGTTCGCAGTGCATGAAAATTCACTAATGTTGTCTACCAATAATCGAAGACTCCAATGATCTCTAAATTAAATAATTAAAATGAGGAAATCAGGAGATCCTTGGCCATCTTCAAAGCTTAAGTGTTCCACCTCCAACTCGAAGTTGATATTGACAAAATACATGATTAATCCATGGACTGATTCGTTTCTGGTTGGTGATATTGATAATAAAGGATGGTGAATCTCAACTTCGATTTGCAAGGTGTACGTTTTACCGTTTATTTAGATTATCATACTAATTATTTACCTTTCGGGGTCCTAATTATCACAGAGGGTCGTGAGTGCGTCAACTGTGGTGCAACATCAACACCCTTGTGGCGGAGGGACGGAACCGGCCACTACCTCTGCAATGCCTGCGGTCTCTACTACAAGATGAACGGGCAAAATCGACCACTCATCAAACCCAAACGACGACTGGTAAGTACCTAAGCTGTGCTCCCTAAATTCGATAAATCATCCTTTTGATTACTTCTATGAAGTAGTCGATGTGCCTAACTAGATGGTTTCTTACGAGTCACACCCAGGCCCAAACTACAAATATCACTTTCCTAATGATTGAGCCTCTTACACAAGTTCAAAAGTAATTAGTCTCCATCACATTTCTTCAAATCAACTCATATTATCTTCTCGATGAATTTGGGACGTGAAAAGTTTGTATTTGGGCCATCGACATAAACCTTTTAATGTAAGACACTGTCTTTGATCAATCATATTTTTAAAGATTTTTATTGCAACTTTATGCAATCAATGGTGGGAAAATCGTTCGTGAGAGTCGATCGTGTAGGATCGTGCGAATCTGATTTATTTTTGAGCGACTGTTTGAATAGCTTTGCAGGAAACATCGCGTGGAAACAAGACACCGGCTCGTCTGTACTTTTTTCTTTATCTTTGCATTCTGCCTTGACTAGAGAAATCGCCCACGCAAAATAGTCGAGACTGCCTAGCGATTGAATGATCGCGTAACAGCCTAATCCACTTTCTACATTCTTATTTCAATTTTCAAATTCACATCCACATTCCGAACAATTTTATAAAAGATGTTTCAAATACCTCCCTGATTTTAAGTCAATGACAATTCACATTAACTTGTATTTGTTTTTCCAAGTTTGAACCAAAATTGCTAATCAGGATCGCGTGCCATGGTTTAAGAATATCCCTCAAGCTTTTTGTGCAAAGTCTACCACCCCTCGAACTTTTTGCACTGAAAACTCTTTTCTGCCGTGCAGTTCGAAGTCACGCTCTCGAGCAACACGAAATACCTCGATTCTTTAATATCGATCCTTTTTCCCATAGCTTTTGATAGACCCGCTTGAAATTTAACACTAATGGAAAAAAAAATTTGGAAAAGAAATTGCAAGACTGAAATGCAAACCCCCGGGACATAACATATGGAGCAAAACCGATGATAAAATATGTATCGCTTCCAAAGTGGTGTGAGGCATTCACGTATATTAGAGGCAGGGTTGAGGGCGTGCGCGAGGCTCGGGTGAACCATAATTTTCGTGATACCCACCCCTCCGGGTATGTCATTGTCCAGGTTATTTACGAACCTGTTTTTTTGTCCCATTTACCAAGAACGAGATTAAAAATGTATGCAGACATTCAGATGAATCGCATCCTCGATTGCTGGCTGTCCGAATATCGATGATTCGTGCGGCTTTGATCGATGCCTCACTACACGTGAGAGAATAATCGCAGAAAATTACCGCCGGTAGTATACTTGGCAATAATTTTTTTCCTCGCATTACACATTAAGTTAATAAATTCTCACTTGATACTAATAATGACAAAAGGGGCCCGATTCAGAACAAACTTAGGTTTTTTCTTAGATTTATGGTATATCTATCATTTATATTGTTCAGGGTGTGCCGCTGACAAGCAAACCAGGATATGACAGTCAATTTTTTTTGTTTGTGAGAGAATTTCATACATTTATGAAAGAAAAATTTATTTACTCAGTCGAAACATCATACATTTCAAATTACACACTCAGAAAAGTGTTGTTTTTTTTTCAAAGAAACGAACATTTGTTTGAACCTATATCAAAGACAGAATTTGTTTCATTTCAATAAATTTTGTTTGACTTAAACAGTGGTGTGTTTCAATCAATCAAGTATTTCTTTTAAGCTACATGAAGAAAAAATAATTTGATTGATTTCAATAAAAAATTTTGTGATTGCATGATATGAGTACAATTTTTAATAAGTTCGTTTTCAACCTTTCTATTAATGTTGAAGACTTAAACAATTACAAAACTGAATGTATGTAAATCCAAAGCTGACTCATTTTATGTTAATTGTGTCAAAAATGATTGGCTTTTCCAATTTAAAGATCGAAACGTAAAATATTAGTAAACATTATTTTAACATATACGACATATAAAGAACTCTTCGTCAGTAGGCCAACATATTTCCAATATCGACTCTTTTAAATCCATTTTTCTTGGTGAGTCTTTAAATTCTAAACACAATTGACTACATTCTTTCCAGGAAAGAGTGTGGTATCGAGTGGGTTTAAAAATCGTTAAAATTCGGACGGCATTCTCGGCGGGTGCGAGGCAATATATCAGGCACTTCTGAGCGTTGAGTACGCGCAACAAAGGCTAAGAGCATATGCCTTTAGCACAATATGTTGCACTTTTAAGCGCAGCGGTCCGCCATGGGAGTCGAAGGTTTAGCTCACAGATGTGTCGCCTACTAAAAAAAGAAGAAAACAGAGCGAGAGGGAAGGAGAGAGAAGAGCCGATAAGATCTGGGAAACAAAGCGACCACCAGGTATACACGTGTGCTGCGTTATAGACTACTGGTATAATATTGTTGGGCACATAGTGTGTTACGTGGAAGGGCGTGCGCCTGCGTGTACATGTTTCCTCATACACCTCCCGCCTCTAAAGTTTGTCCACACACACACACACATACAAAAATTATATTCGATGGGGCAGATAGCAAGGGTTGAAACCCATCGCCATCTTTGATTCTCGCGGAAGATAGCTGGAACAGCTGGAAAATTTTAGAGTTTTTTTTCTCCCCCTTATTTACTTCCCAGTATTTCTCTCTCTATTGTTTTTTCATGCTTGACGGGGTGGCACCTTTCAAATAGGGGCTCATTCATTCACTCCTGCAAATGGCGGCGAATGGAGAACACTTTTAGTGAATTGATTTTGATGTTTGAGAAATGATTTAGAATATTAATATCGCGGGAGATCTTGCGACCGTGACATAACACAGAAGGGCAAAAAGGGAAAGGGAACCGAAATATGCGCACCGCGCTGTCTGCGAGTCGTTACAACAACGGCGGCAACCATTTCGCGAACCGCGTTGAAATTTATAACACACGTACCCGCTGAACGTGGCCTGAAATATTCAGATACACGAAGAAAGTGCTGACCGCGTCGTGCATCACCCACCGGAGGGAAAATAAGCTGGATAAATAAAAAATGCCGAGACATGGCTCTCTGAGTTGGGGAAAGTACCCGAATTCCAACACCTAACGCTCGACCCACATAGCAATCTAAAAGCATCGAGGAAAGATCTTTTCTTTCTTCCGCGACTGGTGGAAGTTGAAAATGCGAAGGGATTAAGTAATTTCCTGTCTGAGACCTTTCATCGTGGCAAGGGAGACAAAGTATCAACTTCCCGGTGACGATTGGTCCCCGATCAGATGGTATCTTTTCTCTCTCTTTCTGGCATCTCCCTCTCTGTTTAGGTAGCCGTGAGGTTCGCGGGGTTATCTTGGGCATCTTCGCTCGGAAAATGAATAGTTGCCATACACCTCGGCCCCGAAGGAGGAGCATTGTCTGGCCTTCCCCCGGTTGCATTGTCCGAGGCGTTAAAGGCTTCATATACATGCCAAGCGACCGCTTTATAGATCGTGTGCTGCTGCACCTCTGCCTCGCTTTGAACTTGCCAGGGAGCTCGTGTGTCCCCGAACAAAATGTATATGCGTACGCGAAAGGATAAATCATAGCCGCGCGTTCATGCCCTCGGCCCTAGAATTCCTCAACACCCCAAAGATAAGATTCAAATCAAAGGAATTCGACTTCACTCCCGACAGAAACGAGATTTACTCCCAGAAACGACTAATGGATTTCCTCCTCTCGATACAGATCAATGCCTTCTTATTTATTCAATATATTACAATCCATTGTTCAGCTGGTAAGATGTTGTCTAACCTAATAGAATTGATATTCAGGATTGAAATTCTGATTTGTTGTTAGACTTCTGTGATTGCCATAACTCAAAGAAGAGTTCCCAAAAGATAAAACCTTTTAGCTTTCAGCTCAGATTAATCAAGAAAGCATTATTGGTTAAATATGGATCATAAAGTTTCTATCGGATTAATCGATAGTCAATCGATGGGCGCGTTGGATTCTTTACCCTGACGATAAAGCATTGCCTTGAGAGGCTGCCAGAGTTCTATGAGCAGCATTCACAACATGCTGAAAGGCAGAACGACGACTGAATTATGTACCAGATGCAAATTCCGGCGCATTGTCCGGTGCCGCTCGGCGTGCTCCATCCATCTTTCAGCTTCCTTGAAAATTCTCCTCATGAAATCGAAATTTGCATCGTTCACACTTTGAATACGACGTTGGCCCACGTGAGCATAACCATGTCCCGTTTTTTCCTCCTCCCGCCTAAACTTGAAATCTGCGCCGAATCACTAATACAGAAAGATTTCATGCCTTAAATGTTTTGGTCAAAACATCCGCTCTTGAAGAAATTGGAAAAGCAGACCCAAGGTCTTGAAGGATTGTTAATTTTTAGATTGGTAGTTAATTTCTTGGATTGTTCATAAGGTCAGTGAGGATCATCGATCACAGGGGAATTGGTACTCGTAATTCTTGGATCGTTTCTCTCGCTCTGTTCAACTTAGTTCCTCTTCTTCTTGATCTTCTGCTCTCGATTGAACCAAGAGCAGAAGTGGTGCGAGCCAATTAGATGGGCGTACGAGCAGCCGAAATAAATCCTGCAGAAGCGAAGTGAGAAGGCATGGAGCGAATCGGGTAACCTATTAACTTGTAAATTGCTTCCGACTGTGGGCGAAGCGAACTAGAACGCATAAATTTGCGATATAGAGCCCCCTTTCCTTCACTTCTCTCACCTGTAAGGCTTCTGTCTCTGCTTGACATGAGTCAAATCTCCAATCGTAAGTGAAAAAATTGAGAGACACATTGTGCCTGATGAATGAAGTAAGTACATGAGCAAGGTTCCTAAGATGGAGGGTTAGAACAATGTGGATGATGCCGAAAGAAGGGTCTCTTAATTAAATTCCATTTTTTCCTGGCGGTAAAAGTGGATCGGCACTTTCTAAAAAGTGTCGACGTCGAAGACGATATTGATCGCGTGGCATTCCTGGACGTCGCGGTGGAACAATCGTTTGGTAGCTGACAGTCCAATACTTTCCGAACCGTTAGGACTGGATTGGTACTCCTTGAGATTTGGTATGCCGTCGCGTCGATCGAGACCCTCGTCGGACAACTCGATCGATCATTCGCCGTGCAGGGCCGTACAAAGAAACAATTGTTGTCCCTTGGATATTGGCCAGGACAGAGATTGTGAACAGAGGCGTATCTGCCCTGACCACGTGAACCACATCGATGCGAACACTGTGAATAACCTGTGCTGTACACTCTAACGCGATAAAGGCGCTGGATATGCTGCCAGTGGCTCGAACAGGTTTACTACACGACCTCCGGTTTTCTGCTGCTACATGTATACACGTTATACATATTCCACTTGTGTAGATAGAGGCTCTTACCAGCAGCAATCATTGTTCGTCTATCCGTAATCGGAATCGATTTTTGATTGCTGTTTGCTTCTTATTTAGAATCAGATTTGTAAATCTCGGTATAGTAGAGAGCGTGGCTCAGCTAGTGTCGTGCCTGGCTTATTTTATACTCCACCTTATTAAATTCCAAAAGGAATTGAGTTCGAATAACAAGAATTTTAATTGAAAGTGAATCAAGGCGATGAGAGACTTTGAGATGTCGAAATTGCAGCTAAAGGGCGAATCGCTTTATCCATTTGCCGCGCCTTCTTATGTGCGATCGATCTCCTTTCGACGTAAACAAACGGTACGATTGTGTAACTACCATTTGGCCTTTTGTTCTTCCCGCTTGCTCTCAATGAAAACAATGGGACACGCGTGCGCCCAGAAAAGAACAACGCTCTTGAACCAACCTCGATAGAATAATTATTTTTAGATTTGTTCGCGCTTAGTATTATCTTGACGAGGTGCGAAACGACACGTGTTCGAAAGTTTCGCTCACTGGAGACTTAATTGCCTACTACCCTCTTTCAATTTTATTTAACAACCAATTAGATATTTTTTCTCTTTATTAATTCTCAAATTTTGCAACTAGTTGGTGGTTTGTTAACTCGAGGGGTAGTAAATTTTCATTTGCTTAAAGTGTAGGTGCTCTGTTGGAACCCTAATCCTTTTCCCGGTGAACGACCCTCGGAAATATTCTCCCGTTGGAAGGCATTGGCTTTCTCTACATATAGTTCCCCTTTCTACACTCTCTTTTCAACCCTCTTTTGCTTCCTCTCTCTTTCACACTTATCACGGTTTGGCGGACACATAGGGGTTGGTTCAGAAACGCTTGGGGGCAGCTGCGCTCTATCATTGGTCGCGATCTTTTGGGAAACAACCCCTCGCCAATCAAGGACCAATCCTATCCATCTCTCCGGAAATGGTAGGTTTGCCACCTCCTGTCGCGATCACTGAACTCGTATCCGCTTTCCAGAGAAAAGAATTGAATTAAAATTTATATAAACAAAAACGGAGAGTACTTACTGTATATAATCTATTATTAAATTTTCTTGAATACGAAACATTGTGAGGGAGAAGCAAAATAAATAAAATCCTGAGAGCAGAACTCTCCGCGGTAAAAAGATTCGCGGAGAGAAAGGTGGCGGGCCAATCTAAAAAGAATCGTCCCGGGAAGTCCATAAATTTTGGTGCCTTGAAAGAGAGAAAGAGTAAGAGGGAAAAAAAGCTTAAGGGAGGGGGTTGGCGAGCCTCCATTCCTGGCCTGAGGGTTCGAAAAACCTGCGACGGTGGCGCGCTCGAATAAATCAAAGTGGCGTGAAAATCAATTGTAAGACACTCACTTCGCGTGTAGGCATCTTTGTCTCTCTCTTGTTCCTCTCTTTCCCTCCCTCTCGTTTCACAGGTTACGAGACTCAGCCCCGTCCACAGTGGCGCTCTATAAATGTGTATACCAACTTGTGTGGGTGGGTTGATGTGTTTTTATGCCTACTACGAGGAACCAAGCAAAGTCAATACGCTCGGACTTTCGCGCACGCGCAGATTGTTCCCAATGCTACTTCGCCCCCGGCGCATGTCCTCTGACTTTCCCTCATAAATGAAACCACCCTCTATATAAGAAAGAAATTGTCAGGAAAAAAATTATTGTAGTTTCTTTTTTAGTCGAACTGTAATGATATTAGAGATGAAAATAGATATGGGATATTCATCACTTGTGAGCGAGACGAGTGAATGCGCCGTCTGTCGATATTTTTCGGTACTTTCAGTTTGTATTAAGAGTTGGTCAATCATATTTGAATATATTTTTTTGAATAAAAAAAGTTTGTAGGTACAAAAGGGAGGAAATTGAGGTTCCGCCCTTCTGACCGTTCAGTGAGCAACGAGGGTGGGTCATGGGAGGGTGAGTGACAAGTAATGGCCGCCATGAAGTTATTTATTACGGCTGCCGTGAGTCTCGCGTACTCATAAATAGCAGGGAATACATTGGAGAACGGGAACAATTTCGCACGTTACGATTAGTCGTTGGCGACTAAACGTCACAGGGCGAGACCCGTTAACGCGAAATGGAACAAACTTTGCTGACGTAGAGCAAGACGTAAAACAAGAGCGAAAATGGCGCGAGGAGAAAATGACATGAACCGGAAGCCAACCACCTCGTTGCGCTCGGTTCCGCCTCAGCGAACGACAATTCGAAAGTCATTCCCCAATGGTGAAAAAATCTCACTGAATTGAATTTTTACTTCTCTTACACAAAAACAAGGGAAAACTCGTATAAATAAAGCTGCGTCGAAATAAAAAAATTCTAGCGATTGTTGAATTAATGTTGTAAAAACCTAATATAATTAGTAGTTGGCATATCGTCATTAGCAGTGATGAATGGAAGATAAGACATAGAGACTGTACAAAGTAACTATTACTTTCAAACGCAATCATAGTTGTAAAGTGCATAATAATAAGAAGCATATAAGCGTGAAAATATATGAGCATAAAATTGATAATCGCAAATCACTGCCGATAATTGGCAAGGATAATTTAAAGGTTTTCTTTGATTCGATAGTCATGTTCCGGATGAAAAAAATGGAAGCAAGTTGAATTCTAATTTTTGTGTTACAAAAATTTCTAATGACAGGTAATTACTTGATTATCCGGTTTATTGCGGCGGAGAATCATCCTTCCATTTGGAGGCAAATGAATATGGCGCCGGCGGCCAGCCGCACGCCAGTATCTCTCTCTTACCCTCCCTGGTATCGATTAATTTACTTTGCGCTAATTAGTCACGAGTTACGGAGCCGGGTAAAATGGAGGACGAGCCTTGGGCACACAGTAACCACGAAGGTTTTAACAAACCTTCGGATCGCCGGCAGCTACATGAGACTCTGATTAAGATTCGAGGGAAGAGTATTCTCTATCTTGGTACACGTTTAGACTTCACAAATACAAGTGTAGATTTATGATCCCGGTTATAAATCGCAGAACTTGCATATTGAAATGCTTCTTAAAACTACTCGATTCTTTACTATAGTCACATTGTTTGTTTCTTGTAGGCGATTGTTCAATGAGCTTTATTCCTTTATTTAAAGAATGATTTACGGATCTTTTAAGCGTTGTTTTTTCATCTAGATAAATTATTCAATATCGGCTTTTCTTTATCCATAATTTTTAGTACAATTGTCTGCTATTTCGCGAAGGCATGAAAGGGCGAGAGAAAACAATGGATGGAATGAATTATCAGTCTCGCTAACAAGTCGATTTTTTCTCCAATTAAGTCCCTGGGAATAGGTATTTTTTCAGCTAGTCTCTGAATTATTAATTTAGAAATCAATATGAGCGTTGGTATTGTATATCGCGATGAATCATCGGCTCGCGTGGAATCGCTTAAGGTCGAGAGAGACGAAAGAGAGTGTCGAGGAGGTATGGAAAGAGAGAGAAATATTTTATAAGTGACCGTGAACGAGCACGCGGAGGTAAATAATTAGCAATAAATCTTGGCGGATCGATACATGCCGAGTCTTCTGTTGTTCTCGACGGTAATACAGCTATTTAGAAAGCCATTTGCAAGACATTACAATATCAAGACGCCATGAGATCATTTGCGACTGTATCCTCGTTGCTGGAGAAACGAATCACACATTTGTTGTTTTTACATTTTTGTATGGTTCCGATGAAATATATTAATCAGTCAGACGGTCATGAACCTGACAAGCGAGAGAGTTGTACTTTATTTACGACGTACGCGTATACGTTGTTATAGTCATACGGACATTTATGTCAAGTACTTCTACCGTTGAAAATATTGCTGGACACGATTTAGCGCTTAAAGGCGAACTAAAGACTAGTGCTAGACGGAATTGGTGTAATACTTGCGGCGCGAAACATGTATACGCGAAGTTCTTGGAGGCAGGTTGATACCTTGTGTGTTCAAACGCGCTTAGCCTTAGTGACTACCATTATTATTTATTTATAGGGTCATTACGTTGTCTCCATTGTTGCCGGAGAATACCAGCTGACCGGACCTCCTTCGTCCAATCACCTCACACTCCCTTTTCTATAAGGGTACACGCTCTCAAAGTTTACATTTTTTTTCTACCATCATCATCGGTCATATAGTCTAGAATTGTTAGTTATTAACTGAGTCACTGCTGTCTACATTGTTTATGGTTCTTGTCTCGTCAAATTGCTGTTTTGTTATATAAGGTTAAAGTGCAATTATGTCCTTATTCATTCTCAGCCTGGTTAGGTTGATTTACTTTGGTGGGGATGTAAATTGAAATGTTTAGGTAGGGGCTCTGAAAAGCCCAACTGCATCCGAAATGATTATTTGAAATCTCAGTTGTACTAACTTATAGTATGAATATCTAGATTTTAGCATAATTTTTTCTCAGTGTTGATGGGAATGTAAAGAAAATTTCAGACCTCAAATGCGAATAAAAGGAATTACCCATCGGAAAAACGGTGTATATAAAAACCGTGTGAGGCGCACTATCATTGATACCAGCATCAAAGTGGCAAGGTTGGCCACCTTGCCCCAATAAGCTGAACAGGATATTCGACCTGTGTATATGCCTCGTGGTATATTGTCTCTCACTATCGTGCGTACACGCCGTAAGCAGTTGCGCAACATGTTCTTATACATAGAATATTGCCGCGGGCTGGGAGAGGAAGAAGGAAAGAGAGAGAGAGACAGATTCATAAAACTATTTAAATACCATACACGTACGCTCGAACAAATGCCTTTAGTGTACGTGCTGTATGCCCGCGCTTCGAGGATAAATGAAAAAAATCATATTGTGATTGTAGGACAAGCATTACCGCGGATTTTTAAACGAAACCTATTTAACATTGAATTCTGAATCATCCTTATCAACTCTCTCTTGGATTTAACTACCTCAAGACCTATCCAAGCTTCTCCAATCATGCGTACTTCATATGTTAATAAATAAATTAATCTACTTATTTACGGTGCACAACAATTTTTCACGATTGAGAAATATAAAATTTCAGCAGTCGATGTTGGAGGATTCGACTTAATCGATTCTCGTTGATAATCGGCCGTACACGTAACTTTATCAGGTTTACTCGACGCGACATGATCGAAAATGCTAATACGATCGGTCGATTAGCGTTGGACGATTAACGCGCATTCGATGCATGAGAGCAACACGACAACGTGACGAGTTTATTGCAAGATTTATGCCGCTGAAAAATGGACATTAACTGTTCAAATTAGTCGTTAATGCCAATAAAAATGACGAGATTATGAAGACGAGCAGCACCACTGGTGTCACCAACATCCGTACTCTGTATAAAATTACATATATCGGATAAAATTGATACATGATTTTAGCAAGTCACCCGTTAAATGAAATAAGTCTGAATATGTGGGTGCGTGTGAGAGGTCCAGCCTTGTGGACGGAGGCTGGGTGTGGCCGTGACTAAAAGTTCACTAGAGCGCACTTAACACACTTAATGTAAAGATATTCTTTCTCGACACGGCAGATATTAAACATCCTCTACATATTGCTCCAAATTTCACGCATTTCCTTGGTTTGGACCGGAATTGCGAAATTGATATGCTTTCAATTCCTGATTACCTATATCATGCTATTATTAATCTCTACAAGATTTGATATTGCTCAACATGAAAAGGCTCTTAAACAGAAGAGAAGCAAATATGAATACAAAGGAACTATTCGGAAATTATCCTAATTCTTTATTATCTATGACATAATCTGTTGATATAGTGATTTGAAAATATGTTATTTTGATTGACTCTGATTTTTAGAGTTCGATGATGCCATTAGGGAAGGTTGAATGGCGAACATAAGCCTGAAGTAACTATGGTAATCAGGCTAGTGGCTGTCTGACAGGCCTCGTATTACACCATATATTATCTAACTACAGATTGTAGCTTGCGTATTGTAATTATCCGTCTGAGCGCATCGCTTACCCTCCTCTGTAATTTAAAGCTTTTCAATAAGCCACGATTTTCTGATCATTAACATGCTCACACATCTTCGATCCTTATTGGCTCGTTTGAACCTCTCCTCAGCAAACATCTCTTACGATCCACCCAAAACCCCCTTCTTTCGTCGTTCACTTAAACGACCTAATGGCAAATTACTTATTATTAAACTGCCTTCGCTTCACGCTAAATAGAATATAATTATATTTATTTATTAATATAATTCGGTATAGTTTTTATTTGCAACATTCTTGAAACTTAAAACAAAGGCACAATAAAAATTTGCATTGTTCAAAATGAGGCACAACAAATTGCACGCCAATGTGTTTCTTTGCAGTGATTTGTAAATGACAAGAACGGACGTAACTGATTAATAATTTCTGACTGATTCAAATTCAGACATTAGAATGTGCATTCTCAAGGAAAAAAGACACACGTGTCGAGATCGATGACACTTTTCTTTTAACAGCAGTTTCTTTTACTTTCCGTTTTCCTCCTTTTTTTGTAAGTCAAGTAGCAGCCAGAGCGAGGACAGCGATCCGCAGTCATTTCAATTTATAATCTTTCTAGGAGGTGTACAGTCACTCGAGCGCGGCCAATCTCAATATTGTAATCCCATTCTAAGCCGAAACGGTTTTTATTCAAATTCTCTTGCTTCTCTCTCCACGAGAAGAAGATGGAGAGGTTCTAGAAGACACAATGTTATGAAAGTCATAGCTACAGACACCCTTCAATTCAACCCACGTAAATAATGATCCGAGAGTTGTAATTTTCTGATTTTTTTTTTTTGACACAAGGGTTGTACCCTTCTTTGCGTCGCCGGGTGCAGACCTCGGTTGTTGTACTGAAAATACGGAAACTAAATAACTGTTTGCTGCAGAAGTACGCGCTATTGAAAGATCCATCGAGATTTATTCTCTCCAGCACCCGTTTAACTTGTAACGCCTTGAATTATAGATGGCTATCCTTGCGGAAAGCGAGCCTGTGCCGCGGCGCATAAACAACAATGCGCCATGGAAAATGAAGTTGCCACGTAAATAAATATGCATACATAGACACGTCACCCCCGTGCACCAACGTGGGACTCTCCGTTTCTAGAAAATATGCACAGTATATAATCGAATGGAGCAACTCTCATAAATCCATAATACCTTATTACTTTTTTTCTAAACTAAATTTCAGTTTGAAGAACGAACAGCAAGAGTGAAATATATTCCTATTCATAAGGTGGCAAAAAAGTGTTCTCACACAGTGGCTATTATAGACAATAAAACGCGTGCAATTCACAGTGGCGCGAAAAAGTGCGTTCAGGCTCCCTAAACAAGTACAAAGGTGTCGTTAGTCCGACGCAATTACTCGACCCGCAGGAAGCGGAAGGTACAATTGCTCGACAGTTGATATACATATAAATGCTCGTTATTACACACATTCTACACCCACATGGATTTGCACCTTCGCTCGTAAAACGCCTACGAACATATATTGGAATATTCGAGTGCAAAGCCAAAATGCGCACTTAATTAGAGAATGTTAATTCTACAGTTGTATACCAACTTCCTCCGCAAAATTAATAACCCTCTACTGAATTGAGCCCCAACTAAATTCGTTCCTAAATCCCAATTTTATCATTTCTAAATTATTTTTATTTAATTTTTTATAATTATATCCGAGTTTTGTTTCTTTTTTAAGATTGTAGAAAAGTCTGCGAATAATAAAAGAGTATCCCGCACCTAAGTTGTGACTTACAAAAGCATGAAGGTGCACACATGAACGAAAGTGTGCGCGTGGGCAGTGAATTACGACCTGCACCCCGCTGGCGAACTTTAGAAAAAAGAAATCTCCTCCGCTCCTCGTTTCAATAGAATATAAATAAAATTTATTTACTCGGCTACCGAAACGGGCCCAAACGAGGCCCCGTCTCTCTTTATTACTGCCCCGCGCCCCACCCCGATTCTCTCGACGACACGCGCGATGCTTGGGCTCCTCTCGCCCTTTGTAACCTCGTAATGGCAGCTTAATAATCCTTCCGGATCATGGAGATGATTTGTGGCCCATGAACGACCCACGAAATCACCTGGACAAAAAGCGATCTCTCAATCTCGAAACACCGTTTAATTATCTACCTTTCCTCAAACATAAACACAGTAGCCTCTGAAATTTACTACTGACCTAATGATAACCATGTTCTGGCACACTACTGGCACACTAATGGCCAATAACTCGAGCGGTACCGGTCTGAATTTATACAGCATGAAATGATCCTTCAAATATTAAAAAAGCACAATCATGAATACTAATTAGAAGTAGAATTATTATCGCGAAATATGCAATTTTTTCTGCAACAGAGTCTCCGAGGATGTGCTTAATCAGTGCAGGCATGCATGTCATGAGGGGAATTTTTGATCTTGAGAAGCGTTTTATACACGTACGTAGGCACGTGTGAGAAACGGGCATATATACACACACCAGTTCCTTTCGTACGTGAAAATTGTTCTATGTTTATTTTTTTTTTCTATTCATGCATACATATATACGGCAAGGAGACTGGTAAATTATGCAAGTGTGTATAAATCCTGCCAGTCTGTTATTTGGCGCACGTCGAGGATGCACCACTTGGCTTTTATGGAACGTCGGATGAATTACGTGGTCGATCGTGGAAAAGGAATAGGCCTCTATTCCACAGCCAATCAGCCACTCGCAAATTATATCCTCCCTCCGAAGAAATTGTCGCCGGAAGTTTCCCTCTTTCCGTTTCTTCACAAGGATATAATCTCTTCACTATTCACTTCCTTTTTGCCACTTAAAAATTGTTTATTACACCTGCTTGTCTATTCAGCAAGTGCTAGTGAAATGGTACTTTCTCTCTCTCTCTTTCGCTCATAGTGGTAATCGTGGTGAAAATAATAATTGAGTCTACCATCGCGGTACAACAGTTCAATAAATCACTGCCACGTGTAATGTCAATCATTACATTATTCTTAAATAGCGACTTGTCCCAGTCACGCACAAGCGCGCAGAAATATGTCTTTGAGCCTATTGACAGATTCCATGCTTCGGTGATCAACTATGACTCTCGATATTATAGCCGCGCTCATAGAGACATACTTTAAATGTCATTTAAATAACTGCTCGATTTTACTCTGTGTCTTGCCGCCCCATTCATTTATCCCAATTCAAAGGAATCTATTATTAATTTTTTTACTCTTTTTAATTTTCACTGCAGTTTACCCGCATTATTTTTATAAGAGTTAAAAAAATGATACAATGCTCAGTCTCGAAAATTCGTGACTGGATTTTTTGTGTGCAAAAAACGGAAAGGTAACAAAATTGGACACTGGGGACTCTCACACGAGACTTGGGTCCTACCTATAAAGAGCCCAACTTTTTTACATCTTTTTGTCTTTATACTCTCTCATTCTTCCTCTTTTACCGTGCATCTTCGGCACTGCACTTGAGTTTGCTTTGTTCGATTTTCACTGCAGAAGAAGCTGCTGAACAAGAGGGAACATTGCTAGCAATTTAAATAAATTCACTGCGCTTGTACCACATTCACGACATGCTCCAAGTTCGCACGCTTTTTCTTGTAATTACTCTCCGAAAATTGACCTCCTGCATTTTTTCGAAATTAACCTGTAGCTTCGAGATTTCCAAAGACAGTACACAAAAAATCTCGTAAATAAATATTAGACTTCTATCTACCTTCTTTCCGGCTCATTAGAGACAAATGTATAACAAAAGGAAAACAGATGAAGAAAAAAGAAGAAGTCAACTAAAACGAACATCTCCCAGGGAACCAACATGTTTTGAATCCAAGTTAGACTTCCTCATCAGGGACTTCTCAGATTTTCAATACAACATTTCGTCATTGGTTACTAGTTAAATTATCCACTTTAATATCATTCTTTTTCTTTTTCTTGAGAAACAAGTTTTAAGAGCAATCATTGCGGAAATTCAAAGACAGATTGGAGTGGGCATTAATTTTCTTTTTCGTTCCAATTCGCAACCACAGGACGGCTTCTGGTCTGGGAGTCTTTAACGGTGAAGTGACACGGATGCGAGCAGCCAAGCTAACTGACTCACTATATAACTAGACTGTTTATCATATAGATTGGCTACTCTCTACTGTGGTAGCCCTGATGGTGGTAATGGTTGACTTCTTGGTTAAACCTTAAGGTGATAAACGCGGCCATGATTGCGATAGTGGTGGTGGTTTAAGCTCCCGTGCACTTCGCGGAACTCAGTCACGCTAGCGCGAGATTTAAACGACCTCATCTGTCTTCATACCCACAAATCAAAAGTCAATCCTCTTCCCCCTTGAAACTTTGTCATATTAATTATTTTGAATAACATCCTTTTCTACAGAAAAAAACTGGGTGTGAGAAACATTGCAAATAATGGGTGAAAACGGGGTAAACAAAGATTCTGCCCTGGTCTTTGCTAGAAAGCAGCAAGTTACTGCATAAATCACATGCTGCCCTCTAGCGGAGTCCAGTGAAGAATCGTTGTTTGTTAATATTATTCTGATTTATTCTTTATGTGCTTGTGAAACAAATTCCAAGTCTTGATTGGCTTGGAAAAAAAGAACGCACCTACAAATTGAATTTGACGGATGACGTGTCATAGTGGTTTGGATCGTAGATATTTTTTTTTACTCTTACTCGTCAGGGGTTCGTATCCTTCCCTAGAAACGAATCTCCCTGTGGAGAGAGACTATGCTGCCGTGCACCGAGCGACCGAGCTAGTGTTAGGAATGTGGTACCACTGCTTGTCACAGTCACACACATACCCACTCGCATTATTCGAACCTTATATTATATTCTCCTCCACATTCACGCATGCGCGGGGGTACATTCATTTATTTACATTAACAGATCCCACGAGTCTTCGTATAATTGTGTGCAATTTAACAGGGCCATCTCTCACATCACTTTTTTAGTTTATGCTTATCGAACATGGAGTTAGGGACTTATGACACGGAGTCCTTCATTTCGTAAGTCGATTAGAAAACATTGTTTGGAAGACACGGCCCTGAGTATGTGTACATGTTAACGTATTTATGTATCGACCAGAACACATCATCGATGTAAATCTTAAGCAGAAGCGTTCGAAGTCAGCTTTCGAATCGCAAAAAGCAATCGGGGCCCTTCGCTGCTGTATCTCTTTCTCTTTTTATCGTATTCGTTGTAGAGCAACTTCAGATGGGGCAGTGCCCCCTCCCCGCCTCCGGGGTCCTTTTCTCTCTTTTCTCCTTCTTCCTCGTTTTCTCCTTCCCTTGAGTCTTCTTATTCCCACTGGTTCGCTCCGAGCAATTTGTATCCCGATACGAACAATGTTGCCCACTGTATATCGTTGTAATGCACTCCCTCTCCTTGATCGTCGACCGAGGGCTTCTAGTCACGATTTAGTCAAGGATATAGAGATACGTATCTTAGCTTCGCTCGTAAACGCTCGTTTACTCGGCGTCGGCAACGCACGGCGAACCTCTTTGGAAAATTTTGTGCCGATTCAACATTTTTTTCCGAATCCTCACCCTCCAGTCGTTTTGCAGTTCTGCCCCCGAATGGTGGACATATGTTTTTGGAGAAGAGTTCCGAGATCTTATGATAGAAAGTTAGTTTGGAGACCTCTCGATCTTGTCTGGATCTTCTTCAGACCTCAACTTCAAGAAAACGATACTAAAAGTGCAAACGAATATTAGGTCGATTCATTTTTCGCCCACGTTTCAAACTGGATGGGAAACAGGGTCGCCTCTAATAAGCACTTCGCCGTGTTTCTCGATAAGAGATAGCAATTAACATTGAAAAATCGTTCAAGGCTGCTAACAGTAATCCGGTTCTAGAGGCAAGTCATCAATTTTTCTCGCCAGGATGATTGAGTTATCTTTTTGCGAAGAGCCACCTCGCTTTTGCTCAATCTCCATACGTCCTTTGCCCTAAAGGCCCTAAGCACTATTTTGCACCCCATTGGTCCAAGGTTGTTCCATTTCATACGGGAAATAGCGACAAACCGTTAGGACCTGAAACTCTTCTCTTTCAACTCCTTAGAGAAGAAGCAGAGCTACCAACGAAATGCCTCGGCTGTCTGCTCTGCTTGTTGTTCTTAGTTTATTTCTTCGAACGAATACTCTTGATCAAACCGCGCGTATATAGCCGTCGGTTATTAATTACTCGCAATGACTCTCGATAAAAGGGCATTAAATCGATTCGATCGGCAGGAACTGATCGACCCGAACAGGCTTTTGCTGCGCGACCAGCCCCGGCTGATTATCCGTGAACCATGAGCGCTTTATATCTTTTTGTAATAAACACATTTTTGTTCGTTTCATCTTGTGCAACCGCGTGCCGATCTCTTGCTCACAATGTACTTACACATGTTCCCTTAGGCGGAAAAGCAAAACGAATCGCTTCTTAATCAGGTTATGGTTTTTTTTTTGTGTTGGAATAGTAGGGATTGTAACATCTTCCACTGTTTGTTCTTTCATGTGCAGAAACTAGAAATTTGAGGAAATAAATTTTACGAACACAAGTTTGACTTTGAATTTACATGTCATTCTTTCAAGGAAACTCGTATTTATATTTCCTTCTTTTCCTGTATTTGCGAATGTCTACAACATTAAATGGGAATGAAACGAGAACCTAATTGCATGTAACGATATTTTATATCAGGCTTCTAACGGGGTTGTTTCTTGACTTGGGTTCTCCATATATACTATATCACACACTATGTTCCACTTCGGTAGCCATAGCGATGCCGGTGGTCACGAACATTGTGTGTATTTCGCGCATGTATTCGCAGAAAATGTAGAAACAGGTCGACTTATCAATCACTATGTCAGGCCAATTTATTGATTCATCAATCTTCATACGTATTTCAATTTTTTAGGTGGTCTAAGAGCATTTTATTTTTCAATTCCAACTAAATTGGTCTGCAGTATATTGTACAAATCTTAAATAAATATTCAAACTGAGTAATCCAGAAGTGCAAATAGAATATCATCTCCTTCAGGGGAGTGTCTTTCATCTCTGAAGACTATGTACTTACTGTTAGTGGATTTCCTATTGACCTTCTAATTTCTCCCAATTGGAATCACGATTACGAAGATCGATCGGGTGAGATCTCGATCATGGTTCGTGGGAGGGCGATAGTCGAGTTTTCAAGCTCGAAAGTGACAGCATCGGACATACAGGGGATCTTACCAGGTGAAAAGAAATCGAGAGCTATCCTGGACCAGTGGACCAATGAGATGGTTCAGCTTTGGAAAAAAGAGACTGTGACACTGCCCACCCTTTCTCTCTCTGTCCCACTAGCGTCCGTGGTAACAATAAAAACGCCTGGTTGGATAGACAGCGACAAGATAAATAAAAAAAGGCGACCTAGGAGAGAACGGGGGGCGAGGGAGATCGCCAAGAACTTGAGAAATGTCATATCCGTCAGCGTTCGGAGGTCTGGCTCCGACAACCGGTTCTCCTCTCGCTGTATAAATATTGTCCACATCGGGTGCAATTGCTGTTGGGTAATTGCGTCCGATCCGAGCACAAATAGGCAGCGATTTGCATAATAAATTGCTGTTCGTCCTGTATCAGTTAGTTGCTGAATTAGCTCGATATTGAATAAGTCTCCATTCCTCTGAAGTTGGTGGTTATAAAAGAGAGGACAGGACTTAACACGCCTGCCAATTTCAAGGCTTTAATCGCCCAGCAATGCGTACGGAATGTCCTGGTTGACCACTGGTTTGCATAAGAGAGTCGAGTGGGAACGTATTGTTGCCGACTGCTCCAGCGAATCTTTATTATTCCTTTTTTGTTTTTACTTCAGCCTCTCTTTTACTTGATCAATGACGTGAGTTGTCGTATACTACTTGGCTTGATTTACCGGAAAAAGATTCTACCGTGCCAAGATTTACTACTCATTGTTACTAGACTTCGACATGGGAAATTCCTTTTTTCAGACCAACTTTATTGAGTCACGCTCAAAATAAAACCCTCTGGCTACCAATTGTTCTCCACTTTTCTTCTTACCAATGGACAGAAGTACCGTTTGTGTACTGTTCAACTAATTGTACGATTTTTTCCATTGTGTTGTTTTCCTCTGGTTGATTTTTAGTGGCTATAAGTAAGTGGAGTTTCTCTTGGAGAAAATTGATTTTTCAGTACTGTTTGTGGAACATTTCCTTTCGTTCGTTTAATAACCATTAGGCAACGTCGTGGGGCGAACTGTGGGAGGTTGGGTCGAGGATTTTCAGGGTGTCAAAGATCTAGAGCAGATTGGAACCCTCGCGTTGTATTGATGAGGTGGCGCGTATTGATTCTGAATAAGGGACGAGGTGGAACCTCTCTTACCCCCTGTTCTCAGACCCCTTTTTCTAAGCGCAAGAGTTGATAAGATCCGGCTGATAAGGCATGATTACACACCACCTCGCGTCGGACTTGCACAATCGCATAACCACCGAACTCTCTATACCTAAACCTTCCCACTGAGAAGTGACAGTGAATATATTTTTTGTATGGAACTTTTTCATTTAGCTTTACGCTGGGAAAAAATTCTATTGAATCAAAAGTATTGCCTCTATATTTCCGCCTAAAGGAAACAACCATTGCATTCAGAAATGCAGAATCAAGGAGTAGCTACCACTATAAAGTTTAGATTGTTTCCCATTAGGTGTCTATAGTTTAGTAAACTAAATAGATATACAAAATGTTGAGTTTCGTTGGTATTTTTTGTTATTCCACCCGAATTCGATTCTCGTTTATAGGATCGCGACTCTGACAAAAGGCGCGATTGTCAAAATAGTAAAAGCCTCAAGAAATCGACCTACCGAAAGGAAAGTTTTTCTCGTCGAGTATCGACGCTTTGTGTACATACCGAGAGGACAAAAAAGCGTAATTTTGTCCCCAAGGGGCACAAAAGGAAATTTCAATAACTTCGGCATTATGCTAGAGGAGTTCATCGGGGTCCCGACGGTTCTCGACAATGGCAGGTATATAGTATATCTTGCGTCGAGAAGGTTTTGGTTCGGTTCGAAAATACTGTGTCATCTCAGAGGTTAAGTGGTCCAGGAGGAGGATAAAAGAGGCTGAAGGAGGATACCTATTATACATGTAAGCGTGCGAGAGGGATACCTAATGTATACATATTCTGGAACACGAGGTGGTACATGGATCCATATATAAGGTGTCTCACTATAAAAAAAATTGATTCGAGATATTGATCCTTATAAATTCTCAAGCCTAATGAGTTCATGGGAAAGTTTCTTATTTATTTGCTCTATCTACTTTAATTTTTCAGAATTTCTTAACTGGAAGCAACTCTGCTCATGTTTATCATAAATTAGAAACATCTTATTAGAGTTGTAGATGATTGTAAATAGCTCTCTAAATCTCAGATGAGTATGAAGAAATTTGATTGTTTTAGGTAGATTATTATCTTAGCAGATGAATTGATATGATTTATTTTCTGTTAAACACCCAGTGAATGAGTGAGGTATAAGAAGTGTTAAATAAGCTACAGTTATCCAAAGAGGGATAATAGACCTTTTTAGTTAAGTGTTTGCCACTCTGGATCACCGGCACAGGTGTCAGAACCATTCTCGGTACACTAAAAGGTCCTAGGACCTAGTGGAAGGATTAAGGGCCACTCTTGAGTGAAAAACGCGTCACTCTGACCTTTTTTTAATCCCTAGAAATATCTGATCGATCGAAGGCAGTGCTTCTTTTCAAAAGGCATTAGCGCATTCTTCAAAAATGCCGCTTGAATCACTTATGAGCTTTGAAGATGAACAAATCTCGCTCTGGAAAAGAAAGCCTAAAACTTTTTTTTTATAATAGTCGAAGTTTTTCTTTAGCTAGTTTTTTAAGAGTGTGAAATTTTCTGTTACGGGTGTGATATCTTTTTTTTCTTTTTCAAAAACTGTCCCTGCAGAGTGCTGCAAGAAGGGCGGGTACAAGTTGCGCAAACTGCAAGACGGCTACAACGACACTCTGGCGAAGAAATCAAGCCGGCGAGCCTGTTTGCAATGCATGTGGTCTCTACTACAAACTTCATAACGTAAGTAATCGAAAATTTAATTAAAATAGATGGAACAACTAGAAAATAACGAGCCGGAATTATTTTCAATTATAAATTAAAAAAAAGAAGGGCTGATCGTTTTCTAGTTGTTTTATATTGTTAGTTACGAATAGTGCACAATTTGCAATTAGATTTCAGTAGTCCAGCCTAGGGATGGGCAATTTTTGAAAGAACAGAAACTATTCTGAAAATTCGATTCCCAAAATTAAATATTTTGAATCAAATATAACAAATAATTTATGTGTTAGAGTTGTCAATTCTTTGAAATATCAAATCTGTTAAACCACCAAATATTTGGAAATTTTACAAAATCCCTCAAAATCTTGAATAATTCTTTAACATTTTTTGGAAATCTGATGCATTTTTTTAAATTCCGTGAAAATTTCTTCACAATTTCGGAAATTCCTTTAAATTTCTTGAAATCTATTAAACATACTAGAAATCACAATCCTTCAAATAATCTGGAAATCCAGTGAAATGCCCAAAAATCTAGAGGAATTCGAAATCCTTCAAAAATCCTGTTAAATCCATTAAAAAATTTGAAATCCCATGGATATCACATTTCATAAAATTTAATGAAATTATCCTGAATCTCTTGTAATTCTTCGAAGATTTTTTCAATCCTTTGAAATCTCTTGAAATACTTCTCAATTCCTTGGAATCTCCTAATTTCATTTGAAATATTTTGAAATTTCTTGAAATTGTTTAAAATTCAATCAAATCTCTTTAAATTTCTCAATATCTCGTAAAATACATTCAAATCTTTAGGAATTTCGTGAAATCTTAAATAATTGCTTAAAATATAATTTAAAATCCTTTAAAATCTTATGAAATCTTTGAAAATCACAAAAAAAATCAATAAAATCCTTTAAAACTTCCTAAAATTCTTCGTGATTCCATAAATCCCTGGAATATTTGTAAATCTAACAAAATGCCTTTAAATCCATTTAAATCTTGTTAAATTTTATTCAATCTTCTGAAAGCTTCAGGAATCTTTCGAAATCCCATAAATCCTTTAAATATTTGTGAATGTCACAAAATGCTTTGAAATACATTTAAATCTTGAACCATAATTTCGTTAAATACTCGGAAATTCTCAAGAATTTGGGGAAACCTTTGAAAATCGTTTGAATTTTTTCGAAATTACTTTAAATCCATTAAAATCCTTAAAAACTCTTCAAATTCCTTGAACTTTCGTGAAATTCTTCAAAAGTTTTTGAAATATTTCAAAATCCTTAAACATCTTTTTAACAAAATGGTAAGTTTTATAAAATCTTTCGAAATGCAATAAAATATCTAAAAATTATCAAAATCCAGTAAAATCCTTTGGAATATCTGAAAATCTTACGAATTTTCTTCAAATCGTTGAAAAATTTTGAAATCGATTGAGTTTTGTTAATTCTTTAAAATCCTCTAGATCTTTTGAAAATCAATTGAAAACCATTGTAATCTCTCAAGATTTCTTAATTTTTTTTCAATTTTCGAAAAATTCTTTAGAAGGCTCAGAAGTACTTCGAAATTCTTAAAATTTTTCTAAAAAATGAAAAGTTCTTTGAAATGTCTTGGAATCCATTAAAATCTATAAAAATTTCTCAAAATTCAATAAAATTGATGGAAGTATCCAGAAATCTTACGAAATTTCCTTGAAATCGTTAAGAATTTTTTGAAATCCATTAAAATTCTTTCAAAATTTCAGAAATTTCGTTGAAATCATTGAAAATTATTCGAAATTCATTATAATCCTTTGATATTTCTTAAATATGTTTGATTTCGTGAAATTCTTTAAAAGATTTTGAAATAGTTCGAAATTCCCTAAAACCTATTGAAATATCTAGAAATCTTAACAATTGCCTTGTAATCGTTAAGAATTTTTTGAAATTGATTAACTCTTTATATTTCGTAAAATTCTTTGAAATATTTGGAAATATTACAAATTCCCGTGAAAGCGTTATGAATGTTGTCGAAAGCTATTAAACTTTTTCCAAATTTTGAAAAATCCTTACATATCTTTAAAAATTTCGCAAAATCTTTTGAAATCCCTTAAAAGTTTTTATAATACTCTGAAATCCTTAGAAATGTTCCTAAAATTATAGGAAATTCTTTGAAATCGCTTGAAATCCATTAAAATCTGTAAAGAAAATTCTAAATCCCCTAAAATCCTTCGAAATATTTGAACAACTGACAAATTCCCTTAAAGTCATTGAGGATTTCTGAAATCATTAGAAATATTTAGAAATCCCTGGAAATCCTTCGAAACCTCTTGAAATCAATTGAATCGATTCACTCATAACAAATCAGTTAATCGCCTCGAAACAATCGATTTATAGACAATCGAACAGAGATCACCCATCCCTAGTCCAACCCCTGTGTCTATGGAAGTTTCATGAGTGGAAAAAGTAACACTCTCATCAATATTTTTGCTTGCGGGTGAGAAAAAAGAAGGGAATCTAGGCCTAGGGGATGATAATTTACGGGACGGTTTTTGCGACAATAAAACCGGACACTTGAAAGCCTGTTGTATCGACAATTAAGACAGGAGTGTTGGCCGGATCACGGTTCTGTTGTGTTGTATTTGGGCGTTTGCGTGTGCACCAACCACTCAAGGGTGGAGCGTGCTCAACTGCGTGTGACACAGGAAGCGCCGGAAGTGAGCTCTGCCAGCACGGAGAGGCCCTCCACCAAAGGTTTTTGCACCCATTATTTTCCCGCGGGATCTTCCCGGCCAGGGGACCAACCAGGAAGACAAATCTCATATGGAGAGGGGCAATCTGCAAAGGATTTAGTTCTAGCATCTTCCGACTTGCCAGACTTCCGGGTCCAGGAAGTCCTCCACAGCGAGTGCTTCCCAAAAACATTTCCGGAAATGCTTCTTCAACTTGTGAAATCTGTTAACTTCGATTGTACAATCCTAGAAATTTTGATAGTGCATTTAGCGGATTTGCGGAAGCATTATGGTATCGTTTGGAACAATTTCTTTTATTATTTCGGAAGAAAAGACATGCGAATTAGGTTCTTCAAGAGGAGGCACAAAGGGCTTTGGGGATTGACGACAATAGCAATCCGATATTTCGTTACCGACCCAACTACCTTGGAAATGTATCCACCTTCGACCTTTTGCCTCGGAGTGTATTATACCATTCTGCAGTAGTATTTTCATTATAGAGCTCAACCCCCGGGGGTGGGGTTATAGACTGTTGCTCTCGGGCAATGACAGGGCCATTGTCGGTTGTCGTTTTTCAACTTTGCGTCGGCACCGGGGATCGAAAGCGTATCTGTTACCGATACCATTTCTCCTAGCGATCTCATGTTCGACAATTTCATGATCGGGAAGACTTTATTCTTGCAATAAAACCGGAAGCTTCTGACATCAGCTTCACTGTTAGCATCTTAAATGTTACGATTAATGGTGCAAATGGTGCTAATTAGTAAGGATTTTCGGAGGGTTATTCGTCACTTTGGACCCCCTGGTCTTGTTACAGGAGGCTTTCTGTTTTCTTCGCCGCATGCGAAACTCATGAAACAAGCCGCTTCTTGTTCCCATCTCGTATAGTGCACGCGTCGCTCAATGAGCCTAATCGCGGTGTTAATCGCGCGTCCAAACTTATCCTACTTTTTCCTCGTAAACCTTATCCCTCATTTTATCTCTCATCGTCATCAAGATCGAGCCTTAATTTAAATATGTAAAACTATCAAAGAATTCGCAAGTTTTGAGATCTAGAGTATTTTAATTGGGCTGTTTTTTTATGTATTTTATTTAGTAGTTTGAGTGGTGCGTAGTTAACTGGGGATTTCAAACCGCCGCGAATAAATCTGATTAGCAATTTTAGATCAAAATGATCCACAGAAATGTTTTAAACAATTTGGAATTACAGGATAAGAGAAAAAATTAAATTTTTCTATATTGGGCTATAAATCTCCCTGACACTGGAAATACATTTTTTCTTTCTAATTTTCTCTTTAGATTTACCTAGTTCGGAATTCCACTTCTATAAGATTTTGAAATTCCTGGGATCCACGGAAAATGTTTGACAAAAATTTGAGTCTTCAACAAACAAAAATTTCAACAAATTAGTTGAATTTTCAAGAAAAGATGTGAATTTTCAACTACAATGATAAATCATCAAACAAACGATATTAATTATAAATGAAAAGCAGTTGACTTTAATCAAAAATGATTAAATCTCAACGAAAAATGTAATATTTGAGAAGAATGTTTAACTAAAGAGTTTGATTTTTTACCGGAGAATATTGCAGTCAAGTTTTTATTAAAAGAGATAAATCTTTAAAAAAATAAAATAAATTTGAACCAAAGTAGTTCAATTTTAAAACAAGTAGTTGAATTTCTAACTAAGAAGATTAATTTCTTACCAAAAACGTTGAATTTTGAACAAAATACATACATTTTTAACTAAATTTTTCTAACAAAAGAGCTGATTTGTAAACCAATTAGAGGAATTTCTTTCGAAAGAGTTTGAACTTTAGCAAAGAAAAATTCTTGAGTCAAGAGAGAAAAAACATTTTAGGCATATTTTTTCATTTTCAAGCTGAAGAAGCAAATTTTCTACGAAACAGTTGAATTTTTATTGAAAACAAAAAATTTCTACCTAATTATATCATTTTTAACAAAAAAAATGAATTTTAACCAAAAATATAATAGTTGATTTTTCAACTGAAAAAAGAATAACTTTCAAATAAAAATATTTAGATTATTAAGCAGAGAAATGAAATTTCTACCAAAAGAGATGAATTTTCACACCAAAAAGACAAATTTTCAAAATTTAAAATTTTTAAGCCAAATTGTCTACAAATAGTTGAATTTTCAACCCGAAAAGATTTAGTTTTAACAAAACAGTTAAAATTTCAATAAAAAGAATAATTTTCGATATAAATTCTTGAATTATGAAACAAATAATAAAATTTTAAATCAAATCATAAAATTTGTAACCAAAAAAGATAAATTTTGAACCAAAAATAGAATAGAAAACTTTCCAACAAATGAGATTTAACTTTCAACCAAAAATAGTTGGATTTTCTACCAACGACATGAATTTTCAAATAAAATGAAGAATATTCAACTGAAATAGTTACATTTTCAGTTAAAAAAATTAATTTTTTTTCCTTATACTGCCTTTATGGACTTTTTTAGTTTTTACTTCCACTTTTGGAAGACTTGCAACTTCCTATAATCAAAAAAGAATGTTCAAGACAATTTTTAATTTTAGTGTGGCAGAAAAATTTCAATTTTTCTATATATATAAAAAGCATAACGGGTCCGAATGAAAAGGTTCCATTTCGGAAAACCAAATAAAAGATGCTAACTCGTGTGGAAAACTCTCGAAGCTTCGAAATCCCATACAAAATTATATTGGGAACATCAGCGCCCTCATCTTTGTAGCACTTTTCATTTTGTCTTCACGAGTTAGCACCTTTTCATTTGGGCTTGACGAGTTAGCATATTTTCATTTGGTCTTTACGAGTTAGCACCTTTTCATTTGATTTCTCCGAGATGGAACATTTTGATATGGACACCACGATATGATTTTGATCCATTTTCGGAATGAAATTGATCAACTGACATGTACTATGTACTTGGCGATATTGACTGGAATTCGTCGAAGTGTAAGTGCTATGCCAGTGCCTCCTTGTCTTTTTCTCCCTTGGGTTTTTGCTCGTTCC
The DNA here is from genome assembly GCA_011634705.1 of Andricus grossulariae. Classification (NCBI taxonomy): domain Eukaryota; kingdom Metazoa; phylum Arthropoda; class Insecta; order Hymenoptera; family Cynipidae; genus Andricus; species Andricus grossulariae. Next base: position 37,428 of record JAABKJ010000054.1, read on the forward strand.
TTTTTTCCCTTCTCGAAACTCTGCACGGGACGAAGAAACGTTACGTCGATCCCTATACGTGTCGTTACGCAGAGTTTATCGGGCTCGATCTGAGGCAGAAGGTATACGACTATAAGCTATAAGGGGTGCAGCTTGGCCAGTGGACAAGATCGTACACAGTAGTCTCCCAGGGTAGGTATACGGTGAGCATAAAGGCCATGCCAGACGCGTTTCCTGGTAATCATTAATTAAGCAAGAGGTTCCGTCGCTAAATACTCGCGACACGAGACGCGCCACACTGCAACAGCCACTCCTCTTCCATTCCAAATGATCATTCATATATCCAAGAAATATCCCTAAATCTTCTGACTAATTTGATGATTCAAGCATCGGTTCAAAGAACGGTTCTATGTACCGATATTTTGACTTGAATCTATGTTCATATCTTAAACTGGGGCAAAGTGGCGCACCCTCAATTCTCTTTTTAAAACGCGAGATGGCTTCTCCAAGATCTTACAACTGAAGTTTAGCAATTAAGCAGTTCTTTGGAAAAACCACCTGAGTTGACTTTGTTGGTTTTTCTGGAAAACGGCTGAATTGTTTGTTACAAATCTCTATATTCACCTAGAAGAAGCTCAGTTCCAGTCTACAGTACTGATAATTTCTTTTTATTCAATTAGACATTCAATTATAGTATACAGTTAACTATAGTTAAATCTCCTTTACCAAAGATTGGAGATTTGTCTCCAGTAGCTTTGATCTTTTCCGAAAATGATGCCACCTTGTAAATCACTCCTCGTGAGACTGGAGACTTTAAATCCTTTAATTTTCAAGAATGCAGATGTCTTCCTGAAAGGCCCGCGATGTCAGGTCGTAAAGCCCAAGAATAATGTCTGCGACTATTTTACGGTCTGAAATAAAATCCCTGATGAAAATAAAAACATTTAGGACAGATTCTAAACTCTAAATTATATAGAAGAGGAATCACCCAGTCGATAAATCACTGGAGGATCCTCATTTTTATAGTAGGTGCAGGATTGTACTTTTTCGACTTTTTTCGATTTCATCACTAATTTACTGGATTTAGTATGAATAAAATTGAATTAAGCGTTTCAAATTGTACTGTTTGAAATATAGGAGATCAAGCGAATCAAATAAGGCTTTTAAATTTGAGAGGCTAATAATTGAATCTAAGAGGGCAAAATGATTAGAAAGATCGAGACGAATTTAGAGGGGTTAAGTTGGGTCAGGTGATTTAATTGCAGAAATAAAAAGTGACGGGACGACGTTGGCAAATAACGATGTTGTCAATCAAGCGGTGAGCTGACGCGGGCGGTACATTATCTTCCAATAAGAATTCCATTGTCGTCGCGCTATGTCGTGTTCGATTGTTAGTCAAAAGAGATAGAAGGTCGATGATTTACCGATCGATCGACCTATGTAGTCGCAATCGCGCAAGAGTCAGATTCACATGCTAACTAACTCAAAAATGCATCAAATATTTTTTTCAAATTTTAACTAATTTGTTTAAAAATGCATTTTTGTTGTTGAAGATTTAGCTATTTTGTTGAAACCAAAAAATCAGTTTTCAAGAAAGCAGTTCAATGTTGAACCAAGTATAGTTGGATTTTCGAATTGGATTCTTATTGTTTAGTTCGAAAAGGATGAATGGTAAGAGTATGAAGGCTGCTAATAGTTATAGAATAGAATTGATAAATGTTTAATTATGCGAATTGTTATTATTAAGATATAAAAAAACAGTTTCTTTTGTGGGAGAGATTAAGGTTTCTGGTTAAAATGTCAGGGCAATCATGCAGAAACAAAAATAAAAATTGACGTCGTGTAAGACTAGAAGGAGCCAACTGACAGATAAGGATCATTTTATGTGATATCTTGACAAGAAGTTAATTTTGACGACCGTGAGAAATAAGATTAGCGATCTATAAAAGCAAATTCCTTTTGCGAATCCCTACAATATTTTTTATAACGGATTTTAATATTGTTAAGCTAATAAATCTGGGATTTGGAGATACTTTCCGAAAGTTCTAAATCCTAAAAGACTAATTTCTTCATATTCAAAAATTGATAGAGCTTTTTTTTCCTCTTGCATGACTGACCGTAACTAATAATTCCGGACGAATCTGCTGCAAATAAGAGAGAATTACTCGGTGGAAGAGTTCGGACAAACGTCCGGCTCAGACTGTAATATGTCGGCTTAATGTCAAGGAGACGAGTTGTCTATTCGAGATTCACTATAACATTATAAAAAAAAAGTTAAAAAAGATGTATCTTCTCGGCACTATTACGGATTTCAGAGCCCAAAATGGGAAATTAATTTTTGTTAATGAAATGAAGTAGGAAAACGAATTCCTCTACCCAAAATAGGGAATTATATCTACCGAATTGTGGAAAATATTTTACAGTATATCGTAGATCGGTATCCGAGTGATTTAACCTCCGGGGCTTCGGGGTCGAAGCATTTTGGGCTTGAGGCCATTTTTAGGAAGACGAAGACGAAGCACACCCAGAGGATGATTCTCTGGGATATCTTGGTGAAACAGAGGCACCCTGTCCACGCCGATATGATCTCAATCGTGGGCCGGGGTAACCGGTAAATATAGCGCTACCGGGAACCGTATATATCCATGCTCCGATTGGCCGATAAGCCGCATAATTTTAGGACTTTCTGCACTTCAGGGATCTCGCTCTGAAATCTCGTCGTGAGTCTTCATGCCTCTCCTCTTTCACCAAAAAGTTCATACGATATCAAACATAAATGCATGCGCCAACCGTTCAGCTCAAATTACCAAAATTATCGGTTCCGGAGAGAAATTACCCTTCCGGTGCAAGTATTATCCATTATTTCTGTCAAATAACATATTTTATTAAGAAATATAGGGAGTTTTTTGTTAGCAACAAATACCTAATTATGGCCAAAATTATTATTTTTAGATTCTGAGGCCAGATCCTACTTGAGCTGAAACCAAGACCTCTAGTATTCAAGAGCTTGGTTCAAGACGTTTAAGTCATAGCCTGAAAAATTGATTAAAGATTGGGAGGGGGTCTAATCCCGAAAGGAAGTTGTAAAAACACATCACGTAGAACAGACATTAAAGGCGCCCTTCGATTAGTATTCTTCTCTCGGAGATATTCAACTCGCGCCTACTGTAGAACGTCATCGATTTCTCAGATGCGAGTCTTCGAATTCTGAAAAATTCATGGTATGAAATGCTTGCCGTAGATTGAAAAAAATTTCGAAAATTGCCCGTAAAAAGTCGAAAATCAAATCTAAGGGCTATCAGCTGTTCTAAGCGAAAGCGGCCATTATTGCAGTCACGTGGTCTTCCACTAGAGGGCTCTAGTGGTAATCGATTTCAATTTAAATGTTAGATTGGTGATGAAATATGATTGAGGAATCGTGTTATTTCGCTTTATTGATTCAATTGTAAAGAATTGGACAAGGGGAGCATCTGATAGGAGAATTCGAGCGAACGTGGGTATGTAAAATGCCAATTCTGCGATTCGATCTTTCATTCATTGACCCCTGTAGACTACGTAAACCTATTTCGTATGCAAGATACGTGCGGTTGCATCGTGTGTGACCACATCAATCCGCATTCAAAAACTCCTCCGGTCTCTGAGTATCTCTTTTTCTCTGATTCTCAGAGGGCTCTCGCGCTCTCTCATCTCTTTTGTTTGCACCTCGCACTTTCGGACACCCGCAGACTTAAGCGATGGTTCCTATTAAAGCCGCCTTATTGTATTCAAATCGGTCCCAGCAGCGTCCATCTCGCGGAAACCGAAGCTTCCCTCATTAGAGTCTCTATTATTGCTCCCATTGTCTGGAGAATCCTTTCCGAATTTCGATTTTCAACTGATTTAAATTTCTGCGTCGATCCTGATATGGGAATTCTGTCTGATGGAAATTAGAAGTCCAAAAGTTATTAAAGTAGTAAACCTGATTGTGTTTGTGATAGTTTTTTGTTTAAACGGAATTGTGTAATGTAACTTTGTATGAGTGAGTTTCCGAGTGCGAGGCGAAATTGTACTTGGTAGGAAAGTTTTTTATTAACCTTTCCTGAAATGCAGACCCTTTCAAGACCCTTTTGTTTGAGGAGACCGCCCGCCACTAATTTGACAAATTCGGCCAATTGCATAATTCCGAAAAGAGTCGTTGACCGTCTGGACTCGAATGGGGATCGAGAGAAGAAGAATAAACGAGGGCTTTGAGACAAACATAAATACAAGTCAAGTAGTCCAGAAATTTCAATAAGGCTTCAAATTATTCCTTTCTTTTTTTTCATTACATCCGGAGGCAGCGATGGGATTTAGTTATTTTTAATCCAAGAAAAATGAACTTTCAACCAAAAATAGTTGGATCTGCTTAATGGAGAATTGGAATAGTGATAGGAGATAAATGTAAATTTACGATCGCGGATGAGGACGAAAAAGGAAAAGTATGCGGAAGAGTATGAGGAAAGGACGAGGAATTAAGGAGGCATCCTCCTGAGGAGACTCCTCCTCATAATACCGGGAATCTTTTCTCGCGAGTTGGCAGTTGCGTCACGTCGCGGCGACTACAAAGTCCCGCCAGCTCCCCGTTTGCAACACAATACTTGCATACCTACTTATTTCGTACTCAAGTATTGTATGAGGCACTCACTTGCTCGCACGGGTCAAAAACTCTCCTTGCCTTCTCACTCGACACTGGCTGCTTGATATCAACCGGCTTGAGCAAACAAAAGATAAATAAACGAGCATAGGCCACGCACGCCCCTGTACTTCCTCCTCATTCCTTTTTTATTGATTAGGTGACCAGAATTAAAGCTTCTACTTTATTAGGTATCGTGAATTGGTTATTGATCGAAGATGGAAAACAAGTGGTTGGGAGAATCAGGGTGATTCTTTCAAGATCCGGGGAATGGGTCCCAGGAGAAAAATGATCCAAGGACAAGTGGTGCAGGAATTATTGTTGAAACAATGCGCTGACGCAACTTCGTGTAAGTTGCCTAGAACCGACGCTGCTGAGCAATAACGCCAAAGACGTTACTTACTCGGATGGTAGACGCGGTTCAACTCGTGTCGAGGGAGCGCATATGCATTCGCGGTCGCCCATAAATCGTTCGCATAATCGATGGCACGTTGTTTCAACCTCATCTCGACATAGTCGAGAGAATCGTGCTTGATGGAATATGAGCTCAGATCGAAGTGATTGTTTTTTCACCGGATGCTCGTTACATCGATTAACATTTTTAATTGGGACGCGCAATCCACTTTGTAATCAGGGTCAATGGTACTGCAAACGGGACGCAACACAAAGCACAAAGCACAAATGAACTTTCTTGACAATAGAAACAATCAACAATCTACAATCGAATACTGGAATCTAAGATTCAATTGATTTGGTTTATTTCATTGTTGGAAATACAACCCTATGGAGATACATCTAGGGTATTGCTAGTACACATTTAGCTTTTTGATTTTACCAAGGTCGTGACTATGGTTGGAGTTCCATTCTTGTGAATTATTCAAAGATTCTTTTTTCTCCCTTGGCTAATCGTTCATCGAACTTTTTCCAAAGTTCCTTTTCCTGCCGTTGCTAGACAGGAAGCAACTTATGTTACTCAAATCAGCACAGGTGTTAATTATCTTCTGTCCGAACTATGGGGGTAGGTGTGACTGTTTGGATCTATTTTTTCAGGTGGAAGCGGGTGGTAAATAGTTGTAGATAATGGGCAAGAGTAATAGCTATTCATCCTATTCCCGTGATTACTATATGTTTCTCTAGTTCATTAACGCGCGAGAGAACAGGACGCTAATTGCAATCGTTTCAGCACGTTTCAGCAAAGCGGATAAGAGCGTAGACTCGCGCGAGTGTGTATAAGCAGACAACGCAATTAAGAAATCCCTCAGATTCTCGGTAGTCTGTGCACTCCGCAGTGGCGAGCGTGCAATTATAATTAACGAATCGACAGCCCTCGCTCAATTCGAGAACTGCATCATACTCAAGACGTCATGCACGCTATAATATTTCACAATCCACACTTGACTCGTAGTCTTCAAATCCTTCATGTAAATCTCAAGAATAATTCTCCAATCAAAATTAAAATTCATGAGACCAAATTGTTTGTTTTCTGCTATTTTGGTGCTAATTAAAAAACATTTTTGATCAGATATCCAAAACTAGGTCATCCAGGAGAGATTTTTAGAGAAAAGAATCAGTTTTTGATCAGTCGATCATTGAAGGATGATGAATGGGGGTGTCCTAATGAATGAGAATTCGAATTTCTCGCCGAAAGTGGGAGATCAAGGCAGCCGCCTTCGAAATTCAAAGTTGGCGCGAGCGATCATCAGATCGTCTTAATTGCCGGAGCTCTCGGGCTGATTTTCAAGAATGCGTCGGGACGTTAACCCTCAACCACCAGAATCAGATGATCCGACCGATAAGTCCCTGCCTGCTGTCTCGCGTGCTTATTTATAAAACCAAGACATATTTTTGCGCTCGACCTTTCGAGTTTTTGTCTCTGATAGCATTAACGATTACTTCTAGGCCTAAACGAATAGGGAACCCTCGATTCTTGAATCTTCCTAAAATTCTTCAAGCAGTAAGGGAATGAAACGATACTGAGAAAAGTTTAAATTGATGATTTCTTAACTGATGAGCTTCTAATAATTAAGAAAAATTAAAAAATTTAATTAGGGTAGATTAGTCGTACTGTTAAGGTAACTTAACGAATTGTTGTCTACGATTGTTGCAGGTTAATCGACCGCTGACGATGAAAAAGGAAGGGATTCAAACGAGGAACAGGAAGTTGTCTTCGAAAAGCAAAAAGAAGAAGGCTGGAGGCTGTTTGGGTCTGGGTGGAGTCATGGGTGACATGATCAAGGCGAGTGGACATCTAGACCTGGATAACAAACCTTTCCATTCAGGATTTGGTTCCCCAATGGGTAAGTCTGATTCAATATTGAATATACTATAACAAAATAGAGTAAAAGTTGCAAAAATATTTTAAAGAAGGTATCTGGTTAAAACGTGAAACCTTCATTGAATATTTGATGGGAGGCGACACGTATCTTGAATTTGCAATTACAATTTCAGGAATTGGTGATTAAGAATCAAATTTTCTGATTTTAGGCTCCTCGCAACACCATCATGGGATGCATCCGTCGATGCAACATTACATGTACCACCCGGGAGTCGGGATTCCAGGAGGTCTCCATCAAGGATTTGCACCGCCGGCGCCACCTTCCATCCATCCGCACTCGCATTCGCATTCCCATTCTCATCACATGACGAGTCTTCAGGGTCTTCAATTAGCCGCCACGACGAACGCAATGGTGAGTTAATTTTTTAATCCCGAGTCAAAATTACCTAAAAATGTTCACGTCATTTTGAATTTATTATTTGAAAAAAATTATCGGATTCAGTTATAGTTCTAGGCTTCAAACTAGGGATTTTTTGCTTACAAACTCGGAGGGCTACCGCCTGATGTAACCGGGAGCTCGAAATCTCATCGCCGGCCACATAACATGTTTCATATTAAAAAATGTGTATCCGAATAAATTTTAAAATATAATTATGACACCTCTTGAAAATGCAATTTTTTCTATTTTTCAGAGCGGTTGGCGATCAGAGTATACATGAATGGAGATCGTCGATTAGCAGCAATATGAGACCAGGACGCAGCCCACCCCTCTGTTAAAAGAACCTTTTTTTCTCTGAGTCGAGAAAGGGATTTACTGCAGATATACATTTATATAAAAATAAAAAAATATATATGTACTAGTACGAGATGAATGGAGTTTCCTGTAAATATGTAAAGTATATTAATATTTAGGGCCATTGCGCCCCGGCCCCAAGTACAAACGAAGTCAGCTATACTTGTATCGATTCTTATATTCTGTAAATATCGTGGTATATATATTATAATAATAATTATTATTATATGATAAAGTGCATTCGCGTTGTGCGAAGTTGATAGTCGCGTGCGTGAATATGTAGAGAATCCGGTCGTCTTGCTCTTCACTTTCTTCCTTTCTCGAAAGGCATTTTCATCCCCTCAATTAGAAAAAAAAAAATAATCCGGGAAAAGTGTTATTACATTTCCTGGGACTTAATTTATCAGTTACAGAAAAAATTGTCTTGTAAAATGTCTAAAAAATATAAAAAGAAAAATTGATTAAGGGTTTTTGGAATTTCTTTCGAGAGGGGGAGTTTTTTTTTAGAGATTTTCGATAAGGGTATGAAGCCCTGCGATTAGGTTGATCGACCTCCGAGATTCTCCAGTCGAAACGAGAAGCTTATTTAATCGAAGGTATCGTGCAATTTAAGATAATAAAAAAAGTTTTCCAAGGTGCGCCCGATCGGATACGTCATTTGCAATTCGAAACTATTTTAAACTGAAATTAAATATTTTAAAATTTGTATACCACTCCCACTGAATTATTCACGACTGATTCAGGCAAGAGGCTGTGCAGAAACAAATTGACTTTTAAGTTTCAAGGAAAATTTTAAAAGTCAAAGAGAACATTTTAGAGTTTTTAAAGAATTGTCCGATCGTGCCACCGTTGTTTCGTGTGTTGTACTGGTTAGTGATAAAAGATATTCATTATAAATTATATCGATTTCCAGCGCGCGCCATTGAAATCCCAGCCAGAAAATTCTCTTCTTGGAAAACCGGTAACAATTTTATAAATATTTATGACCTCAATTTTCGAGATTTCAAAATTGACGGAAGTTTTCGAAAAAAGGGGAATTTTCTCGAAGTGAGGATGACTGGGAGGGCGTAGCTCAAATAACGAGAGGTATCAATAAATAAAAGAAGAAAATATATAGTCAAAGGCACAACCCGAGAGGCGCGCGGAGTGTAAATTTTGTATCTTCGAGATTGTGTATCGTGTTATTGATAATTGTAACGGTTATATTATCGACTGTGCATAAAGCTACTATAGTGTTTAATCACGTAATGTTTTACATAGATAGTCAAAAGTATTAAGACGGGAGGATATATCGATAAATACGTCATTGGATATTTTAGGTTCAATAGCCGAAAATGGCCATTGAACGAAGAAATTTATTTTTTTAAATTAATATTACAAAAAATCTGTTTTTGTTTCAAGGAAATTATTCCTTACACAGTTTAATTAACAGGAAGCGGATCAGAGTCACTGTGAAGTCAGCTGCCGTAAGCAGCTCCCACGTGCGGAGAACCCCGGTTAGACCAGCGGCAAGCCTGCGCGCGCACGTTGCTACGCGTCCCCCTCCGGGCCGACGTGCGCGCGCACGCTTGCCGCTGGTCTAACCGGGGTTCTCCGCACGTGAGAGCTGGGTTCAGCAGCTAACTTCACAGTAGCTCTCATCCGCTCCCTATTATTAAGTTGAAGATTTTGTTGGAATCGGAATAACGATTCATTTTAGAAGAGATTTATTAATTTTTATGATTTTTTAATAATTTCATTTGGATGGCCGTTTTTGACTATTGAGTCTAAGCGATATTAAAAGACACTGTAAGCTCTCCCCTGCGTTGAGTACCACATTGTGATTTTTCGATTTCTAGAGGTTAACTCATTCTAGTGTAATTATCATGGATTTTACAGCTCGTGGGATTTTACGCCGCGTCTTTTGCACTTGGCTGCGATTTTCTAAAAGACTGATGAACAAAAAAGTGAAAGTAAGAAGCGGGTATTTTTGAAAATCGCAAAGTTCGAGTGCACGTAAGTGTTTTTTGACGTGAAGCCCGCGCCCGCATACATACGTGAAAAAGAATGGTATCTATAATAGTATTATTAGGGAGTAGCTCGTAGAGTCTGTACGATATTGTTTTTTTCATGAGGAGCGTTTGAAAAAAAAAATAACACGGAAAAAAGCGATTATTTCGCCGCGATCACACGCAATTGCTAAACAGTCTGCTACACACACGCATCATGTACACTGACAGCGAGGGTCAGGCGTTTAAAGTCTCGCGGAGGCATAAATGGTGTAAAAATGAATGTAAGATATTATTGTAAAAAAGGTTTTAACTTAAAATAAATTAAATGATAAATCATACCATAATCTCGAACTGTTTTATTTATTGTATACCCTTCTATTCGAATTTGCTCAGGTTTATGAATTCTTTTCAATTCCTTCGAATTTAGATTAAGTGTCTAAATTCTTTTGAATGGCTTAGATTCTTTAGGTTTTTTTTAGAAACTTGAATTCTATATATTCTATACATTGTTCTCAATTCACGTGGAATTCCACATTGAATCCCTTCGAATTCACATCGAATTTCTTTGAATTCTTTTCAGTTCCCTTTAATTCATTCAAATATTTTGGAAGTTTAAAATCCACCTAGATTTCCTTTATATTCCTTTTATTCTTAATATTCCTTGAATTCTTTTCAGTTCTTGTCAATTCCTTTGAATTTACTGGACGTATTATTAGTTCATCAGCATTCCTTTTTTCTCAAAATAAAATTTTCTTCTGATTATTTCCAATTCGTTTAGAATTAATGTAAAATAATATTGTAAAAACGGATTTAACAATAAATGATCAATCATACTGTGATATCGAACTGTTTCGTCTACTCAATTCACATTGAGACACTTTAAATTCTCTTGAATGCTTTGATTCCTTGATTTTTTTTTTAATTAACTTGAATTCTTTATATGATATAAATTGTATTCAATTCATCAGAAATTGCTTTGAATTCATATTCAATCCCTTTAAATTCATATCGAATTTCTCTCAATTCTTTCCAATTCCTTTGAATTCAATGAAGTCATTTCTATTCCCCAGAATTCCTTCAAATTCCTTCATATGAACATTGAATCCTTTTTCATTCTTTTTAATTCTTCCTAATTCCGCTGAATTCACTGGAAGTCTTTTCAATTCGCCTAGATTTCCTTCAATTCCCTTCAAATGTAAGTTTTCGAATTCCTTTTAGTTCTCTTCAATTCTGTCGAATCTACTGGAAGTTTGCTCAATTCACCTAGAATTGCTTCAAATTTCATAAAAAATTTAATTTAATCTTGCCAAAATTGAATTTTTTAAAATTATTTTCTATTTCCTCGAATTCTTTTCAATTTCCTTAGAATAAATATAAGATACTATTTTAAGAAAGGTTTGAACTTTAAATAAATTGAATGATAAACCATACCATAATTTTGAACTGCTTTATTTATAGTATACTATTCTTTTGCATTTTTTTAGGTCACTGAACTTTTACAAATTATTGCCATATTTTCAATTCCTTTTAATTCAAATTAAGTCTCTTTGAATTCATTTGAATACCTTAGATTCTTTGATTTTTTATTATCCTAAATTCTTAATATTCTTAAAACTTTTTTTTATTTCAAATAAAATGTAATCAAATTCACATTGAATATCTTTAAATTAACATCGAATCTCTTTGAATTCTTTCAAATTTTTTTTCAGTTCCTTTAAATTTGATGATAGCCTTTTCTATTCATCAGAATTCCTTCGAATTCCTTTTAATGAAAATTAAATCTTTTTTAATTCTTTTCAGTTCTCTTCAATTCCGTTGATCTTACTGGAAGTATTTTTAATTCACCGGAATTCCCTCTAATTCTTTTAAATTTAAGTGTAATTTCTTTGAATTCTTTTCAATTCCCTTAGAACAAATATGAGATATTATTTTAAGAAATGTTTTAACTGTGAAGAAACTAAATCATATTACAATTTTGAACTGTTTTATTTATTGTATACCATTCTTTTAGAATTTTGTTATTCTGTAGAACGATTTTAATTCGGCTGGAATTTTTTTGAATTCGTTCGAATTCCTCCGAAATCACATTGAGTTATCTATAAATTCGTTTGAGTGCTTTAGATTTTTTATTCATTTTTTAAATAACTCGAATTCTTCATATTTCATAAGTTTTTGTTTATTCATCTAGAATTTCTGTAACTTCATATTGAATCTTTTTAAATTCTTTTAAATGCTTTAGCTTCATTATTTTTATTTAATCAATCACTTCAAATTATTTACATTCTACAAATTGTTTTTAATTCATCTGGAGTTTCTTCAAATTCACATTGAATCTCTTTGAATTATTTTGAATTCTTTTGAATTCCTTTGGAATGCATAGTGGAAATATTTTTTATTCAACTAAAATTTTTTCAACTTCAAACTGAATTCCTTCAAATTCTTTCACATTAAAATTATTTTGAGTTCCGTGGAATTTCTTTCAATACTTTTGAATTCTTTCAAATTTATTCCAAGTCTCTTGAACTCCCTTGAAGACTTTTTAATTCACCTAAGATTCCTTCCAATTTACGGCGAATTCCTTCGAATTATAACTGAGTTTCTTTAAATTCTTTTTAATTCCCCTAAATTCCTTTGAATATTATCAGAGATTTCGATTCCTCTGAATTATTTTATATCCTTTAGATTTTTTGCGTTTCTTTCGTAATTTTGTTATCTCATCTAAAAATACTAATAAACAAAATATAAATGTTCAATTGAATCAAGAAAAATGAGATATTTCCATTAAAGAAAAACTTTTCTTGCTGTAAAAGTGGTTAAGGTAGAATAAACAAACCTTTTTCATATGAAAATATTGTTAAAAATTAATATTTTGCTCTGAGTTAAATGAAAATAATAAATTCCAATGAAAAATATAATGAAAATAAAAACTAAAAAAAGTGCCAGCAGCAGGAAGTGAGCCCGGACTGTGCGGTTACAAACTCGAGGCGCTACCGCCTGATCTAACCAGGAGTTTTAAAACTCTCGTATCGCGGTCCTTGTAACGTAGATCGATTATTTTTAAGTCGTTTAATTAATTCAACTGGAGTTTATTTTCGTTAAATTGGTTGAATTCAGTGTATCTTAATTTCATATAACAAGAAATAATTTAAAAAATAACAAATTTTTTAAGTGAAACTTTTTTTTGGGACGGAAGTGAATTGAAAAAACGACCGAACGACCGAACGGAAGTCTCTGCTCTCTCTAACGGAAGTCTCTGTCTCTCTTACGTAATTGCTCTAAAGAAACCTCTTCGATATCCCCACTACTGCAGAGCATGTATATGCTCTCTCTCTCTCTCTACATTCTTTCACTATGCGATCTTCTCAAAACTCATGATGATTCCTCACGAAAATTTCAAAGTGAATCCATCAAAGTTTCACTTCTGTCGTGTGGCCCCACTACCACACTAGTTTTTTCATTTTACTTTTTTTTCTCTATCATTTTTTTGAATATAATTAGACATGTGATTGAAATAGGGTTATAGAACGTCTTACAAAAGCCTAATCGTACCGAAATCGATTCCTGGGCTTGAGAACCTCAACACAGCTGCTCATAACGTTATCGAGTAATTAAAACGTCGTGTTTCGCGGCGATTCACAATTGCTCTCAAGAATCCTATTCAATATCCCCACTACTGCGGCGATAAGCAAAGCCTGTGAATGCTCTCTTCTTTTCTCTCTCTGCACTCTTTTACTATGCGATCTCCTCAAAACTCATGATGATTCCTCATGAAAATTTCAAAGTGAATCCAGCAAAGTTTTACTTCTGCAGTGTGGCCCCACTACCACACTGATTTTTTCATTTCACTTTTTTTTCTTTATAATCTTTTTGAATATAATTAGACATGTAAATGAAATGGGGTTATGGAACGTCCCAGAAAAGCCTAATCGTACCGAAATCGACTCCTGGGTTTGAGAACCTCAACACAGATCCCCCTACCGTTATCAAGTAATTAAAATGTCGTGTTTCGCGGCGATTCGCAAGTGCTCTAAAGAATTCTCTTCGATATTCCCACTACTGCTACACTAAGCAAGGAATGTATATGCTCTCTCTCTCTCTCTCTCTGTCTCTCTCTGTCTCTCTATGCACTCTTTTACTATGCGATCTCCTCAAAACTCATGATGATTTCTCATGAAAATTTCAAAGTGAATCCATCAAAGTTTCACTTCTGTCGTGTGGCCCCACTACCACATTGTTTTTTTTATTTCACTTTTTCTTCTTTATAACTTTTTTGAATAAAATTAAACATGTAAATGAAATGGGGTCATAACACGTCTTAGAAAAGCCTAATCGTACCGAAATCGATTCCTGGGTTTGAGAACTTCAACACAGCTCCCCCTTACCGTTATCGAGTAATTAAAATGTCGTGTTTTGCGGCGATTCGCAAATACTCTTAAGAATCCTCCGCGATATACCCACTACTGCAACGCTAAGAAAAGCCTGTAAATGCTTTCTTTTCTCTCTCTCTCTCTTTGCACTCTTTTACCATGCGATCTCCTCGAAACTCATGATGATTTCTGCCGTGTGTCCCCACTACCACACTGGTTTTTTCATATCACTTTTTTTTCTTTATAATCTTTTTGAATATAATTAGACATGTAAATGAAATGGGGTTATAGAACGTTTTAGAAAAGCCTAATCGTACCGAAATCGATTCCTGGGTTTGAGAACCTCAACACAGCTCCCCCTACCGTTATCAAGTAATTAAAACGTCGTGTTTCTTACAAGGACGACACGGTGCATCAAACCGTTTAGAATTCCGAGCTTGTTATAAGGCAGTAGCAGACCTGCAATTTGTCTTATACCTCATCCGGTGCAAGATTAAAAATAAAAAAATATTTTACACACCCACTATTTTTTTTTTTGCTTGTACTCTCGATTACGATAATGGGATCATAGTCTTCATAGTCTTTTAAATTCAAGTTTTTCTTGGTGAGATTAAATTGTTTATTGTTTTTGAAGGAGAAGGAAATATTTGAGGTAGGAATTGATAATTTTGTAACCGTGAGCCGTAAGCCGGGGCTAACCGGGACACGCTGGGGTAAAACGGACCACTAATAATTTTAGTCCTTTTTTCTGAATAAAAATTGACTATGAAACCAAAAAAGTTGAATTTTCAACAAAAAAGTTCGTTTTTAACTAAGAAAGGTGAATTTTCAATCCAAAAGACGAATTATCCATCCAAAAAGACAAATGTTGAACAAAAGAGTTCAATTTTTAATTAAAAGATAAAATTTTAAAAAAAGTAGGTCAATTATCATTATTTTTTCAAATTATTAAAAAAATAATTGACATTTCACAAAATAGTTCGTTTTCAACCAAGATACATGAATTTTAAGAAAAACTTGTTTTTAATTGTTATTATTATTATTATATAACCAATTTTTTTTTAATTTTCAATTTTTTCAAGAAAGTAGGTTTATTATCATTATTATTATTAATTATTATTATCATTTTTTTAAAGTTATTGACAGAATAATTAAATTTTTTACAAAATAGTGAATTTGACACCGAGATAGATTAATTTAAAAAAAATTACTATTATTATTAATCTAGAAAATTGTTTAAAATTCAAGATTTTTTCAAGAAAGTAGGTTTATTATCATTATTACTATTATCATTAATTATTATTATTTAATTAATATTTTTTTAATTATTAACAAAATAATTACATTTTTCACAAAATAGTGCATTTGCAACCAAGATAGATGAATTTTAAGGAAAAAAATTATTAATATTTTTAAAAACTGTTTTAAATTCTTAATTTTTTTTAAGAAAGTAGTTTTATCATCACTATTATTATTAATTATTATTATTTTTTTTTTAAATTATTAACAAAATAATTACATACTTCACAAAATAGTGCATTTGCAACCAAGATAGATCAATTTTAAGAAAAGAATTATTATCATTATTTTAAAAAATTGTTTGAAATTTTTTTAAGAAAGTAAGTTCATTACAATTATCATTATTAATTATTATTATTATTATTTTTTTAAATTATTAACAAAATAATTACATTCTTCACAAAATAGTGCATTTGCAACCAAGATATATGAATTTTGAGAAAAAAACTATTATTATTATTATTTAAAAAAATTGTTTAAGATTTTTTAAGAAAGTAGGTTAATTATCATTATCGTTAATAATAATAATTATTATTATTATTTATTTTCTTCAATTATTAACAAAATAATTACATTTTTCACAAAATAGTGCATTTGCAACCAAGATAGATGAATTTTAAGAAAAAAAAATTATTATTATTATCATTTAAAAAAATTGTTGGAAATTTTTTATTTTTTTGAGAAAGTAGGTTTATTATCACTATTATTATGAATTATTATAATTTCATTATTATTTTTTTATTACCAAAATAAATAAATTCTTCACAAAATAGTGCATTTTCAATCAAGATAGATGAATTTTGAACCAAGAAAGATGACTTTTATAATAAAAAAGATTAATTTTCAAGCCATAAGGATGAATTTTTCATTCAAAAAAATGAAATAGATTTCGCGCAAAAAATAAATTTTTAACAAATTTCTTGAATTTTTAACAAAATTTTGAATATCTTTAAATCGATAGTTTAATTTCAACTAAGGATAAAGAATTTTAAAACGAAAAATAAGAATTTTTAACTTAAAAATTAAATTTTTAAGCCAAAAAGACGAATATTCTTTACAACAGGTAAAGCTTGGAGACGAAAAAATGACTCTGAAAATAATGTTATATAATATATTCAAATTTTTGACCAAAAAGAATAAATTATCAGCAAAATAATTTTATTTTCAACTCTATTGTAAAATTTTCAACCAATAAAAATGAATTTTCAATCCAAAAGGACGAATTTTCTATGAGAAAGATGAATGAAATAGCTTAATTTTCAGTAAAAAAAAAAAAAAAAACGAATCGATATCAAATGAACCGTATACTGTTTGATAATTATTTTTTCCAACAGAATAGTTAGAATTTTCACCCAATAGAAGACTTTTCAAACAAATAATCAAATTTTCAAAAAAAAAGTTTAAATTGAAAATCAAAAACAGTTACATTTTTAAATTTGTTTATTTTCAATCAAATAGTAGAGTTTTTGACAAAAAGATAAGAAAATATATGACTTTGTAGGAAAATACTTGAATTATAAATAAATAATTAAATTTGTACCAAAAAAGTTGAACATTCCGCTATTTTTTCCTACTAAATAATTCAAGAAAAAAATTAAATTTTCAGCCAAATAGTTGAATTTTTAACCAAAAATATAAGCTTTTATCCAAAAATGGTATAGTTAAATTTTCAGTTAAAAAAAAACAACAAATTTACATCAAACGAATTGTCTACCATTACGGAATTTTCCGTGAGATTTTTTTCAGCATAATAATTTAATTTGCAACATGATAATTTAATTTTTGATAAAATAATTAACTTTTCAACAAAAAAATTAATTTTGAACCAAGAAAGATGAATTTTCAATCCAAAAGACGAATTATCTATCCAAAAAGACGAATCTTCCACAAAATATTTCAATTTTTGACTGAGAGATAAATTTTTTTATTTAAGTACGTTAATTATAAACGAAATAATTAAATTTTGTAACAAAATAGTTAAATTCGACCAAAAAATATTACTTTTTAACAATATAATTAAACTAACAACAAAATAATAAACTTTGTAACATATGGTGGAATTATCAACCAATTAGTTGAATTTTCAACCCTAAAAGACCAATTTTCTGCAAGAGATTTGAATTTTGAAACCAAAAATATGAATTTTCAACAGAAAATTTCATTTTCTAAAGTTAATTTTCTATTCGAAAAGGTGAATTTTGAATAGAACAGTTGAATTTTTTGGAAAAAAAGATTTTGAAATGAAAACGTTAATTTTTTACCAAATTGATCAATTTTTAATCCGAAAATGCCAATTTTCTGCAAAAAATTTCAATTTTAAACCCGAAAATATGAATTCTGAAAAAAAGAGTGAATTTTCAACAAAGAAAGATAAATCCTCAACAAAAAATAAATTACGCAACAGATTTTCTTTTGAATTTATTTTTTTTTTTGTTTGAAAGTTTTTTTATGTTGTTAAAAATTTGATCATTCGGTCGAAAATTAACTTTATTGTTAAAAATTCAATAATTCCGCTGAAATTTTGTTTCTTTCCTGACTGAAAAATGTTTGTTGTTAAAAATTCGACTCTTTTGTTGAAAATTAATATCTCTAGGTAGAAATTTTATCCTTCTTGGTTAAAAATGCAACTGCTTGATTTCAAATTCAATTATTTTGATTAAAATCAAACCCTTTTTTCAAAAAGTTATCATTTTTGGATGATAAATCAACTGTTTTGTTAAAAATTCATCTTTTTGAACAAAAAATTCAACTGCTTTGTAGAAAATTTAATAATTTGGTTGAAATTTTGTTTCCTGTTTGACTGAAAATTTTTTTTCGGTTTGAAATTCAACTCTTGCAAAATTAAATCTTGGAAATTAATTAATTTTGGTTAATTTTGAATTAATTTTTTTTTGTCGAAATATTAGCTAATGAATTTTTCGTTAAAAATAATACTTTATCATTGAAAATTTAACTGTTCCATTTTGGGTTCAAAATTTCTCTTTTTTAATTGAAAATTTAAGTAATTGGGTAAATTTTGAACTAATTTTTCAAAAATGGATTTTTCTAGCTGGAAATTTATCTCTCTTGCTCATATTTTGACTATTCTGTTGAAAATGCATTTTTTGGGTTAAAAATTATTTTTTTTAGTGGAAAATTTAACTACTTCGTTAAAATTTTCATTCCTTTGTTACAAATGGACTATCTTGGTCGAAGATTCATAATTTTAGTTGAAAATTCATCTCTTTTGCGAAAATTTTTACAAGCGGTTTGAAAATGCCTTTTCTTGAGTTACAAATGATTTTTTTTTGGTTGAAAAATTAACTATTTCATTTTCGGTTCAATTTTTTTTCAGATAAAAACTTAACTTCTGGGTCGAATTTCTTACAATTTTGTTAAAAATAGATTTTTTTGGTCAAAGATTTATAATTTTAGTTGAAAATTCATCTCTTGTTGGAAATTATTATTTTTCTTTAATTTTGGGTTCAAAATTTTTCTTTTTTATTTGAAAATTTGACTACTTGCTTGAATTTTTAACTATTTTGTTAAAAATGGATTTTTCAGGTCGAAAATGCATCATTTTAGTTGAAAATTCATCTCTTATGTTGAAAATTTATCTATTGTGTTGAAAATTTCTTCTTATTATTGGAAAATCAACGTTTTTGGTTAATAATTGAACTATTTAATTTTTGGTTCAAAATTTCTCTTTTTTATTTGAAAATTCAACTATTTGGTTGAATTTATAACTATTTTGTCAAAAATGGATTTTTTTGGCGAAGATTCATCATTTTAGTTGAAAATTCATTCTTTTTTCGAAAATGTAACTAATGATTTGAAATTTTTTTTTTTTTGGTTGAAAATTTATCTTCTTTAGTAGGAACTTGAACTATTTGATTAAAAGATTTATTACTTTGTTAAACATTAATTTTTTTATTTGAAGATTCACTATTTTGTGAAAAAAAAATTTGTTGTTAAAATTAATTTTTTAACTAAAAATTGGGCTATCAAAGTTTCATTAGAAAATTCATTAATTTCAGTTGAAAATTCGTCTTTTCGGTTTCACAAAGCGTCTCTTTTGGTCGAAATTTCATCTTTTTTTGGTAAGAATGCTACTTTTTGATTAAAATTATTCGGGTTTGGTTGAGAATTTTACTATTTAGTTGGAAATTTTTTATTTTTTTACTTGAAAATCAATTTTTTCTAACTGAAAATTCAAATATTTGATTTTGAGTTGAAAAAAAAATTTTGTTGAAAATTCATGTATTTTGTAGAAAATTTGACTTTTTTTGTAGAAAATTAATCCGCTCCCTTGAAAAATGATCTCTTTAGTTGAAAATTGCACTCTTTTTTAAAAGAAACATATTTTTACTGGAAATTTGAGAAATTTAAAGAGCTTCAAATTTAAATTAATATAGTATCCACATAATTTAAAAATCTAAACTATGTGGAGTTGAATATTTTTTTGTCTATGGGGAATGACAATTTTCGATCTACTAGTCGAAACCAAAATGGACATAGTCTTTAGCTGCAAAAAATTTCTCTTCACCTCCGCCGGGATTCGAACCCAGGTCTACAGATTGCCGCTCCCAGCGGAGTTTAAAAGTAACTTTTTTACAACGACTATAAAAATTGTTTCGTGCCCGACTGCATTAGAAATTCGGATTTTTCGTTCATGCGCTGCGGGCGGAAAATCATTTGTGCCCTAGGGCCGGAAAAAGTTAAAGAAGTGCGCTCAAGGGCGAAAAAAGCCCTCTACTCCCCACCTCATAGATAATCGCACCTATGGACAAAATTTTAGTGTAAATATCACTCCTCTAAGCTGTATCAGTTTTTTCATTACTTAATTTTGTTATTAAAAATAGAATTGTTTCGTAAATAATTATGATTTGATTGTTGATTGATAGAATTCTAAGGATGATTCTTATCAGCGGATCTAAATTATTGCGTTTGACGAAGTGCGAAAATAAAAGGAGCAGATGATCGATATCAATCGGGAATCGGAATACATCGGTGTTAATTAAGAGGTGCAACTTAATTAAGCCTTATCGATGATACCAAGTGTTTTTGAATGTAAATCAAAATCGATTTGCGATGACTATCATCAGCTGTAAATGTTTCACGTTTATTGGCTGATCTGTTTTCTCCTCAAAAGGGGAATCGATTCATCATTCGTGACAGTTGAAAGCGAACTTTGCCCACTAGATAATCAGCCCTGGATTAGCAATTAATTTCAAAACAAATTAATCAGATTCTTTGCTTTTAATTCGAAGTTCGTATTTAAAAAACAGTCAGAAATTATATTTTTTAATTTGTTAGATTAATATATTTATTTATTAATTTATGCTATATAATATCCCATCTAGTTATCAGATTTATAAATTTCAATATGGCGGATCCAATATGGTGGATAAAATTTGTGAAATTAACTCTGATTGTAACTGTAGATTCATTATTATAATATAATTAGTATATAGAGTTTTATTTGGGGTCGTTGATTACAAAGGTGCTATCAGATTTCTGAAATTCAAGATGGCTGATTCAATATGGCAGAAGAGTTTAAAAAAATGAATGAATTTTCATCAAATATGGCATCTATGGGTTTTTGGGGTTTCTGATAAAAAATGTGAAGTCCGTTTTCAGAAATTTATAATGGAGGATCCAATATGGCGAATGAAACTGGTGAATCATCAAAGATGCAACTTTTATACTAAATTACATTTTTCAAAGCCAAATTGAAATCGAGATTTTTTATTTTAATCTAACTTTTAAAAATTACCAACCCCGAAAACACCTAGATGCCAAGTTTCATGAAAATTCAACAATTTTTTTAAAACTCGTGCACCATATTGGATCCGCCATTTTGAATTTTTAAAATTTTGGCGAATAATTCCTAGTCAGCGACCCCAAAAATCCCTGAGTGACAAGTTTTATGAAAATCCAACTATTTCTTCAACATTTGTCCACCATGTTAAATCCGCCATTTTTAATCTATTAAATCTGACTTCAGATTCTTTATCAGAAACCCCAAAAACCCCCAAATGTCAAGTTTCATGAAAATCCATTAATTTTTTAAAAACTCGTTCGCCATATTGGATCCACCATTTTGAATTTTCAAAAACTGACTCCAGATTCGTAATCAGAGACCCCAAAACCCCTTAGATACCAAGTTTCATGAAGATCCATCAATTTTTGAAAAAATCGTCCGCCATATTGGAACCGTTATTTTAAATTTTTAAATTTTTTCCTCCGGATTCCGAGTCAGCGACCCCAAAAATCCCTGAGTGACAAGTTTTATGAAAATCCAACAATTTTTTCAACATTTGTCCACCATGTTGAATCCGCCATTTTGAATGTTTTGAATCTGACTTCAGATTCTTTATCATAAACTCCAAAACCCCCCAGATGTTAAGTTTCATGAAAATCCATTAATTTTTTTAAAACTCATCCGCCATATAGGATGCACATTTTGAATTTTGAAAATCTGACTTCAGATTCGTGATCAGAGATCCCAAAGCCCTCCAGATGCCAAGTTTCATGAAGTTCCATTAATTTCTTTTTTACTTGTCCGCCACATTGAATCCACCATTTTGAATTTTCAAAAACTGACTTCATATTCGTGATCAGAGACCCCAAAAACCCTTAGATACGAAGTTTCATGATAATCCATCAATTTTTGAAAAATTCATCCGCCATATTGGATCCTCAATTTTAAATTTTCTAAAACTGGCTTCAGATTCGCTATCAGAGGCCCCAAAAACCCCTAGATGCCAAGTTTCATGAAAATCCATTAATTTTTTAAAAACTTGTTCGCCATATTGGATCTTTCATTTTGAATTTTCAAAAAACTGACTTCAGATTCGTTATCACAGGCCCCAAAAACCTTCAGAAGCCAAGTTTCATGAAGATCCAATAATTTTTTTTTACTTGTCCGCCATATTGGATCCGGCATTTCGAATTTTCAAAAACTGACTTCAGATTCGTGATCAAAGACCCCAAAAACTACCAGATGCCAAGTTTCAAGAAGATCCATCAATTTTTGGAAAAATAGTCCGCCATATTGGATCCGCAATTTCGAATGTTTCAAATCTGACTTCAGATTCATTATCAGAGGCTCCGAAAGCCCCCAGATACCGAGTTTCCTGAAAATGCATTGATTTTTTCAAAACTTGTCCGCCATATTGGATCTTTAATTTTGAATTTTCAAAGACTTACCTTAGATTCGTTATCAGAGGCCCCAAAAACCGTCAGAAGCCAAGTTTTATGAAGATTCATCAATTTTTTGCAAACTCGTCCGCCACGTTGTATCTGCCATTTTAAATTTTCAGCAACTGACTTCAGATTCGTGATCAGAGACCCCAAAAACTCCTAGATGCCAAGTTTCATGACAATCCATTAATTATTAAAAAACTTGTTCGCCATATTGGATCTTTCATTTTGAATTATCAAAAACTGACTTGAGATTTTTGATTAGAGACCCCAAAAACCCCCAGATGCCAAGTTTTATGTAGATCCATTAATTTTTTTTAACTTGTCCATCATATCGGATCCGCCATTTTGAATTTTCAAAAACTGACTTTAGATTCGTGATCAGAGACCCCAAAAACTCTCAGATGCCAAATTTCATGAAGATCCATCAATTTTTGGAAAAATAGTCTGCCATATTGGATCCGCAATTTCGAATTTCTTAAATCTGACTTCAGATTCATTATCAGAGGCTCCAAAAACCCCCAGATACCAAGTTTCCTAACAATCCATTTTTTTAAACTTGTCCGCCATATTGGATCTTTCATTTTGAATTTTCAAAGACTGACTTCAGATTCGTTATCAGAGGCCCCAAAAACCTCCAGATGCCAAGTTTCATGAAAATCCATTAATTTTTTTCAAACTTGTTCGCCATATTGGATCTTTCATTTCGAATTTTCAAAAACTGGCTTCAGATTCGCTATCAGAGACCCCAAAAACCCCCTGATGCCAAGTTTCATGAAGATCCATTAATTTTTTGAAAACTCGTCCGCCATATTGGATCCGCTATTTTGAATTTTTCAAATCTGACTTCAGATTCGTTATCAGATGCCCCATACACCCCCAGATGCCAAGTTTCGTGAAAATCCATTAATTTTTTGAAAACTCGTCCACCATATTGGATCCGCCATTTTGAATTTTTCAAATCGGGCTCCGGATTTGTAATCAGCCACACCGAAAACCCCCTATGGTGCATATATCCGTGAAATTAATTTGATAGAAAAATGTATGCATCAAAGGATTAGGGAACTTTCGAAATTACAACAATTTATGTTTACAACTCTGAATTTACAATTTGAAAAATAGCCTCACAAAGTAGTCATAAAAAATAATTTGTCGATGATTCTCAATAAAGTCCAGTGGCACTTTTATTACCGGAACTTGAAAAAGATAAAAATGTCTTAAAATGTTGATTTTCCCTGAAATCTAAAGGATAGAGGACAAGTAGAACTTTAGGGGAAACCAGTACGAGGTGCATACCAGTACGAACTGAATAATGGAAAAAAGGGACTGGGTTTTAAAGAAAAAGTTTCGTAGTATTTTTTTTTTGTAGCAATATTAAAAACGAGTTATAGAATTAGTCTTTTTACTGATTGCTTTGCTATTTTTGATTTGAAAACTGGAAAAATATTGTTGGCATTAGAATTTTAAGGGAATCCAGTACAAGGTGGATATTAGTACGAACTAAATAATGGAAAAAAGGACTGGGTTTTAAGGTAAAAGTTCTGTAGTATTTTATTTTATTTTATTTTATTTTATTTTATTTTATTTTATTTTTTGATTAGCAATATTAAAAAGGAGTTTTATAATCAGTATTTTTATCACTTGCTTGCTAGTTTTGAAATGAAAAATGGAAAAATATTTTTTGCATTAGAACTTTAGGGGAAACCAGTACGAGGTGGATAAGAGTACGGACTGAATATCGGAAAAAAGGGACTGGGTTTTAAGGTAAAAGTCCTGTAGTATTTTTTATTAGTAGCAATATTGGAAAGGAGATTCAAAGTCAGTATTTTCATCACTTGCTTACTATTTTTGAATTCAAAAATGGAAAAATATTTTCAGTATTAGAACTTTAGGGGAAACCAGTACAAGGTTGATAAGAGTACGAACTGAATATTGGAAAAAAGGGACTGGGCTTTGAAGTAAAAATTCTGTAGTATTTTTGTGAGTAGCAATATTAAAAAAGAGTTTTATAATCAGTATTTTTATCACTTGCTTGCTAGTTTTAAATTAAAAAATGGAAAAATATTTTTGGCATTGGAACTTTAGGGGAAACCAGTACGAGGTGGATACCAGTACGAACTGAATAATGGAAAAAAGGGACTGGGTTTTTAGGTCAAAGTTCTGTAGTATTTTTTATGAGTAGCAATATTAAAAAGGAATCTAATAATCAGTATTTTTATCACTTGCTTGCTATTTTTGAATTGAAAAATGAAAAAATATTTTTGGCATTAGAACTTGAAGGGAAACCAGTTTGAGGCGGATACCAGTACCAACTGATTAATGGAAAAAAGGGACTGGGTTTGAAGGTCAAAGTTCTGTAGTGTTTTTTATGAGTAGCAATATTAAAAACGAGTTTTATAATCAGTCTTTTTACCACTTGCTTTGCTATTTTTGATTTTCAAACTGGAAAAATGTTTTTGGCATCAGAACTTTAAGGGAAAGCAGTACGAGGTGGATACCAGTACGAACTGAATAATGGAAAAAGGGGACTGGGTTTTAAAGTAAAAGTTCTGTAGTATTTTTGTGAGGAGCCATATTAAAAAGGAGTTTTATAATCAGTATTTTTATCACTTGCTTGCTATTGTTGTATTGAAAAATGAAAAAATATTTCTGGCATTAGAAATTTAGGGGGAACCCGAACGAGGATGATACCAGTACAAACTGAATAATGGAAAAAAGGGACTGGGTTTTAAAGTAAAAGTTCCGTAGTATTTTTTGTAACTAGAAATATTGAAAAGCAGTCTTATAATCAGTATTTTTATCACTTAATTTACATTGAAAATATATATTGCGCGTTTTTATGAGAAGTTTCATTCGATCTGAGAGGCTTAAAATGTGAAAATTCACCTCGTACTGGAACAGTGCGATCTGAATAAAAGTGCAACGTTTTAAAAATGAATAGAATATAGGATAAATGGCTAATTTAATTCATGTGATGGCATTGCTATCTTTTAAATGTATATTCCACCTTTAATTTGACATGTAATACTTTCTTAATTTGTTCATCATTCATCAATATAATAAACGCCGATAAAATTTAATATTAAACGAATTTATACCATTTTCCAAGTAATTCACCGACTCTAAGGGTGTATATCGTAAATAGAGCAAAGACCGATAAACTAAATTTTTTCTAATGATTTTGGGGGGTAGTAGTAATTTCAAAAATTGTGAAAAACTTTTTTTTTCTAAATATTTTGTGAAAATACCCGAAAATCTTTTAAATTTTCTCATTTCTTTGAAAATACCTTGAATTTTTGAATATTTTTGAATATTTAAAAATGATTCTGGCTCTCGAAAATTATTAGGAATCGTTTAAAATACCTTGAATTTCTTCAAATCTTTCGAAATCTCTTCAAATCTTTTTAAATTCTTGAATTCTTTTGAAATTCCTTAAAACCTTGCAAAATATCCTAAAATCTTTTAAATCTTTCAAAATTTCTCAAATCTTGCGAATAAATTCTTTGAAATTAGCTTAAAATATTATAAAATCCCGTAAAATTACACAAAATCTGATGATATTCTTTAAAGCCTCTTAATAAATTGAATTATTATTGAGATATTTTATTTATCATTAAAATATCTTATAAAGAGCCTTCAAAATCCTTTAAAATTACTGAAATCCTCAGAAATTGTGTAAAATCCCGTGAAAATCGTTGAAATTCCTTCAAAATCCCTCGAAATATTTGACAACATTTGGAATCCTCTGAAATGCCATGGTATTTTTTCAAAGACCTTACCTTAACCCGATAGACTTAAAAAATGTTTAATGATTTTGCGGGGAGTAGTAATTTCGAAAATTGTGAAAAACTTTTTTGTTAATGTATATTTTGTTTAAATACCCATTAGTCTTATAAAATCTTTAAAATCTTTTGAAATATCTTGAAATATTTGAAAATCTCTTTAAATTTTATAAAATTCTTCGAAATCTCTCAATTCTTGTGAATAAATTTTCCGAAATTTCATTAAAAGATTATTAGATCCCTTAATATCTCGTGAAGTTACATTAAATATGAAAATAATCCTTGAAATTCCTGGAATTTTTTTAATTTTTTGAAAATTCATTGGAAACCTTAAAAATACCCTAAAATATTTCCAATCATTGGACACCTTTTATATCCCTTGACATTTTCTGAACGTATTAAAAATTCTTTAAAATCTTTCAAATCATCCTAAAATCTTTAAAATTCCTTAAATCTTGCAAAAGTTTACAAATATTTGGAAATAAATAAAAAATTGGAAATCTCTCCAAATCCTTAAAATTGTTTGAAATCCCTTGAAATATTTCAAGTCCAATGAAATTACTAAAACCCTCGGAAATCTTGTAAAAACTCTTGAAATCCGCTCAAAAATTCTTGAAATTATTTAAAATACCCTAAATTATTTAAAATCTTTTAAAATCTTTAAGCATCTTTTTAAGCTCTTGTAAATGCCTAGGAATCATTTAAATCTTTTAAAATTTCTGGAAGCTCTTGAAATTTCTTGGAATGCTATAAAATATTTCAAATATTTTGAAATTTTTTAAACATTTTCTGAACTCTTAAAAATTCCTCGGAATCGTTCAAAATACCCTAAAATTTTAAAAATCCTTTGAAATATTCTGAAATCTGCTGAAATTTTTTGGAATATTTGTTAATATCCTAAAGTCTTTAAAAATCCTTTAAAATCACTTAATTCTTGTGAATAATTTTTTTTTGAAATTTCGTTAAAATGTCAGAAAATTCCCTCGAGATCCCGTCAAATCATATAAAATTTGATGATTTCCTTGAAATCCCTTGAAATATTTGAAGTTTCATGAAATCCTTTTAGATCCTGGAAAATTGATTGAAATACCTTATTGAGAGCTTTTAAAATCCTTTAAAATTAATGAAATCTTCGAAAATTTGATAAAATCCCATGAAATCTGTTTAAATTGCTTAAAAATCTTTGAAATATTCAGAAATCTTGGAAATCCTCTGAAATCCTTTGGTATCTTTTGCGATATCTTACCTTATGCTGATAAACTTAAACAATTTTGAATGATTTTGTGGGTATTATTAATTTCAAAAATTGTGAAAAAACTTAGTTTTTATGGATATTATTTTTGTTTACAGAAAGATAAAAAAAAATACTAATCCATTTATACCGATATGTAGTCTTTACAACTTTAATACAATATTTTATTGTAAAATTCATCAACTTTAATGTTATATACTATAATTTTGGATACATTTATTTTCTATAAGATTGATTTGTTGAAAATATTACATAACAGATTTACCCCTCCCCCATGTAAGGTATTCCCGAATCCCCCTCCCCCAAATTTGTTACGTAATTTATGCATGGCCCCTAACATATAATTTATACTTTTTTTATTTCTGTTGCAGGTAAGTGTTCCTGATAAAAAAGAGGCTAACTGTAAGTCATTGAACCTTGTACTTTTTATTGGTAACTTTAAATAGGAATCTGTTTTTGGATTAAAAACAAAAAAATTTTTTGAATATCTCCTTTCCAAATTAAAAATTTTATTTTCACAGCTCTGAATTTACAATTTGAAGCACATCCTTACAAATTAGTCATAAAAAATCATTTTTTAATAATGGAGAATAAAATCCAGTGGAACTTTTACTCCCTCGACTTAAAACCATAAAAATGTCTTAAAATTTTTATTTTTTCTCGATCTGAAGGATAGAGGACAGGTAGAACCTTATCTCATTTGCTCTCGAGAGGAAAGGCATGCGACGACATAAATTTTAAGATTCATCGATGCCCGAGGCACGAGCGATATATCTCGATTTATCGATGGTACAAATTCTCTTTAATCGAGGGACTCTCGAGAACAGCCTTGTTCCATTTCATTTCATTCCATCCATTTGAAATTACTTCGTGAGCTTCGATCGTAACTCAAGATGTAAGGCTTATAAAAGAAAAGCTGTAGAAATGAAAAAGAAAAAAAAAGAAAAAGAGAAGCTAAATGAAGAAAGGACACTTGTAATGACAATCCTCTAGCCTCTGTCGTATCTCCAATGTGATGGTCTGACATAAGCTTTACTATTTCTACTTGAAATGTGCTGAAACCTCTCTTGAATAAATATCACTTGTGTTCCCTTTCCAATTTCGAATATATTTTTTTAAATGCATATCATCTCAAATTTGTTCGAATCCTCACAAAAAAATGCTTTTTTTGTTTCATTTATTTGATGAACTTTAACACGTATTTCCCATAAAAAAAGACGTTTTTGTAAATTTTATTCAGAATCGTCAATATTAGGTGAATGTATTGAAAATTTAACATTTCTCTTCACAATTAGCTACAGAATAGAAACGAATAATTATTTTTTAAATATCACTCCCCACTAAGTTTTTTTCATAGGGAGCCAAAGAAACCCCATAAATGAAAAATTGGGTTTTCGAGTTTTTGGCGCTACTTATGATTTTTTTTTGCGGTTTTTCATATAGAAGTTGTTTCTAATACACAACATAGTATTTTCTACTAATAATTAGATGTTTAAATAATTTGTTCAAACAATTTATTATTGTTTTTGGCAATTTTCTCTTAGAATAGTGTTAGAAAGTCGTGGTTTTTCGAAATTTTTCAATTTATTTATAACTTGTCAGTTAAAGCGAGGCAATCATCAATTACATTTAACAGAATGACAATAATATGAATAATATAAATAAAATTAATATTATAAATAAAGAAACTATTCATTATTATTTATAATAATATTCTCTGAGCATAATGCTAGAAATTTGCGGTTTTTTCTGAAATTTTCAAATGTTTGTTGGTTTCACACTTAGAGCGAGTTGATAATTAATGCAAGTTGAAAAATATAATTGTTTAAACAATTTACTATTGTTTATAGTCTTTTTCTCTCAGATGATTCCTAGAAAGTTGTTTTTTTCTGGAATTTTTAACCTTGCTTCTGCTTTTTAGTTATGAATATTACTTAGATATAACTGTGTGATTATTTACAGAAAATAGTAACATATCAAGATTGACAAAAGACAACAATTGTTTAAACAAATTATAATTGTTTAAATAATTGCGAAATATCCTCAAAAAGAACATAATACTATTAAAATTGTTATTCGTGGAACTAATTCTATAAAAGAATAGATATAAAGGAATTACAGGGGAAAAAATTTTTTAAACAAATAAAAATTGTTTTAATAATTGCTAAATATTTCTAAAAAGAATAAAATACTCTCAACATTCGTTAATGATGTAACTAATTCCATAAAATAATCAATTTTTAAGATTTACAGAGGAAAAAATTGTTTGAAGAAATTAAAATTGTGTAAATAATTGAAAACTGTCTTTCACTGCGTCATTATTTGCAGAAAATAGATCATTTTAATTGTAAATGATTTTTCAATATTGTGAAATGACTCCGTATCGAGAATAAGATTTCTGGAAAAATTTTGAATGTTTTTGCTTTTTTTTAAGATTAATTTTAGGTTTTGAAGAATTGAACATATGTTTAAAAAGAAACTGAAAGATTTTGAGAAATTGTTTCAATTTTGCATGTAATTATTTCAAAGGATATTTACAAGTTTTAGGAGCTTCGAAAAGATTCCAAATAAATGTTATCTTGAAAAGATTTCGAAAAATTTCCAAACAAATGTATATTTTTTTTAATTTCGAAACGAAAGTTTTTTAAGAATTTTTAAATTTTTCAAGGGAATACAAAAATTATTAAGATTCCTGGAAAAAATGGTAATGATTCTTCACTAAAAAAAGCCTCGCAAGCAACAGAATGAACCGGGAAAAACTAGTTGTAAGTATTGAAAATTTCTCTTTGACATTTGCATAATCCTGTATAATTGCACTGCCATGTGCGATAATATCCCAGGTGTCAAGTTTTTCGCACGTTGATTAAAAAAAAATTAACAATTAAAACAATATATTTCCAAAGCCTTGCAAGTAACAGAATGAACCAGGGAAAATAAGTTTTAATTATTGAAAATGTTTCCTTAACAAATTATACTAATCGGCAAAGAACGTTTAGTTGATTACTATATCGTGTAATAAGGGTGATTCATAGTGGCGTGATGATTAAATTTGGAGCTAAGTTCTAAAGTTTCACTTGGTTCGGTAACTATCATATTTTATAAGGGCGCAGTATTTCCATAATCCTGTATAGTTTTGTGCCATTTGCAATAATATCGCAAGAATCAGGTGCTTTGTACGTTGATTTAAAAAAATTAAAAAATGTATTTTTAAAGCCTCGCAAGTAACAGGATGACCCGGGGAAAATTAGTTTTTAGTATTTAATATGTTTCCTCAACATTTGCATAAACCTGTATAATTGCAGTGCCATGTGCTATAATATCGCAGGTGTCAAGTGCTTTGTAAGTTGATTTAAAAAAAAATAACAATAAAAAATGAATTTTTAAAGCCTCGCAAGTAACAAAATAAACCAGGAGAAATTAGATTTAAATATTTAAAATGTTTCCTTAAAATTGGCATAATCCTGTATGATTGCAGTGCCATGTGCTATAATATCGCAGGTGTCAAGTGCTTTGTAAGTTGATTTGAAAAATAAAATAAAAATAAAAAAATGAATTTTTAAAACCTCGCAAGTAACACACTGAACCAGGAGCAATTAGATTTGAATATTTAACATATTTCCTTAAAATTTGCATAATCCTGTATAATTTCAGTGCAATGTGTTATAATATCGCAAGTGTAGATTCGTACGTAGATTCCAAAAAGATTAAAAACAATACATTTTTAAGGCCTCGAAAGTAACAAAATGAACAAGGGAAAATTAGTTTTTAGTATTTAAAATTCTTCCTTAACAAATTACACTAATCCGCAAAGAACTTTGACTCGTTTAGTTGATTACTAAATATATACCAGAAGTTCCAAACGTTCAAGTGAACGAAATACCTTCTCCCATTTCTATTTCACCCGTCAATATTGTTCCAATTGCAATTTAAAATATGGGCTATAATTCTGTTTCAATAATAAATTATTTCCAATATAAATAAACAAATATTTGCGCACTTTTTCTGGTTAACAAAGTCGCCAGTAAAAAATTTCGTTTATTTGAACGTTCAGAACTTCAAGCACATTTACTATATCGTGTAATTAGGGTGGTTCATAATGTTACAGGTGTCAGGTACTCTATTGGTTGATTTGGGAAATTGAAAATATATTTTTAAAGCCCCACAAGTAACAGAATGACCCTTGGAAAATAAGTTTTAATTATTTAAAATTTGTCCATAACCTTTGCATAATCATGTATAATTCCAGTGCCATGTGCGATAATATCGCAGGTGTCAAGTGCTTCGTACGTAGATTCCAAAAAGATTAAAACAATACATTTTTAAAGCCTCGTAAGTAACAAAATTAACCAGGGAAAATAAGTTTCAAGTATTTAAGATGTTTCCTTAACATTTGCATGAACCTGTATAATTGCAGTGCCATGTGCTATAATATCGGAGGTGTCAATTGCTTTGCAAGTTGATATAAAAAGAATTAAAAATAAAAAAATGAATTTTTAAAGCCTCACAAGTAACAAACTAAACCAGGAGAAATTAGATTTAAATATTTAAAATGTTTTCTTAACATTTGCATAGACCTGTATAATTTCACTGCCATGTGCTATAATATTGCAGGTGTCAAGTGCTTCGTACGTATATTACAAACAAATTGAAAATTAAAACAATACATCTTCAAAGCCTCACAAGTAACAAAATGAACAAGGGAAAATTAATTTTAAGTATTTAAAATGTTTTCTTAAAATTTGCATAAACCTGTATAATTTCAGTGACATGTGCTATAATATCGCAAGTGTCATGTTATAGCTTTGTACGTTGATTCCAAAAAAATCAAAACAATATATTTTAAAGCCTCGAAAGTGAAAAAGTGAAACAGAGAAAATTAGTGCTAAGTATTTAAAATGTTTTCTTAACAAATTACACTAATCGGCAAAGAACGTTTACTCGTTTAGTTGATTACTATATCGTGTAATAAGGGTGGTTCATAGTAGCGTAATAATTAAATTTAGCTAAGCTCTAAAGTTTCACTTGGTTCGATAACTATCATATTTTATAAGTGCGCAGTATTTCTATAATCCTGTATAATTTTGTGCCGTGCGCGATAATATCGAAGGTGTCAGGTCCTTTGTACCTTGATTTAAAAAAAAATTCAAAATTAAAAGATCTATTTTTAAATCCTCGTAAGTAAAATAATGACCCATGGAAAATAAGTTTTATGTATTCAAAATGTCTCCTTAACCTTTGCATAATTATGTATAATTCCAGTGCCATGTGCGATAATATCGCAGGTGTCAAGAGCTTCATACGTAGATTCCAAAAAAATTGAAAATTAATACAATAAATTTTCCAAGCTTCACAAGTAACAAAATGAACCAGGGGAAATCAGTCTTAAGTATTTAAAATGTTTTCTTAACATTTGCATAAACCTGTATAATTTCAGTGACATGTGATATAATATCACAGGTGTCAAGAGCTTCGTACATAGATTCCGAAAAAATTAAAACATTAAATTTTTAAAGCTTCAAAAGTACCAAAATGAACCAGGGGAAATTAGTTTTAAGTATTAAATATATTTCCTTAACATTTGCATAAACCTGTATAATTTAAGTACCATGTGCTATAATATCGGAGGTGTCAAGTGCTTTGTAAGTTGATAAAAAAAAATAAAATAAAATAAATGAATTTTCAAAACCCTGCAAGTAACAAAATAAACCAGGAGAAATTAGATTTAAATATATAAAATCTTTTCTTAAAATTTGCATAATCCTGTATAATTTCAGTGCCATGTGCTTCAATATCGCAGGTGTCAAGTGCTTCGTGTGAAGATCATAAAAGAATTAAAAATTAAAACAATACATTTTGCCTCGCAAGTAACAAAATGAACCAGGGAAGATTAATTTTAAGTATTTAATGTTTCCTTAACATTTTCATATTCCTGTATAATTATGTGCTTGAAGTTTTGAACGTTCAAATGAATGAAATTTTATACTGATGACTTTGTAAATCAGAAAAAGTGCTCAAATGTTTGTTCATTTATATTGTAAATAATTTATTATTAAAACAGAAATGTAATGCATATTTCAAATTGCAGTTGGAACAATATTTATGGGTAAATTAAAAGTGGGGAAAAATATTTCGTTCATTTTAACGTTCGGAACTTCAGGTACATTGTATAATTGCAGTGGCATGTGCTATACTATCGTAGATGTCAAATGCCTTATAAATTAATTCAAAAAAATATAAAAATAAAAAAATAGTTTTTAAAGCCTTGCAAGAAACAAATATAATAAACCAGGAGAAATTATATTTAATTTTTTTAAATATTTTCTCAAAAATTGCATAATCCTGTATAAATTCAGTGTCATGTGCTATAATGTCGCAGGTGTCAAGTGCTTCGTACGTATTGTGCAAGAAAATTAAAAATTGAAACAATACATTTTTAAAGCTTCACAAGCAACAAAATGAACCAGGAAAAATTAGTTTTAAATATTTAAAATGTTTCCTTAACATTTACATAAACCTGTATAATTTCAGTGACATGTGCTATAATATCACAGGTGTCAAGTGCTTCGCACGTAGGTTGCAACAAAATAAAAAATTATAGCAATACATATTCAAAGCTTCACAAGCAGCAAAATGAACCAGGGGAAATTAGTTTTAAGTATTTAAAATGTTTCCTTAACATTTGCATAAACCTGTATAATTGCAGTGACATGTGCTATAATATCGCAGGTGTCAAAAGCTTCGTACGTATATTCCAAAAAAATTAAAACAATACATTGTAAATCCTCGAAAGTAACAAAGTGAACCAGAGAAAATTATGTTTAAGTATTTAAAATGTTTCCTTAACAAGTTACACTAATCGGCAAAGAACGTTTACTCGTTTAGTTGATTACTATATCGTGTAACAAGGGTGGCTCATAGTGGCGTGATGATTAAATTTGGAGGTAAGCTCTAAAGTTTCACTTGGTTCGATAACTATCATATTTTATAAGGACGCAGTATTTCCATAATCCTGTATAATTTTAGTACCGTGTGCGATAATATCGCAGGTGGCTGTGGCATAGCTTATCTTCAAGGTTCTTGCACTGGCTCTTCGGGGTGGTTCGGATGTTTGCATTCCGCGTGAGCCGAGGGTGGCAGGGGTGTTTTAAGATCGCGTCGAGGCGCCATTAATTATTGCGAGAGACACCGCCTCATAATTAAGAGGTTGTATCGTAGCGTAGGAGAAGGTACGTGTACGATGTACGTTTATAGAGAAGAACACCTTGGGGGAGAAAGAGGCCCCTGGAAACGCCAAGGATCCTAGAAGCCGCTCTAAGACTGGATTTACGAGACAGCCAGCTTAGAATTCTAGTGCCAACTACCCTAGAACATTTCCTACCACGTGTAACCAGCGTCGAATTCTGCCACATTGTAATCGTGTACAACCCTTACTTGGTGTTTGAGGGATTATTCCATTAGCTTAAGGTGTATCTCTTCAGAGTGGATAATTATGGTACTTTATCATTAGAACAATGATTAAAGTGTGGTCGCAGGTCAGGGAAAACCTGGGAATCAGGAAAAAGTCAGGGAAAATTCAGAGACTTTGAAAAAAATGGCAAAAGTCAGGGAATTTCTGTAAGAAGCACATTAACTAACTCAAGAATAATCAGAGCTTGCAGTCACTTTCTTTTCTCAAATCACACTTTTTAAATAAAGTTACTATAGTTACTTTTCTTTCGATAAATTAACACTTGGGTTGATCACTATTGAACTATTGAATTATTTTCAAATATTTTGGGATATTTTCAAATATTCCAAGATATTTTAAACAGATTTTTCGGGAATTTTCAAGAGCTTCAACAAGTTTTAAGGAATTTCAAAATATTTCAAAGGATTTGGAATATTTTAGGGTACTTTAAAAGTTTAGAAGAAATTGTGAATAGATTTCAATAATTTGAAGGTATTCCAAAGGATTCAGAATATTTCAGTGTATTTTTAAAACATCTGAGGAATTTTCAAGAGATTGACCATTTTTCAAGGGATTTCAGGAGCTTAAAAAAATGTCAAGGGATTCCAAAGGATTTGAAATACTTAAGGGTATTTAAGAAGATTCTAAGGCATTTTGCACTGATTAAACATTTTTAAAGGAATTTCCAAGGATTTAAATGATTTTAAAGGATCTAAAGACATTTTCAAGGTATATTTTTATAATTTTTCAAGATTGCGGGAAATATCAGGTTTTGCTTAATTTTACAGGATTTTATAATATTTTAATGAATTTCAAAGAATTTATTCACAAAAGTCAAAAATTTACGTAAGATTTCAAATATTTTCGAATATTTCAAGGAATTTTCAAGTATTTTAATAAATTTGAAAAATTGTAGTATATTTTAAAAGATTCCAACTAATTTTCAACTGACGTCAATAATTTGAAGGGATTTCAAAGGATTAGAAAGATTTTAGGCTATTTTTAAAAATTCCTAGGAATTTTCAAGACCTTTAACAAGCTTCAAGGGATTTCAAAAGATTTCAAACGATTTGAAATATGTGAGGTTTTCGTTTTAA
Organism: Andricus grossulariae; assembly: GCA_011634705.1. Taxonomy (NCBI): domain Eukaryota; kingdom Metazoa; phylum Arthropoda; class Insecta; order Hymenoptera; family Cynipidae; genus Andricus; species Andricus grossulariae. The sequence goes on from JAABKJ010000054.1 coordinate 73,546, forward strand.
CTCCAACGTATTTTCAAAGCTTTGAAACATTTCAGGGTATTTCAAAATATTTTAAAAGATTTGAAATATTTTTAAAAAATGTCAAGGGATTTCAAAAGATTTTAAAGGATTTAAAATATCTTAGGGTATTATCAATAGATTGAAATAATTCAAAGTTATTTCAAAGGATTTTAATTATCTTAGGGTATTTTTGAAAATTTCAGTGAATTTTGAAGAGCTTAAAAATGTTTCAAGGGATTTCATAAGATGTTCAAGGACTTGGAATATTTGAGTTATTTTTTAATCCCAAGGTATTTTCAAGAGTTTTAAAAAATTTCAAAATAATTCAAATAATTTGACATATTTTAGGGTATTTTAGAAAATCCCAAGGAATTTGTTATTTATTTTCATAAGTTAATGGGATTTCAAAAAATTTCAAATATTTGAGGGAATTTTAAATGATTCCAAAGAATTCTAAATTTATTTCAATAATTTAAAACAATTTCAAAGAGGTTCGAAATATTGTAGGGTACTTTTAAAGAAATCAAGGCATTTTCAAGAGCTTTGAAAAGTTTCCAGGGACTTCAAAAGATTTCAAAGAATTTTGAATATTTGAAGGAATTTTAAATGATTCCAAAGAATTTCTAATTGATTTCAATAATTTATAGGAATTTCAAAAAGGTTTGAAATGTTGTAGGGTATATTGAAAAAAATCAAGGAACTTTCAAGAGCTTTAAAAGACTTCAAGGCATTTCAAAGAATTTTGAAAATGTTAGTGTATCCTTAGAATTTCCAGTTAATTTTCGAAAGCTTCAAAATATTTCAAAGAATTTTCAATTAGTTTTAGTAGTTTAATGGAATTTTAAAGTATTCGAAATATTTTAGAGAATTAAAAATTATTCCAAGGGATTTTAAAGATCTTTAAACATTTTCAAGGGGTTTCCACAGATTTCAAAGAATTTTTTATATTTTAGGGAATTTTAAATGACTCTAAGAAATTCTTAGTTGATTTCAATAATTTAAAGGATTTTGTAGAGTTTTAAATACTTTAGGCCATTTTAAGAGATTCCAAGACATTTTCAAGCGTTTAAAAAAATTTCATGTTATTGTGAAAAATTTTCTAGAATTTTGGAAGATATGAAATGATTTTACCAAACTTTTTAGGTTTCAAAATATTTCAAAATGTTCTAAGAAATTTTATAGTTCACGTTAAAAATTAATTAATAAATTGGCCAGGTTTTCAAGAAATATCAGATTTCATAGGACTTCACGGGATTTGATAATATTTTAATTGATTTTAAAGAATTTATTTCCAAGAAGTAAGGGATTTCTTGGGTCTTTGAAGATTTGAATAGATTTTCAAATATTTTTGCAATTTATTTGCATTTATTTGCAATTTACCCTAAACCTTGATTGATTTATTCTGAATTCTTTTATATTTTTTTGGGCTTTTTTGAATTTTTCGAATTCGGTTAAATTCTTCCAAACTAACTAAATTCTACTCAATGCAGTGAATTTTTTTTAGTTTTTCATTTAGTTCTTGTGTAATTCATCCTACAGTCTTTTAAACTCACCTTGACGTCTTAGGCACTTCATCAAATTCTTTTGAATTCCCTTGAATTTTTTTAAAGTCATTCCAATATTACTGAATTCAATTAATTTCTTTATCGTTTTTAATTGTTTTCAATTCACTTGCATTTTTTCAATGGAATTTTTTCGAAAAAATTTGAATTCTTTTGCATTTAACTTGAATTTTTTTAAAGTCTTATGAATTTGTCATGAAATAATCCAAATTCACTTGGAATTCTTATAATGCAAATTAGTCACTTTTTGGGTTAGAAATTAGCCATTTTGGATCACTTAATCTAATAAAAAAATATTTTTTATCCATTCATAAACATAAATAATTAATATCTTCAATTAAAATCTTACAAGAATAAAATTTTGTGTTTTCAGTGTTAATTTTCAACGAAAATGAATAAATAGTCAGGGGAAAATTCGATAAAAGTCAGGGATTTTTAAAAATGAAATTTTGCTTTCGCCTCCTATTGTTATGTTTCATATTTTTAATCATTTTTGTGGAGACTATTTGTAAAAAAATTGTTGAAGTCAGGTCCCTTGATTTAGTTTCTCTATGTTCAAAAATTTATTTTGAATTTGCATAGCTATCGTACAGTACAAGTGACATTCTCGTTACTGTTGAAAACAAGAATATAAAAAACAGAAAAAAGCCATCGCAATATACCGAGTGTCGCTCGAACGAATGACGAGTTCCCATTGTGTGCGTGATTGCTGATTGGTGCAGTGTGCAACCTAGCGTCTCATCGGAGCAATTAGTAACTGCAATCTGATTGTATCGATTCATCGTCGCCATTCGTTTGTGACCTTTGAGGCACTACCTGTGAAAAAAATTAACACTGATACAATAAAATTTACAAGCTTTCAGCTATTACCGTTTCCAATTACAAAAGTTTCCAATTTAAAAGCTATCACGGTTGGGATTAAAATTTGATGGCAAAGTTAATTGTAACATGCAACCTGAAAATATTTGTGCCTACTGGAGTATTCCGAGCGCGGACGTTGGAGAGAACCCAACGTCTGACCATAGCAACGTCTCATCACTGAAAGGCGGAGCGTCTCAATGACGTCAGTAGTACGAACCGGCTATGGTCCGACATTAGGTGTTTTTTGTCATCAAATGTACAGAGCAATATTATTTTATTATTTCATTAAATTGTCCCATGAATTATAGGGCTTCTAATTTTTAATTCTCCATGAATAAAAGTTTGACAAAATGGATTCATATTTTTTTATTTAAATTATAAATTTACTATTAAAAAATTATACACCAACGATACTATCAATTCTTTTACTTTTTAGCTTATTTTTTTAAAAACAAGTTTACAAAAAAATGGAAGTATTTATGGAAAATGTTTTTTTTAATTCTTAAAACTTAGATATATTTTTAATTAACATTAATCAAAACCTGAGCATAGACGAAAGGCAAATAATTTTTTTATTGTATAATTTGAGCGTTATGAACAAATTTTATAAAAAAATAAACTATTTTCATCCTTGTTTCACGAGAAAAAAAATGCTTTGCCATCTATTATGTATCGATGTAGCTTTTTAGACTTAATGAACTCCTAAAATTGTTAATACATAATATTTAGCTTTATTATCATTAATTTAAATTAACAAATAGAAAACTTGCTTAATTTTTCGCGGAAAAAAAATCTTTTTCATCTTATATGTATCGTAATAGCCTATTAAACTTATCCCTAATTCCTAAAATATCCTAAATTTAAGTATGTTGAAATTTGTAAAATTTCCAAAAATACGGACTCAAGTAGGGTTAAAAATTGCATTTTCTATAGTAATTAACGTAGAATGTTAAAACATTGAGAAAAATCTGATCAATTATTGTAAAGTGATTAGTGAAGCGGAAAATTAAAATTTTTGAAAAAATCGAAGATGGGGGTTAATTAAATATTCCAAAAATAGCTTATTTCTTTATTTTTCAATAAAATATTTTAAAACTTTGCTAGGAAAAAAAGTTTGACTTTAGAAATCATCCTATGATCCCAAAAGCCTCAAATTTTGAGAGAGTCCAAGAATGCGGATAATCTAGGATTTTTTCTTTAATTTTGACTTTGGATTTGGATTCGATTTGGACAAAATTTGCAGGACTTTTTCCGTTTGTCTTAGAAGCTCACTATACAAAGTTTCAATTTTAATCACAATGAAATTTGTAAAATTAAAATTCAAAACTAAAGAAATTGTAGGATTTTAATTGAGAAAATTAAAAATTATATTTCTCAATAAAGTTTTATACTTACAAAATTTTCATTTGCGTTTTTGAACTTTCAATTTTTTTTAAATTATTCAATTTTTCAAAATATTCAATATTTAAATTCAATTCAATTTTTCAAAAATTTGAAATTTGGACATTTTTAAGTCAAAAACGTTTTAAATCGATTATATTATAATTTATTTACAGACTTCGGGCTTTTTCCTTTATTTAACTTTTCTTCCCCTTTTTCCGTTTTTTAAAGAATATTTTTTTCCCACCTGTTTTCAAAGTACTTCAGTTTTTTCTCATTTTTTCGCTTAAATGCAAACTGAGTTAATAGAACCTAATGGGAAAATTAAACTATCTTTGGTCAAAAGCTTATTCTTTTTTGTTAAAAAATCGACTATTTAATTTAATAATATTGTCATTAATAATATTGTCATTATCTGATAAAAATGTTACTGACTTCCAGAAAATTCGTCTTTTCCGCATAAAAATGTAACTATTGCATTTAAATCCTCTTTTTTCTTGAAAATTCGCCTCTTTTAATTAAAAGACCAACTATTTAGTGGTCAGTGCAACTGTTTGTTTGAAAATTAATTTTTATTTTAAACTATACTATTTAATTAAAAATTCATCTTACTTTATATCTCTCTTGTTGAAAATTTAACTTTTCTGCCTGATAATTCAAATGTCTTTTGAAAAATTCATCTATTTGGCTAGAAAATTCACTCCTTTGATTGAAAATGCAATCGTTTTTTGGTTGAGGTTTAACCCTTTTTATTTTAAAATTCGACCATTTGGTTGAAAATTCGTCTATTTAGGTTGAAAATGCAATTAGTTTGACTTTTTGCATAGAAAATTCCTCTTTTTTGGTAGAAGTCATCTTTCTTGATTGAAAATTCATCTTGCTTGACTCAAAATGAACTTTTTTATTGAAAATGCATCTATTTTGTGAAAAATGCAACTATTTTGTGAAAAATGCAACTATTTTGTTGATAATTCGTCTTCTATCTTTAAAAATGATCTTTTCTTATAGAAAAATCAACTATTTAGGTAGACAATTCGACTTTCTTTGAAAACATTCGCCTTTTCGGCTTCAAAATTCAACTTTTTGGCTAATAATTCAATTAGTTTGTTCAAAATTCGTTTACTTTGTTTAAAAGTTTTCAAATATTCGGCTCCAAATGCAGCTGTTCGATTGAAAATTATTATTATCTTTTTTTAAATTCAACTAGTTGATTTACAATTAATCTTTTGGGTTTATATATCGACTGTTTTCTAAATCATTCGATTTTTTAACATTAAAACTCAACTCTTTTCTTTAAAATTTCCTTCAAAATTCATCTTTGGGTTGAAAATTTGTCTTTTGGTTGAAAATGGAACTATATTAGTATTTATATTAATTTGATTTAAAATAATTCATTCTTCTTTTTTGTGAAAAATTACCCTATTTCGCCTGTTTCGAAAGCATTTTTGGCTGTGAACTCTTAACTATTAAAAATTGAACAATTTCATATTAAAATTTTACAGTCTCACATTTAAAGCCTTATTTGTTGAGTAAATTCAAATTTAACGTGTTTGAAATGAATTTTCCTAAGTTCAAGATTAATGTTAATTATAAACTTCTCTCATTTGAAAATAATCCAAATTGACATATTTAAAAATTTAGAAAGAAATATTTCAAACTCAGATTTGGAATCCTTCAAACTGAATAAGTATTGTTGAAAATATACTGTAAAATCTAGAGATCTCTTTTTTTATGCTATCATCTTTTTCGTCTTCAGTTTTTTGTCTTGTTTTAACTTCAAATGATACTCTTTTTTGCACCATTTTTAAAAAGATGCGACTTTTTTTGTAATTTTATGCGGCTAATGCTACTTTTTTAAGCCTTCTAGTCGATCCAAACCCTGAAAATAAGTATCATCCTAGTGAGTATGTTTCCTTATTTATAAAAGAAAAGTAAGCTTCTCCTTCATAATAAATTTAATAGAAAACTAAAACTAAAAACAGTTTTTATTAATTGCCTGCCTCTTGACACGAGTCATCCTTTCGAGTCTCTAAATAATTTCTACATCCCTGACAATTAATCTCCGGGGAAAAACTGTAAAAGATTAAACAAGGGAAGTCATAGAAAGATAATGGGACAAAGCCTGTGGCATGTTCCTCCTCCGCCCTGTTGTGTGTTTGCGAAGTGGTAATTACGGAAAGACAAAACTCCATATTAAAAAGAAATAAAGGGGCAAAAGGGAAAAAATGGAAAAAGGAGAAAATAAGGAAGAAGATCACCTCGAGGCGATTGCACAGGCAGGCAGCGTCCTGAAAGAATAGAATTAACGAGCGCGAAGCATTGTCCGAGGATCGACGACCTTGTAACGAGGCTTTTATGCCTTCTTCATACTCCCTCAACAACCATAATCGTAAAGCAAAAGGCAAAAAAGCAAGGAAGTTCTAGGGATCTCGGCGACCACAATATCGGAAGTCAAGCCTTCACCCTGTTACCAACAGTGCCCCTTAACTTTTATTGTATGGGGCTATGGGCTGAGAACCACTGAGTATCTTTTTTTATGGCGAAACACTTTTACAGCGATTGCAACTTGGTAAAGATGGCTGCGAAGTTAAACACGGTTAAACTATTATTGTCCAAGTTTTTACAATGAAGATTCTTCTTTATACTGTCGTCGTGATAAAGAAACTAGAGATTATTGAAAAAAAGTACCGTTCATAGCTTGCTTTGACCTTAATTAAGGCGTTCAAACCTCCCCCTACCATGCTTCTCCTCCCCTACTCCCACTTAGTTCTCTCACTTCCCCTCTCCACCCCTACTCCCACTAATTTCTCTCACTTCCCCTCTCCTCCCCTACTTCTCCACCTCTCACTTCATCCTCTGCTTATCCTCGTTCCCCAACTTCTTCTTCTATACTCCCCCCATCTCTTCACTTCCGCAGCTAAACTTCCCTTCCCCAGTCCTCACTTCCTCACCCCTACTCACCACCATTAGGCTACTAACCCTCTCTTTACTTCACCATAGTACCAGTGCTCACTTTCAAACATTTCCCTTACTTTCTCTCACTTCCACTCAGATCCCCCAGTTTTCCCCTCCTTTCCCTCACTTCCCTTACTTCCCTTACTTCTCCTCACCTCACTTCACACTTTGCTTTCCCTCCGTTCACCAACTTCTTCCTTCTATAGATTCTCCTCTCTTCACTTCCACAGCTAACACTTCCTTTCCTCAGTTTTGACTTTTCCTACCCTACTCACCCGCGTTATCCTGCTAGCCCTCCCATGACTTCAACTCACGACCCTCCTATACTTCCAATCACTTCCCCTTCTTACTCTCACTTCCACTCACTTCCCATAGTTAACCTTCCTTATTTTCCCTCACGTCCCCTACTTTTCCTTCCTTCAATTCAGTTTTTTCTTCCCCTCCATTACACAACTTCTTCCTCTTATATTTCCTCCTCTCTCAACATCCACAGCTATCACTCCCTTCCCTATCCTTCACTCCCCTTCCCTATCCTTCACTCCCCTTCCCTATCCTTCACTTCCTCACCTATGCTCACCCGCATTGTCCTACTAGCCCTCCCATTACTCCTCCTACCTTTTACCTTCTACAGACTTCACTTTCACTCTCCTACTCACCCGCATTATCCTACTAGTCCTCCGCTTACCTCTCCTACCTTCTCCCTTCTACAGACCTAAAAATCCTTGAAAACCCGGAAAAGATTTCGAATTTTTTCTACGTGGAAAATCCTGGGAAAGTCCTTGAATTTTTCTCATGGTCCTGGAATTTTTATTTCCTTAAGGCCATGTAACGAGTGGTTCACGTGACCGGCTTCCTACCTTATCGACATTTCTTTTATTTGTAAACTTATTTTCATACGAATAGCCACATCGAGTTGAAAATTTGGGATGATGAATAAGAATCACTAAGAAACGCGGTTCTGGTCCTATATTTGTATAGTGATGAAAAAAAGAAACAAAATAATTTACAAAAAAAATCAAACAAATTATTTACAAAAAAAAACTTTTTTCATAATTATAAAAATTCAGGACCAGATCCGCGTTTCTTAGTGCTTCTTATTAATTATCCAAAATTTTCAACTCGATGTGGCTATACGTGTGAAAATAAGTTTACAAATAAAAAAAGTGTCGGTAATGTAGGAAGCCGGTCACGTGACTCACTCGTTACATGGCCTTAAATAAAAAATAGGGATTTTTAGCTTGCTCTCTGCTGAACGAAAAAATCCTGAAGGAAATCAGGAGATTTTATTGGCTGGGCAAAGTCAGCGATTTAAAAAAAACCTCACCAAATTTAGGAAATTTGTATAAGAGACACTATAATAACTGTCCAGAATAATAAATCAGCATTTTTTTATTTTAATTACAAATTGTTTTTATTTTATTGAAAAATTTCTTTTATTCATAATTGTTTATTTTTTAATGAAAAATTTGTCAGAATAAAGTTAGGGAATTTTGAAAATGAAGTTTGGGGCTATCCCGATATAATGTCATTGTTAGTAATTTATTTGAGTGAAGGTTGAACCACTTTCTCTTCTTCTTGTTAAAAACTCGTCATTTTAATAAAAAATTTATCTTTTTAGTTGAAAATTTATTTTTTTTTTTTGGTTGAAGAGTAATTCTTTTGATTGAAAATTAAACTATTCTATTTCTGGCTGAAAATTAATTTTTTTTAAATTGAAAATTCAACCTCTTGGGTAAAAATTGAACCACTTTGTTGAAAATTACCTTTTTTCTGAAGGTTCAACTATTTGGTTTAAAATTGAAGTATTTTGTGTAAAATCAGTTTGTTTCATTTTGAATTAATTTTCGACCTGAAAATGTAACATTTACATTTTTTTATTGAAACTTGATCTTTTTTAGATTCGTCTTTATTGGTAGAAAACTAATTTTTTTTGTTGAAATTTCTTCTTATTTTATTAACACTGCAACTATTTATTTGAAGAGTAACTTCTTTGACGGTAAATTGATAGTTTCGGGTTGAAAATGCAAATGTTTTATAAAAAAATCGTCTTTTGGCTTAAAAGTTCAACAATTTGGATGCAATTTGTTAACTTTCTTGTCTGCAAAATTCAATCGTTTTGTAGAAAATTCATTTTTTGGTTTGAAAATTTGTATTTTTTTAATAAAAGTTGACCGTCTTTGTTAAAAATTTATTTTCTTGGTTGCAGATTCATCATTTTAGTTGAAAATTCAACTATTTTGTTGAAATATTTCTGTACTGAAAATTTATCTTTTTGGGTTGAAAATACAACTATTTATTTGAAAATTTATGTATTTTGTTTAAAATTTGTCTTTTTCATTAGAAAATTATTCTTCTTGGTTCAAAATTAGTCGTTTTGGTTAAAAATTCATCTTTGTACTTTGGAAATTAAAAAATTTGGTTAAAAGTTAAACTATTTTGTTGAAAATTTATTTTTATTTTGCTGAAAATTCGTTTTTTGTTTAGTTGAAATGACAACTATTTAATTTTTTGTAGAGAATTCATCTTTTTGTTGATAATTCAACTTTTCGTGTTGAAAATTCAACTGTTTTTGGTTGAACATTAATATTTTCTGTTTCAAAATTCATTTTAGTAGGTAAAAATGCCAGCATTTGGTTAAAAATTCAACTATTTTGTTGAAAACTTAAGTGTTTTGTGAAAAACTTATCCTTTTTGCTTAAGAATTAAACTGTTTTGTTGAAAAATTATCTATTTGGACAAGAATTTCTTCATTTTTGGATTTAAAATTCAATTTTTTTGTTAAGAACTAAACAGTGTTCTAACAAATTCAATTATTTCATTGAAAATACATGTTTTTGGTTGAAGTTTAATTTTTTTTAATTTAAAATTCAATTATTTGATTGGAAAAATTATAAATTGCTTATTTAAACTATTTAAGTTCTCTAAACCGTATTCTTAACACACGTAACGACAAATTCAAATATTATAAAATGTTCAAATGGTTTTTATTTTATTTTTTAGTTAACGAATTTGAATTCTAAAAAAAATCTATTTAAAAAAATTGATTTCAAGTGTTTAAGATATTACTTGAAATTGTTTACAACATTGTCAGAATAATATTTTTTAATTGTATGAAATTAAAAAATACTAAGACCTAACGTTTGTATTTTCATTTTTGTAATTCAAAAAATCTTAAGTGAGTGAATAGAAATACATAATTACAAATAAAAAATTTACTTTTTGTATTTTTACAACTTTGTTTTTGAAAATTAAAGCTAATTAAATTCTTAATAAGATCCCTTGAAGTCGATTTCAAAAACACAATTTTTTCAAAATTATTTAAACATAAATTTGAAAAAAGTTAAAAACTTGAAGATATGTTTACTTTAATCAAATGCATATATCTGGGTAGCCTATTCACTAGCGACGGAAAAATAGATGGGGAATTAGATAGGCGCATTAATGAAGGTAAGA
>JAABKJ010000055.1:0-83737 GCA_011634705.1 Andricus grossulariae
GGCCTCCACAGAAACTCTCGAATTCGAAATCGAAAAGACAGCTAAACGAAAGCGCTAGCATTTTTCTTACTGACACACATATCAGAAATGTTTGACAATTATATTTCCTTTTTCCTTCTGAAAATCAAAATCACCAACTAAGTAGAAAAAATAAAACCGTAGTTGACGGTTAAAGAATGTTGGAACGTCCAAAGTAGCAGGTTCAATTGTTCGCTGGTCGCGACACTGACACCGCACCGCAGTTGAGAGGCGGCGCACGGTTTTGCTAAAATGACGTTATCTTGGGACCTATAAGAGTCTCCATGAATTTTTTTTTTCAAAGAAAGATGATTTCACAAGGAATCATTGTATCGATATTAAAAAAAATAATAATAAAAAAGGAATAATTCACGAAAAATTGAATCAAAATTTTTTTTGTTTAATTTTTCCGGACAAAAAAATTTTTTTTTTTCATCAATTGTATTATATTCTCAAAACATATTATTTTAACTCTAACATGTTCAAGTTTGATTACAATCCAATTAGAATTTCTAGAAATATCGATAATTCAAAAAAATGTAACTCCAAAATTCAACATGGCGTAACTTCCGGAATTCTGAAAATTTTCGAAAATCCTTTAGGGCCGAAATTTCTTTTGTATAGCATTACAATTTCACGAAGTTTTATTAAAATCGAACAACCAACTGCAGATCCTGATGTTTCTGACGTGTCATGAATCTCAAAGATATTCTCAGTTCATTTTTTAAACAAGTCGATCCTATTTGTTGAAAAATAGACAACCTATGAATTTGTTTATAAAAAATGTTAAAATAATAACTCTTGGAAATTTTGAAAGCACCATAGAAAAGTCATCGCAAAGATTTTCTTAGTTGATTTTTTTTTTAATTCAGCCTATTCGTTGAAAAATATACAAACTGAATTTGTTTATAAAAATGGTTTAGATCATTATTAATTCTTATAAATTTGCAAAGTGAATATGTTTATAAAAATTGTTTGAATAATGATTAATTCTTGTAAATTTGCAAAGTATCATATCAATCAGTCACCACAAAAGCATTCTTAGTTTATTTGTTTTAATTGAGCCTATTCGTTAAAAAATGGAAAATCTCCGAATTTGTTCATAAAAATTGTTTAAATAATTGATAATGCTTCAAAATTTGCTAAGTATTATATAAAACCGTCACCTGAAAAGCATTTTTAGTTTATTCAATTAAAAAAATTAAGCCTGTTCGTTGATAAATAGCCAAACTGTGAATTTTTTTTTTAATTGGCAAATAACATCTTCTTTCAAGTAACAGTAATAAAACTTCTATTTCTCATACATTCCATACCAAAGCTGTGGATTTCAAGGAGCTAAACATTTCCAATCCCGAAAAGAACTTTTGTTCAATCAATTGTTTATAACGTAATAAACAATTTTTAAATCAATCTTAACTACTGGAAATTATTTACAGATAGTTTCAGCACAGATATAAAACCTTTTTTGATAATCTGAAAATTAAAAAAAATGGTACATACTTCTGAAAAGTTAAACAAAAATGTAAAATTGATTTTAAATAAAAAATTTACCGAACTTATTATAAAAAATCCAAACACAAATTTTCCGAAATGTCAAAAGCTTTAATTAAAAAATATAAACTGTACTCAAAATTTGGAAATTTTCAAACATTTTGAAATGTAAGTGAACTATGACTAAAAGGTTAAATCGAAAATGAATTTTTCAAAATACGAATAAAATATGAAAAATGTTAAAAAATGAGTTTAAGCCTGCGAATAGCGTACGGTGTAAGTTTACACAACTAAGTAACGGTAACTAAGCTTAGCCGTACCGACTTTCAAATATAGGATAATTTAATCAACCAAAAAAGATAATTTTTTAACTAATCAGCTGTTCTAGTGTACAAACATGTCACAAAAATAATTCATTGAGGTAAAAAGTATGAATAATGAAGAGGCGAATTTTTTCAGTTTAAAAATTAATTTTTTGGTGTATGGTGGTTTCCCCTACACTAATTCGCAGCAGAAAAACTTACCGAAATTTTCAGGGTGGGAGAAAAAGAATTTCAGGATGGCTGCAGGTCAGGGAGATCAGGGAATTTTTTTAGTCATGGAAAAAAATTGTACAAATGCGGGAATTTCTGTAAGAAGTAACTTTCAATAATAATAAGGGCTGCACACAATCCCTATTATTCACTTTTTTTCTCAAATCACTTTTAGTCACTATTTTAAGGTAAAGTAACTATAGTCAGCTTTTTAAAATGAAAAAATCACTTTAGTCACTTTTCTTTCAAAAAATTAACCCAGGGGTTAACCACTGTTGAATTTCTGAAATACTAAGATTACTAAAAAAAATAGGGTGATATTCTTACGAAATATTTCAGGGTAGATAGATTTCAATAATTTGAATGGGTTCCAAAGGTTTATAAGATTTTAGGGCATTTTTAAAATTCCAAGGAATTTTCAAGAGCTTTAAAAAGTTTTAAGGGATTTCAAAAGATTAAAAATTATTTGAAATATTTTAGGGTATTTTAAAAGATTTCAAGGAATTTTTAATATATTTCAATAATTTGAAGGGATTCCAACGGATTTTAAAAATTGTAGGATATTTTTAAAAATTCCAAGTAATTTTAAAGATCTTCGAAAAATCTCAAGGGATTTCAAATGATTTGAAATATGTCAAGGTATTTTGAAACATTCCAAGGCATTTTTAATAGATTTAAATTATTTGAAGGGATTTCAAAGAATTGTAAAGATTTTCGGGTATTTTTAAAAATTCCAAGTACTTTTCTAGAGCATTAAAAAGTTTCAAGGGATTTCAAATGATTTGAAATTTTTAGGGTATTCTAAAAGATTCCAAGGAACTTTTTATAGATTTCATTTATTTGTTGGGATTTCAGAGAATTTGAAAGATTTTAAGGTATTTTTAAAAATCCCAAGGAATTTTCTAGAGCTTTAAAAAGTTTTAAGGGATTTTAAAAGATTTCAAATTATTAGGAATATTTTTGGTATTTTTAGAAATTCTCAGGAATTTTCTAGAGCTTTACAAATTTCAAGGGATTTCAAAGGATTTTAAATATTTTAGAGTATTTTTAATAATTCCACGAAATTTTCAAGAGCTTTAAAAAGATTTTAAAGGATTGGAAATATTTTTGGGTATTTTAAAGGATCCCAAAGAATTTTTAGTTGATCCATTTAAAGTTTGTTAATCTCTCGAAATTCTTTGCAATCTTTTCAAATAATTAAAAATCTTTAAAATCCTAGTACCTGAATTTCTGAACGTTCAAATGAGCGAAATATTTTTTTCTCAATTCTATTTTATCTTTAAGTACTGTTCCGACTACATTGAAAAATAATGCATTATAAGTTTCTTTTGTAATCTATTATTTGCAATATAAATAAACGAATATTTCATACCACTTGAAATTTAAAAAATCCGTAAAAAATCCCTGTAGACGTCGTAAAAATCCAATAAAATAAGTAAGAATAATTTTTAATTCTTTGAATATAAATTAAATCAAACGTATTCATTAAAGGTCTCTCAACAAAAAAGGTTAAATCCCTAGAAATCTTTAAACTCCCGTGAAATCCTTGGAGATTCAATAAAATCCTCTAAATCTTGTAAAATTTCTTGAAATACATTTAAATCTCTTGAAAATGTTTGGAAATTTATTTTCCAAATTTCTCTTAAAATCCCTTAAAATCCTTGGAAATTCAATAATCCTTTAAATCTTGCGAAATTACTTAAAATCCCTTAAATTCTTTGAAACCGCTAAGAATCCCTTGAAATTTAATTTATTTTCAAAAACTCTCGAAATCCCTTGAAATCTTTGGAAACCCTCAAATATTCTTTGAAATCCTTTGAGATTTTTTTAATCTCTTAAAATTATTCCGAGTCCCATGAAATCACTTGCAAATATAAATTAAATGGAACTTATACTACAAAATTCTTTGAAATCCCTTAAAATTCCCGGTAATGTTTGAAAATATTTGAAATCCTCTAAAATCCCTTGAAATGTTTCCCAAATCTTGAGAAATTCTTTGAAATCCATGAAAATATTTTTAAATCTGTTGAAAACCGATGAAATGTTTGGAAATCCTATGAAATTCCTTGAAATTTTTTGAAATCCATTGAAATCCTTGAACTCTTTAGAAATTATGCAATTCTTTTGTGGTTTCTCTATTTTTGGCATCAATTCTTTATTTTATTTATATGTTTTTTAAGGGGAAGGGGGAACAAGGGATTGCAGAGGGGGGGGTAGATTGTAGGAGTAATTAGCCCCTCGGCTATTTATCTCTGAGGCAAATCATGAATGAAGACCATTGTTTTGAATTATTTTTAGGGAAGGACTGACGGTAGCTTTGCACAAACTCGAACCTTCAGTAGCTGCGACCACTGCAATTCCCAAAGTGATATTGCGCGCCGAACATACACTAAGTGGTTTTCTGAAATCGCTCAATGCAGATTGTTCGAAAAGAAGTGAAGCCCTCTTGAACATGCTGAATCAAATCCACACTGGCAAGACTTTTGACCTCATAATGGCCGTTGCATCTGTCGAGGGAAAACTGAAAGCATTCGTCTCGAAAATGATAAAATTCAACGAGTACAGCAATCAAGTAAACGAACCGGTCCCTGGAAGTCCATCCTCGCGAGCTATGCTATTCGATATGACTTTCTTGATGCTCTACTCCATTGTCCAGACATATGGATCGGAAGTTTTAGAAGAAGGTGGAGATTCCTTTTTTGAACAGTGGGTTCGCGAGTGCATGCCGGAGCGTGGAAAACCGAAATCTCCACATAAGGTCCTTCAAACGATCGACCCTGCAGTGGTCGATGTTCTTCTGCAGCAGATTAATTCTGGAGAAGCTGATTTTATGACGAGCACTGTCAATTGGGACAAAACGTGTCTGGCGGCAATGGGAGTTGTGAAGGAATTGCTTTTTGGATGGGAAAGTGGTGGTTTGAGTGCTGGAGATGTTAAGAGAGCCCTGGACAGATTGAGAAATGGCGTTTGCTGTTTACCAGTTTGTGCTGCTACTTGGCTGTGTGCACATATGAGCATCACTCATCAGGATGCACTTCTCAAGCCTATGAATATGGTTCAGCAGTTCCTGACTCCTGGGACGGCCGAGGAGACACAGGAATCCTCTTTTAAGGAAAGGTAAAGTTCATTCTCTTTTAAGCGTTTCGTTTCTTTCGAATTTTAAAGGAGGAACATGCATCACTTTGATATCATAATATCTGGAAAATGGCTTGTAAATACATTGTTATAAAATACAAAAAGAGTTGAACCAAATAGTTAAGTTTTGAACCAAAAAATATGAATTCTCAACGAAAAATGTTACAGCCTTGATGTTAAAACAAAACAATGTTTATTTTAAATCAAAAAGAGTTGAATTCGTCCAAAAAGACCAATTTTCGACAAAATAGTTGATTCCTCAAGCAAAAAAGATAAATTTTCCAACAGAGATGAATTTTCAATTAAAATAGCGAATTTTTAACCAATAAAGATGAAATATCTACGAAAAATGTTATAGCTTTGATATTTCAAATAAAAAAGATTTTTATTTTAAATCAAAAAGAGTTAAATACATCTTAAAAATAGTTGTAATCCTTAAAATCTTTGTGACCTTTTTTTAAATCTTTTTAAATTTTGTGAAATTTCTAAAATCTTTGTGAAATTAAAAAAAAAAATTAATTGTTGTAAAATCTTTTTGAAGTCTTTACAAATTTTTATAATCTTTAGAAATCCTTGAAATCTTTGTGAAATCTTCGAGGAACCTTTGTGAACTCTTTTAAAATATTTGAAATATTTGTGGAAGTTTTTAAACCTTTGTGAAATCTTTGAACTCTTGAAATCTTTATGAAATATGCGTAAAATGTTTTGAATTCTTCCTGAAATCCTTAAAAATGTTGTGAACTCATTTCAGATCTTATTAAATTTTTTAAATCTTTGTGAAATTTGAAATTTTTGTGAAATCCTTTAAATCTTTGTGAAATCTTTGAGAAATTGTTGTGAACTCTTTTAAAATCTTTGAAATGTTGGTAAAAGTTTTTAAACTTTTGTGAAATCTTTGTAACTCTTTGTGAAATCTTTGTGAAATATTTGAAACAATTTAGAAATCTTTGAAATCTTGAAAAATGTTGTAAACTCAAAAGTCGAGTGGTCAACCTCGAGGTACGCTTTAAAATTGAAACGTTAAGAAATATCGAATTAAAAATTACATCTTATACTTTTCCGAATTAAACCGCGTCAGTGAAGCATTCGAAACTAAGCAGTTTCAAATTTAAAACTTCAAAAATTGACAAATTCAAATTTTAACGATAAAAAATTATACATTGTTAATTTAAAAATTTGAAATTGTTTTTTTTTTTAATAAGTAAAACAACAAAAAACTATAGTTATATTTTTATACTTTTGACGCGTAATTTTTGCATGTGCCATTGCTTTGATGAAAATGTTGTGAACTTTTCCTATTCTATTTTGTTATAAAAAACATACCTAGTTGTAGTGTATAAACCCAAGTTCAAGTTGGAAGTATTAAACCACTCCTTGCAATGTTAAATCTTAACTTATTTAGAGTTGTGTATCAACTGAAAAAAAATATGTTAAAGTATTTTGAATAAGGTTTTGAAGTTATACGTATATGTTCTCAATATTTTCAAATTACAGGAAGTTTTGCGGTTTCAGGTCTGCCTTAATGTTTCAAATTATACGGAAGATGCAATACGACGTTCGTCCACCGACTCAATTCAAGAAAGTGCTTGCCGTCTCTCACTGGTAATAATAATAATTACAAAATATTAAAAGCTGATTTAGAAATACATTTTTTTAACAATAATTGTAATCATACTTACATCCGCTTAAAATATTTAGCCTTATTTCTCGTCAACCGATATTGGAACAGTTGGAATCGATATGGCAGATGATTCACCACCGAGGTTGGATAAATATTCAAGCAGCAGAAGGTCTTCATGCTTTGTTAAATACCGGCGGTTCTCTCTGGTTTGTTTCTAACTTGGCGAAAGCAACACTAAAGTACAAATATCAGGAAGAATTGGATCGAGCCGTTGATCTGACTTTCTCCATCTTCCATTTTGATATAGAAAACTGTACATTGGATCTTTTGAATAATGTTGTACCCCAATATTTGTACAATGGGTTGCAGTAAGTAGAAAATTCTTTAAAGTTTACATTCAGTAAGGGGTCGTTCAAAAACTACGTCACGTTGTTTTGAACACAGCCCAAAATGCTCTCAGAAGAGGTGAAATTATTGTATGCACACCATATTGAATACAAAATGAAACGCTTAAGATTTCAACTCGAAATATATTGCATTTTCAGCAAAGTAGTTGAATTTTCTACCAAAGGAGATGAATTTTCAACGGAATTGTTGAGTTTTTAGGCTAAAATTCGATTTTTTAAACAGTTGACTTTTGAACCCGAAGAGATGAATTTTAAACAAATACAAACATTAATTTTAGACGAAACATTTGCATTCTCAACTAAATAATTAAATTTTCAAGCAAAAGAAATTAATTTTTAAGGTAATAGTTACATTTTCAATCAAATGTTCGAATTTTCGAACCAAAAAAAACGATTTTTTTAGAAGACAGTTGAATTTTCAACCCAGAACTTTTATATCAAAAACTTTCAATTTTTATTCCAAATAAATGAATTTATAATCGAAAAAAGATGTGCTTTTAATCTAAAAACAGGAATTTTCAACAAAACAGTTGAATTTTCGAGAAAAAGCTGAATTTTTGACAAAATAGTTGAATTTACAACAAAATAATTAAATTTTTCCCAAAATAGTTGAACTTTTAAGCAAAAGTGATGAATTTTTAACCAAATGGTCGAATTTTTAAACAAAAAAGATTACACTTCAACCAAAAACAGTTGAATTTTCAACCAAAAAGTTCAACTTTCATGCCAAAATGATGGAATTTTTTAGATGACAGTGGAATTATCAATCCGACAGGACGAGTTTTTGATTCAGAAAGACAAATATTCAATAAATTAGTTCATTTTTCAACAAAATAATTAAATTTTAAACAAAATAGTTGCATTTTCAAAAAAATAGATGAATTGTCAGCTAAAATAATGAAACAAAAAAAATTAACAAATAAGTTCAATTTATAACCAAGTAGTTGAATTTTTAATTACAAAAAATTAATCCTCAACGAAAAATATAATATATAATTGATATTTCAACCAAGGAAACATTTTAATTTTTAATCAAAAACAGTTAAATTCAACCAAAAAAGACCAATTTTCAACACAATAGTTGAATTCTCAACTAAAACAGATTAATTTTTAACCAAACAGTTGATTTTTCAACCAAACAGTTAATTTTTTAACCAAAAAATATAAAGATTCTACCAAAAGAGATGAATTTCAAAATCAAAAAGGCGAATTCACCAGAAAGCAGTTGAATTTTTCAAACGAAAATATGAATTTTTTTGCCACAAACTTAATTTTCAACAAAACAGCTTAATTTTTAAGCTAAACCGATCAATTTTCTACAAAACTTTTTAATTTTTAACCAAATAGTTGGATGTTTATGTAAAAACGGTTAACTTTCGACAAAAAAGTGGAATAGTTAAATTTGCAGTTAAAAAATTGATTTAAAATAAATCAAAATTTTCAACAAAATAGTTCAATTTTCTACCAATTTGTTGAATTTTCAACTAAACCAGATTGATTGTTAACCAAACAGTTGCATTTTTTAACCAAAAAATCTCTACCAAAAGAGATGAATTTCAAAACCAAATGGGCAAATTCCCTAGAAAGTAGTTTAATTCTCTGCCCGAAAATATGAAAATTTTACCAAAAACTTAATTTTCAACCAAATAGTTGAATTTTCTACGAAAATAATAGAATTTTCAACCCAAAAAGATGTATTTTCCAATAAAAAATTTGAATTTTTAAGGTAAAAGGACAAATCTTCAACAAAGCAGTTGAATTTTCAACCCAAACATATTAATTTTTAACAAAAAAGTTTATTTTTTATTTAAATAGCTGGCTATTTACGTTAAAACGATTAATTTTCATCAAAAAATGGAATAGTTGAATTTGCAGTTGAAAAAATTTATTTTCAGCCAAAACTGAACGAATTTTTAACAAAAATGTTATATTTTCAACCAAACAGATATATCTTTAAATTTAAAAATGAATTTTTAACAAAATAGTTTAACTTTCGACCAAATGATTGAGTTTTTAATCAAGAAGATTAATTATTTACCAAAAAAGACAAATTTACAACAGAATACATACATTTTCAACTAATAACGAATTTTCAGTCAATAATGGAATGGTTAAATTTTCAGAAATTAATTTTTAACAAAATAATTAAATTTTCAACCAATGTACTGAATGTTTAACAAAGTATTATCAATGAAAAATTTAATAGACGTATTTTCAACCAACAAAAAATCGAATTCTCAACAAGATAGTTCAATCTTCATCCGTTTAATAGAATTTTTAACGAAAAGAGATGGATTCCGAACCAAAAATATAATAGTAGACTTTTGAATTAAAAAGAATCTATTAATTCAGTTCGCATTTAAGCGAAAACTGGAGAAAAAGGGGAAGTTTCTTGAAAACCACTAATTTTCAGTTTTTCAAGCATTTCAGAAAATTGTTATTCACATGTATATTTTCCATGTTAACATGCAAGTGTGACGTGGTTTTTCAAGGGCCCCTAAACCGCCGAATGTGAATCGGAGATATGGATTTAAATTTGATAAAAATATTTTTCTTTTTTAGGAGCGAGGAACTGGTAGAACCGCAATCGTCTATTTTAGCAAAATTGTGCGTTTACTGCATCTTTTCTACTCTTGAATATAACAATACGAATCCTCAGCATGGAAATAGTAGAAAACGAACCCGACGAGATTTAGACGCGGAAGAATTGGACGCACTCGGTGTCCCCGCGAATAAGATTTTAAGACTGAACGATGCCGGAGATTCAAATCCAATGTTTGGATCCAATTCTCCGCAATCTCAAGGTCCCACTAACGGACAAAAACTCATCGTTTTGAGGGATCCACTCCTTGGATCTTTGAAGACACTCTTCAATAATTTTACTTATCTGGCTGGAAGAAATGGCGAAGTCTCGCAACAAACGCATTTTATTCTACAGTTTCTGCGATTTATGGTGCAATGTGGAAAAGATCGGACGCGAGTCGTTCTAGAAGGATTGAACCCAGAATTGGTAAGTTTAAAATTCGTAATTAGTGCTTTAATAGGTAGTTTCTTGTTTTCTAAACGGAGGGCGGTAGCATCCCTTCCAAGTAGTCCAAAAATTGTAAGCCAGGGCGCGGAACCCCATTAAAGTTGATATTATTCATTTTCCGTTCGTAGTGCGGACGAAACCTTCTTTATACTTAGTCTTCTATGATAACATGGCAGTTTTTATGTTGACGTTTCAATAATATTTTTCTCTTGAGCAACTGATCAATCTTGAAACAATAATTATGTAAATGTAGATAGTAATTATATATTTTAGATATAATTAAATTGTATATCTGACCCATAAAAATAATTAAGAGTTTTAAATTCGTCAACAATAAAGTATAATTAATTAAATATAATACTTTACGATAATAATAATAATAATTAATGCTTGAACTTAAATAATTTGAAGTCCTTCCAGATTGTGGATAATTTTTTTTTTGTATTGGAGGCCATAAATTGTCTCAGTTGTAGAATTTCAAATTGAAAGTCTGAACATTCAGATTTAAGTTTGATGTGTTCATACCTAATTAATTTCATATTTAAATAGTATGAAAGAAAACAATTCTAAATTAAAAGCGTTAATAATTAAATAATTTTATATTGAAATATTCGACAAATTGGTTCGTTTTCCCATTTAAATGCGAACTGAATTAATAGAGCTCAACAAGATACTCAAACTTTTTTTATTGAGCTAATTGTTTTCGAATTAATAGTCTACTATTATATTTTTGGCTGGAAATTCGCCTTTCTTGGTTAAAAATTTGATTATTTTGATGAAAATGCAACAATTTTGTTGAAAAGTCATCCTTTTTGGTTGAAAATGCGTCTTTTTGGTTGCAAATTCTACTAATTAGTTGAAAACTAACTATTTGTTGAAAATTCAACAATTACTTGAAAGTTTGTTTCATTTTTCACTGAAAAATATTCCTTGGTTGAGAGTTCAACTCTTTTGTTGAAAATTCAACTCTTTTGTGGAAAATTCATCCCTTTGTAGAAATTTGACTTTTTTTGTATAAAAAGACAACGGTTTGGTTGAAAATTTAATTATTTTGATGCAAATTCAGCAATTTGATTTAAAAGTTATACTTTTTGGTTGAAATCCAACTATTTTCGCCAAAAATTCAACTAATGATTGAAAATTCAGGGTTTTGCTTGGAAGATTCAACTCTTTTGCTGAAAATTCGACTATTTTGTAGAAAATTCAAGAATTTGGTTTCTTTCTTGATTGAAAATCTTTCTTGGTTGAAAATTCAATTCTTTTGATAGAAGTATTTTTTATTGTTAAAAATGCAACTGTTTGCTTGAAAATTAATCTGTTTTCGTTGTGGATGTAAGTATTTAGTTGAAAATTCTTCTTTTTTGGTTGAATTCAACTGTTTTAATTAAAATTGAAAATTGATTTTTTTGGTTGAAGATTCATCATTGTAGTTGAATATCCATCTTGTTTGCAAATAATTTCATTTTTATTGGTTCAAAATGCAACTGGTTCCATTTTTTTTTTATCAACTCTTACAAATGAAAATGTAACAATTCTAGTTTTGGTAGAAAATTTATTTTTTATAGTTGAAAATTCGACATTTTGGTTTGAAAATTCATCTCTTTTAACCGAAATTTAATCTTTCTGTTATAATTTCAATTGTTTGATTATAATTAATCGGATTTGGTTCAGAATTGTACTATTTTCTAGACAAAAATTTTTGGTTGAATTTTTTTTTTAGAAGTTTTTTTTTTTTATTGAAAATTTAATTAGGTATTTGATTTTCGATTTAAAAATAATCTTTTCAAGTTAAAAATGTGATTTTTTGGTATAAAATTTATCTTCCTAGTTGAATTTTGAACTATTTGGTTAGAAATTCATCTATTTTGTTGAAAGTGCAATATTTTTACTGGAAAATTGAGGAATTTAAAGTGTTTCAAATTGAACTTAATATAGTACCCACATTAATTTTATTTAAAAGAATTTGTTCCCCTATTTTCGTGAAAAATCTCTAATTTCCCCTGCTTTTAGTGCATTTTGACATTGCTGAAAAACTGTTGTTTTTTTTACTTTTTCTTGTAAGTTTCCTATGTAAAGTTATTTTAAATAAAAAAGAGAAGTTCAAAACGATGGAAAATTTAACCGAATGAATTTTCCTACGGGTTAAATGACTAATAGGTTAAACATATAAATTATTCGAATTGTTTGAACGTTTAACCGGGTCAAACGTGGAGCATTAATTAACTGAGAATGAAATGTTATTCTGATTTTCTAGGTGCCTTGTCTTCTTAAAGCACTGCCAGAATGTTTCACAACCGACCTGCTCTTGAGGTTGTACGACATTCAAACAGCAATGGGACGAAAAGGAACTGCACGTGATCTGTGCATGCTGCGGAATATTAATTTGAAGCCCGCCAAATGAACGCAGGAACCTCTTGTTTCTGATTAGTACAAGTAATACGTTATTAGTTGTACAATGTACATAATCCTTTTTTTCAAATGAATTTTATCCAAGTCAATTTAATCTTTAGATTGCCGCAAATCTGGATGGTGTTTCAATTTCTTCCTACTAATAAACTGACATAAGCATTTAGTTTTTGTTAAGACAAGCCGTCTAAAGATTAAATTAGACCTTTTGTCTATTACTTGAACCCTGATTTAATTTATGAATTTATAATGATTACTATTGAAAAATAAATATTTTTCAGTATTTGACAATTGATTCTTTCATTGCTTTTCATTGGAGATATCTCTTTTGAAGTAAAACACACAATTTCAAGTAAATTTTTTTACTAATTTTATTTGTTTTTATGTAACAATATTTTTTGAGACTTTAGTTGTATCCCTCGTAAAGCGTAGCTGCGGCAACCTTGAGTGCTGCTTCCTTGCCAACTAGCTTTTCAGCAATAGTCAATCCGAAAGCGAAGGTGGTTGCTGGACCTCTACTTGTTATGAGATTTCCTGAAAATTTTGTTAAATGTTAGCAAATTTCATACATTGTTTTTTTTTTGTTAAGTTCACAGATAAAAAATTGTTACGATAATAGATAAAAGAAATATCGTACCATCGGTTACGACCTTCTGCCCTTCGACATATTTGTAATCGCTCGTCAATTTATCCTTATGGAGGGGGACGGAAGTGACTTGCTTGCCTAGGGCAATTCCGTGGGTTTTCAAGACAACAGGGGCAGCGCAAATTGCAGCGATTACTCCGTTTCTGGATTCCTGGATCTTAAGTAAGCTTCCAACTTCTGCTGACTGAAATAACAAGTTTTTTCGGAAATAACTCGAAAATTAACACGCGCGCGATTATCATTTTATTTTTTCTCACACCATTTTTAGATCAAAATATAAAATTAATAAAATATTTTTATATTTGATAGTATCTATTATCTAAAATAATAGTAAACCAAGTACAATGTTTTGGATAGTTGATGAAAATTGATATCTTAACTTGAGAATTAGTACATAATATTTATGTGCAATATATAGACAGAAAAGCCGTTTCATTTTTGTTCAAAAATACCAATTTGTTTAAAATAACCGATTTCCAGTGAAAAACGCTAACCTACGATAGTATTGTACAAATATTGTGAATATTCTTGAAAATCTAATGATTTGTGTATTACAAATAGCAAGTTTAGACGAGAAACTTTAACATAACGTAGCAAATAATTGTTTAAGAATGTAAATGTTTTTTAAGCCCAATATTTTTTGTTTGACAAGCAGATGATCAGAGTTGGGATATTTTTAAATCTCATAAATTCACTACCGAGAATCCATTGGCTGAATATTAATTTGTCAAAACATTAGTTCAAGTGTAGAAAATTCGATCTTCAATTTTTCTCTAATTTTTATTTTATTTTTTTCAATTTCCAATACTTGAAAATTGAATTTCTAACAGTTGCACATTCAATTTGCAATATTCTTCAATGTTCAACTATTGAAAATTTTTGTATGAAAAGCACTAACATTATTCAACATTGTTCAAAAAATTTTAATCTTGTTCGAATTATAATTATTTATGTTTGAAAATACCAATTTTCTATGAAAAATGCCAAATTAACCTAAAATTTCAATTGCCAAAGAAAAACATTAACAGAATCCGAAATTGTTCAGCATTGTAATTTTATTATTTTAAACGAAAATCATTGGATTTAAATCTGATGATTCTTATTTTAAAATACCAATTTTCGATGTAGCACTCCAATATTACCTAAAGTTGTTGAAAACTCATAAATATTCTTTGAAATCTAATAATTTTTTTAAAAATACCAATAATTTACGAAATAGACACTAACATAACGTAGAACATAATTGTTCCAAATTGTAAATCTTTATCTTATTGGAAATTTGATAATTTTTTATTAAAAATACCAAAAATTCTAAAGAAAAAAACAACAAAATTGTTGGGAATTGCAAATCTTCCAAATCTAATTATTTTTGTTTAAAATAACCGATTTCCTGTGAAAAATGTTGACATGATTTCTGGTTCAAAACGCCAACATAACCTCAAATTGTCATAAGGTTGTGAGTCTTCTTAGAAATTGATTTTTTTAATTAAAAATACCAATTTCCAACGAAAAACACTAACATAATCCAGAATTTTTTAAATATTTTTAATCTTGTTCAAATTATTATTTCTGTTAAAAAATACCAATTTTGGATGTAAAATGCTAACGTAACCTCAAATTGTCACAAAATTATCAACCACGCCGACATATGTAACCTAAAGTTGTTGAAAATTGTAAATATTCTTTAAAATCTAATAATTTTTTATTAAAAATCCCAATAATTTCCGGCAAAAAAACACTAACATAGAAAATTGTTCACAATAGTAAATCTTCTTCGAAATCTAATTATTATTGTTTAAAATAACCCGACTTGCTGTGAAAGATGTTAATACAATCTAAAACTGTTCAAAAACCTCAATTATTTCCAAAATTATACACCTTGAAAATCTAATGATTTTTCTTTAAATATGTGAATGTCCGGCAAACAAAGCTAAAAAGCGAAAAACTTAAATTGTTGCAAAATTTCTAATCTTTGAAATCTTAAAATTTTTAAACCTGAAAAAAAATTTTTAGACCTGAAATTGATGAAAATTGAAAATCTTGATGACGAGTTTTGTTTAAAAATGCTAGTTTCCGGTGAAAGCAACTAACAAAACTTACATTTTTTGGAAATTTTGAGTCATCCTCGAAACTTTGTGATTTAATATTAAAATTGTTTTTTAACCATTCCAATTTCCAGCGAAAAGCACTGATATAAAACATGTATACGATTTCCAATAATTTATTAGATCATTTGAAAGTTTTAATTTAACTATGGAAGGGTATTTAAAAAGCATAAATGTTTTTCAGTTAGCATAAGGTTGTTTTAAAATGATTTTTCGTATTAAAAAGGATTATTTGCAGATCTCATTTTTGAATTTTCAGTTATAAGATATAAAGCAACTTCAAGTATTCGGTAACATTTTTTTTTAGGTAGGAAGTTTCTTTTGTAGCAAGGTTGTATTTCAGGAATATTATGCTATTTTTCTGGGAAAATTTAACACTTACGGCTGCCAAATTTTTCCATCCAGGACCTCCGGGTAAAACGACGGCGTCGTAACTTGTACCTGTAACTGCATTCGCGAGATTTGCATCTGTGCCTAGTTTTACGCCGTGGGCACACTTTACGAAAGAATCGTTGCCAATGCTGGCGATCGTTACGAGAACCTGAAAATTAAAATTTTTTGTGGTGACATAATTTCGGATCAAAAGGAAATACAATTTTCAGGATTATTACTTGTTTTTAAATTTTAAATTAATTCAGTTTTTTCGAAAGAAGCTTTGAATACAAAAAAGTGTATGTGTTCATAATAATTAATTCAGAACATACAGTTTTTTAAACATTCAAAATCTCATCTTTGAGAAATATAATACAATTTTACACTCCGGGAAAATTTATTATGGCTGATCTTTTTTATTTTTGGATCAGTATTGCAAATTAGAAATGCAGTAGGTTAAACGTTTCAGCAATCGTGCCCATAGGGGCCATTTAGGAAAGAATTCTTCTTTTTCCCCCGGTTTTCAAGAAACTTACCATTTTTATCGCTTTTCCGCTTAATTGCGAATTGAATTAACACAACATAATAAGAAAATCCAATTAATTTTGGTTTTAATTATATTTATTATATTATTAAATATTATTGTATATTATTATATACTATTATATTTTTGGTTCGAAATTCATCTCGTTTGGTTGAAAATTCTAGTAGTTGATTGAGAATTTTATTATTTTGTTGGAAATCCTTTTTTTTTAATTGAGAATGATTTTTTTTAACTAAACATATAACTTTTTGGTTGAAAATTATTCTTGTTGAAAATCTATGTACTTGGCTTAAAGTTAAACTACTTTTTAACATTTCATTTCATTTTTTTTTTTTTTGAAAATTCATATTTTCGGGGCGAAAACTCAACTATTTTGTATAACGTTCGTCTTTTTAGCTTTACAATTCCACCATTTTGTAGAAAATTAAACTATTAGGTTGAAAATGAACTTTTTTGTTAAAATACAACTATATGATTTAATACTGATTTTTCTTGATTAAAAATCAATCTATTTGGTTGAGGACTCGACTATTTTGTTAAAAATGTTGTTTTTTTTTCGTTTAATTTGACTGGTTGAAAATTTGTCTTTTGGTTTAAAATGAACGAAAAAGTTGATAATTAAAATTCAACTGTTTTCGAAAAAATGCGTCTTTTTGGCTTGAAAATTCAACTGTTTTTGTTTGAATTCTAATATTTTTTGTTTGAAAATTTGACGATTTGTTTTTAAGTGCATCTTTGTAGGTTAAAAATTCAACTATTTTGATACAGTTGTCTTTTTTGGTCAAAAATTCAACTATTTTGTTGAAAATTCATTTTTTGGTTGAAGATTCGTTTCTTTGATTGAAAATGTAACTGTTCGATTCGTATAAAATTAATCTTCTTGATTAAAAAATCATCTTTTGAGTTGAATGTTGAACTCTTTCGTTGAAAATTATTTTTTTGTGTGATAATTCATCGCTTTGGTTAAAAATTGAAGTATTTGGTTGAAAATCCCTTTTTAAATTGAGAATTAATTTTTTTGACTAAACATGTAAATAATACCTTTTTTCTTGAAAATTGATCTTTTCTAGATGAAAATGCATGTATTTTATTGAAAATTCGTCCTTTTTGGTCGAAAATTAATCTTCTTGGATAAAAAATCATGCTTTTGATTGAAAATATGTACAACTGTTAAGAAATCATCTGTGTACGTGGTCTAAAGTTTAACTACTTTTAAAATTTTCGTTTTTGTTGTTGTTGTTGTAAATTCATAATTTTAGTTGAAAATTCAACTATTTTGTAGACAGTTCATCTTTTTGGCTTTAAAGTTCAACAATTTTGTAGAAAATTAAATTATTAGGTTGAAAATAAACTTTTTTTGTTGAAATACAACTATATGGTTTAATACTGATTTTTATTCATTAAAAACCCATCTATTTGGTTGAGGATTCAACTACATATTTGGTTAAAAATTGTTTTCTTTTCGTTTAATTTGACTGGTTGAAAATTTGTCTTTTGGTTGAAAATGAACTTTTGTGTAGATAATTGAACTTTTCGTGATGAAAATTTCCACGGTGTTTTAAAATAATCGTACTTTGGGCTTGAAAATTCTCCCGTTCTTTGTTGAATTCTAATATTCTTTTGTTTGAAAATTCGACAATTTGTTTACAAATGCATCTTTGTAGGTTAAAATTGCAATTATTTTGTTGAAGATTTGTTTCTTTGATTAAAAATGTAACTATTCCATTCATAGAAACTTAATCTTCTTGATTAAAAAATCATCTTTTTGGTTTAGTGTTGAACTCTTTTGTTGAAAATTCATTTTTTTGTGTGAAAATTCATTTTTTTTTGTGTGAAAATTCATCACTTTAGTTGAAAATTCATCTCTTTGCTTAAAAATTGAAGTATTTGGTTGAAAATCCCTATTTTTAAATTGAGAATTCCTTTTTTTTTACTAAACATGTAATTATTCCATTTTTTGTTGACCTTTTCTAGATGAAAATTCATGTATTTTATTGAAAATTCATCCGTTTTGGTCGAAAATTAATCTTCTTGGTTAAAAATTCGTACTTTTCGGTTGAAAATACAACTGTTAACTATTTTAATTTAATTAATAATAATATGTAAATAATGTAATTTAATTAATCTATGTACTTGGTTTAAAGTTCAACTATTTTTTAAATTTTCAGTTTTTTTTGTAGTTGTTATAAATTCATCGTTTTAGTTGAAAATTCAACTACTTTGTAGAAAGTTCGACTTTCTGGCATTAAAATTCAACAATTGAACTATCAGGTTGAAATTGAACTTTTTTGTTCAAATACAACGATATGGCTTAATACTGATTTTTCTTGATTTAAAATCTATCTATTTGGTTGAGGATTCAACTTTTTTTTTAAATTGTTTTTTTTTTTCGTTTAATTTGACTGGTTGAAACTGAATTTTTTGTCGATAATTCAATTTTTCGGGATGAAAATTTCCACTGTTTTTTTTTAATTCGTCTTTTGGGCTTGAAAATTTAAATGTTTTTTGATGAATTCTAATATTTTTTGTTTGAAAATTTGACAGTTTGTTTCAAAATACATCTTTGTAGGTTGAAAATTCAACTATTTTGATAAAGTCTTTTTTTTGTTGTCGAAAATTCAACTATTTTGTTAAAAACTCATTTTTTTGAAGATTCATTTCTTTGATTGAAAATCTAACTATTTCATTTTTAGAAAATTACTCTTCTTGCTTAAAAAATCATCTTTTGGGTTGAATGTTCAACTTTTTTTGTTGAAAATTAATTCTTTGATGAATATTCTTCATTTTAGTTGAAAATTTAAGTATTTAGTTAAAAATCTTTTTTTTTTTAATTGAGAATTAATTTTGTTAACTAAACATGTAACTATTACATTTTAGGTTGAAAATTGATCTTTTCTAGTTGAAAATTCATGTATTTTGTTGAAAATTCGTCCTCTTTGATCGAGAATTAATCTTCTTGGTTAAAAATGCATCCTTTTTGGTAAAAAATGCAACTGTTGAAAAATCAGCTACTTGGTTTAAAGTTAAAACACGTTAAAAAAAATTTCGGTTGAAGATTTGTCATTTTAGTTGAAAATTCGTATTGTTGGGTTGAAAATTCAACTATTTTGTAGAAAGTCATATTTTTCGGTCGAAAAATCAACTGTTTTGTTGAAACTTCGTCCTTTTGGATTGAAAACTGATCTCTTATAGTAGAAAATTAATGTTAAAATCTAAATTTTTAGCACAAAAAACAATTTATGAATGTCTTTTTGAAACCCAAGAACTCGAAATCTAAAGTAGACTTGCGAAAATTATGAATTAATTAGAGTGATTATTTTTCACTTGTTTAGAAATTTTACTAATATCTAAAATTATTTCATATGAGGTAAGAATCAGGAAGAAAAGTTTATTTAAATTGATAAACAGAAACCGAAACAGACACACTTACCCCGGCACGACGTAAAATGTCTGATGTTATTACAGTTTCCATTTCTTCGGAACCTTCAGCCACAACCAAAATCGCGGTTTTCGACATTTTTGAACAGTAACTTTAAAAAAACTTCGAAAGACTAAATTTAAAATGCGTAGTTGAGCACTTTTAACCTAGCCCGAATATAAAGAGGGGGGTCGATTACAATCATCTTATCCATAATAAATAATCTCTTCTTTTATCACGAGTATAAAAGCCTCGATATCAGACTAAATACCGTTTGATAATAGGCTTCATCAATTCATTCGAGTTTTTTATTTATCACTCATCTTTCTTATTTTTTTTTTCAAGATAAATAAAAAAATTCTACATTTTAATTATATTTACGCACAAATGATTCAAAAACTTGGGAATATTTGTTTTAATCATACTTGCCAGCTGGAATTATTTTTAAATCACTATCTCTGATTTAGATTTTTTACAGTTTAAAAAAATAAATTTACAGTTCGAAGACCAGCAAGAGGATAAGATGTAGATACCGAATTAATTACAAAGTCCGTTGTTATACATTTGCAAATTTAGGTTTTATATATATGTATATGTATATATCTGTTATTCACCTACTTGAGGACGTTTTGACAATATGATTGATCATGCCTAATGACTATCTATAAATTTCATATCTGAAACTGAGGGAATTTTATCATAATTTTCTACAATCAATAAAACATGCATTTTAGAAGTTTTTCAATTTGGAATAGTTTCTACATTCTGGTTTTTTGAAATTCAGTAATATAAAATTGAATAGCAATGGTTTGAAATTAACTTTTTTGACCTGAAAATTTAACTATTCTATTTTTGGTTGAAAATTGATCGTTTTTTGTTCAAATTTGGTTGAAAGTACGTTCTTTTTGGTAGAAAATTCATCTTTTTTGTTGAAGATTCAACAGTTATTTTGTTATGTTTTCTCTCTATTGACTGAGAAATCTTTCGTAGTTCAAAATTCAACTAATGCTGGAAAGTCGTGTTTTCTGGTTGAAATCAATTGTTTTTTATCAAAAATTAAAATCTTTTTTGGTTGAAATATCAGTTGCAACCTTTTTTGCTCAGAATTAATCTTTTTTGGCATAAAAATTAAATTACTTAGTTGAAAGTTAAACTCTTTGGTCGAAAATTATTTTTTTTTTTTGGTTGAAGATTCATCATTTTAATTGAAAATGCATATCAAGTTGAAAAATGAGCTATTTTGTTGAAAATTCCTTTTTCCTCTGGCCGAAAATTGATTTTTTTTAAATAAAAATTTAACTATTCAATTTTTGGTTGAAATATCTTTTTAGGTGAAAATTTCTTCTTTTTTGGTAAAAATTAATCTTTTTGGTTGAAAATTCTTCTTGTTGGTTTAAACATCAACTATTCCAGTTAAAGATTTATCATTTTAGTTAAAAATTCATCACTTTATTTGAAAAGGTAACAATTTTTTGGAAAAAGTAACTATTTTCTTGAAAATTATTTTTTTTGTTGAAATTTTTTTTTTTAAGTGAAAATGTAACTATTCCAATTGAATATTCTACCATTTTAGTTATAATTCTTCTCTTTGTTTGAACAATAATTTTTGTGACTAAAAATTTAACTATTCAGTTTTTGGTTGAAAACTATCTTTTTTAGTTGATAATTCGTCTTTTTTGTTAAAAATTAATCTTTTTGGTTTAAATTTCTACTATTCCCTTTAAAGATTCATCATTTTAGTTGAAAATTCATCTTTAACTATCCAACTTTTTGTTGACAATTTATGTTTTTTAGTTGAAAGTTCATGCATTTTGTTGAAAATTCGTATTTTGGTAGAAATTAATTTCTTGGTTGAAAATGTATCTTCTTGGTTAAAAATTCAACTACACCAGTTGAAGATTAATATTTTTAGGTGAAAATTCGTCAGTTACGCTGAAAATTAATTTTTTACCTGAAAATTTAACTATTCCATTCTTGGTTGAAAATTGATCTTTTTATGTTGAAAATTCAACTATTTGGTTGAAATGTTGTCTTTTTTAGTTGGAAATTCAACTATTTCATTGAAAATTTATGTATGATGTCGAAAAATCGTCTTCTTCTTTGAAAATTAATCTTTTTGGTTGAAAATTCAAGTATTCCAGTTGAATATTCATAATTTTAGTTGAAAACTAATCTTTTTGATTGAAAATTGATCTTTTTTAGTTACAAATTTAACTATTTGATTGAGAATTCATGTATTCGTTGAAAAATCGCGTCTTTTTTATATAAGAAGATAAAATAAAAATTTGTTCAAATCATTATTTAATCACATGGACTTTAGAGACAAATTCATGAAATGATTAATTACGTTTTTTAGTATTTTTAATTATTCGATAGTGCTAATATATTTAAGAATATCTTGTAATATAATTTATCAAAGCTTTCTAAATTCAACATATTAATTGAATCCTTAGAAACTAAAAAAATATCATTATTCATAATAAACTCGCGAATCTGTATACATATTCCGAGTCCATTGTTTTAAAAAATGCGAAATATTTGAATGGGTCCGAACTATGAAAAAATATACCTGGAAAAAACATGGAATTGTCAGGGAATTTTTTCCCAGGATTTGAATTCTAACATCGAGTGTTAGTCTTTAAAATTTGGAGAACCAAAATCCGCACACTATCACTTCTCGGACTGGTGGTCTAAATATAAAATTAGGTTTTTTTCCAGTATTGGAAAAATGCTATTAATTTATAAAATAATAAATACTACTAAAAATTGGAATATTTGAAAGTATTTTACAATTTAATCGTTCCTTTGTGCCTTTATTTACATCTAACAAAATACCTTACAAAGTAGGACCAGAATAGAACTCTCATGATATTAAAAAGAATTTAAAGCAATTTTATCACTGAAAAATATTGATAAGATTGAATTAGAAAACGAGATCATCGTTTTCTAAAGATCGGCTATCTCCAAGAACAAGTTTTTTTTTTAATTATTTGTATCCGTCGTAAAGCATAGCTTCAGCAGCTTTAAGTGCTGTTTCCTTGCCCAAGAGCTTTTCAGCGATAGCCAATCCGAAAGCGTAAGCTGTTGCTGGACCTCTGCTAGTTATTATATTTCCTGAAATGAACAAGTTTTTTAATCAATTAGTCAATTTAATGATTATTATATCGATATGCAGGGTTGCTGCAAGACCTGGAAGATCTGGATTTGTCATGGAATTGTGCAAAAATGACGCCACTGACCGGGCAATAGCCGGGAATTTTTTTGAAAACCGACCATTTTTCGGATGTTTTTACTTCTGCAATAAATATCGTCTCGCTCTTTAAAAAAATGTTCCTATCGTAAATCCACGATATGTATTTTAGATCCTTGGTCACAAAAACGCGAATATCTCCTAGACCATGATCGAGAAAATGGCCTTTTTCTTGTGAAACGTCACAATTTACTCCCTAAATTTGAACCAGTGAGAAATGGGTTACTAAATCAAATCAGTAAAAATGTGTACTGATTCACGATGAAATCTCACTAATTTAAATAGGTAGAAATGGGTTGCTGATTAGAATCAATAAGAATTTTCAATGAAAATTAGTGAAATCTCATTGATTTTAAATTTAGAGAGTATATTCTGAAATAATATCAGTTACTTCCTTGCGCAGAATTTTCACTGCGGATTATTAAACCACATACCTTAGACTCCTTCCTCTTTCCCCCTCTTTTTCCATTTTGTAAAGAATTCCTCTTTTTCTCCCTGTTTTCAAGAAAATTCCGCTTTCTACTCTTTTTCTCGTTTTTTCGCTTGAATGAGAACTGAATTAATAGAATCAAATAGGAGAATCCAACCATTTTTGGTTAAAATTTAATTCTTTTTAACTGAAAAATCTATTACATTTCTGTTGAAAATTCATCTTTTATGGTTTAAAGTTTATTAATTTTAATTAAAAAGTCTGCTGCCATATTTCTGGTTAAAAATTATACTATTTGGTTGAAAATTCAACTATTTTCTTAGAAAGTCTACTCTTTTGGTTGAAAGTCAATTCTTTTTATTTGAAAAGTCTACTATTATATTTTTGCTCCAGAATTCATCTCTTTTGGTTAAAAATTCTACTATTTGGTTGAAAATTCAACGATTTGGTTGAAAATTCATATTTTTTTATTGAAAATTAACTTTTTTTTGAAAATTATTCTTTCCGGGTTTAAAAGTCAAAAAAATTTTTTTAACATTCGACTTTTTAGCTAGAATACTCAAACTCTTTTGGTAGAAAATTATTTTTTTGTTTTGTTGAAAGTTCGATTATTTTATTTAAACTGCAATATATTTTGACTGAAAATCTTAGGAATGTGGTACCAACATTAGTGTCACTTAAAAGAATTTATTCCCCTATTTTCTTGAAAAATCACTCTATTTCCACTGTTTTGAGAGAATTTTGGTCTGTGAAGTCTGAAATCATTTTTATTATAATTTATATAATATATTTTACATTGGAGTTCTAACCTGTTTAACTCTTTTCAAACTTTATATAATAAAGCAATTAGTATTGAATAATAATTATTATAAACGCTTAAAAGTCAAGAGGGAACAATGTAATTTTTGACCAAGAAAACCCGGAAATAGTTTGGAATTTTTTTTAAGTTTGACTGGTCTCTGCTTTAATAATTGAAACATTGAGAGCCTAACTGCATTTTTAAAAGTCACTTTTTTCATTTTTTCTTTATGAATAATGTGCCAAAGAAATGCTCACTTGTTTTGCATTTGTTTTGCACATAACCAACTGCTCAATTACATTGCGGCGCATTAAAATTTGCGAACTGATACGGATTGATAACATTTTTTTTTTTTTTTAATTAGATCTGGAATTTTTTCAAAAAGTATGCCTGAAACACTTGGAAAAGTCACGAAATTTTGAAAAAGTTCTGGAAAACCTGGAAGTCATGAATTTTCGCAAAAATTACTAATGTTTTTAGTCAAACCTTTTTAAAAGTCTCAATCATTATTTAACGGCGACTTTTAAATTTTCGAATTGATACGGATTGATTTTGTTTACCAATAAAAATAATAATAATTCTATAATTTTTGAAAATTCCTTAAAATTTGCATTGATTAATAATTGTACAAGAAATTGTTGGAAAATTAGTCTACCATCACTAGAATACGTTAAAACTAAATAGAATTTACTGAATTAAACATAAAAAAAGAATTTCTTCAAAAGTAGACCTGGAAAACCTGGAAAAGTCATGGAATTTTGAATCCAGACTTTTGTAGCAACTCTGATACTGATTTTGTTTTATGTTTTTCAGAAGAGCAATATTTATGATAACTTATCAAAGATATATCGTACCATCGATTACGACCATTTGTCCTTCGATGTATTTGTAATCACTGGTCAGTTGTTCTTTCGTGGATGGATAAGAAGTGATTTGCTTCCCCTTAGCAATTCCGTGAGCTTTCAAAACTGCTGGAGCAGCACAAATCGCAGCTATGAGTCCGTTTTTGGATTCCTGATTCTTAAGCAAGTTTCCAACTTCTGCTGACTGAAAAAACGTTGTTATAAACCAATTTTGTTCAAAATTTGGATAATTTATTCTGGTTTTCAGTGTCTATCATCAGCAAATTATATTACTGATCAAAGTTTATACTCACAGCTGCCAAATTTTTCCATCCAATACCACCGGGTAGAATAACAGCGTCGTAATTGGTATCTTTTACATCAGCGAGTTTTGCATCCGTGCAAATTTTTACGTCGCGGCTGCACTTAATACAGGAATCGTTTGTAATGCTGGCAATCGTGACGAGAACCTACAAATAGAAAAACATTAAATGACAAAACACCTTTCGTTGTTCAAAATAATATCAAAAAGCTTTCTTAAAAGTTTACAAATTCTTAAATTTTTTACAGGCTTTCCATCAAATTAAAAAATGGTTCAGTTTTAACAATTGTTTTCTGAAAATTTAAAAGACGAATATAATATGTAATGCGATTTTGAATAGTTTCCATTTTCCAATCTAAAATTATTAAATTATTACTGCTGCAATTGTCTTTAAATAAAGGCATAAAAGGTTGAAATAAAAAAGTACTCAGGATAAAGGCGTGGAAAATAATGAATAAAAAACCACGCTAGAGGTCTAGATTTGCAACTGAAATTCTCTTAAAAATTTTACAAATTTATTGCACATGGCATTAGATAGAAAATGTTAATTTTAATAACAAATACAGAGTACCTATACCTACGCTAACGTGAATTTACTAAGATTGATTATAGCAGTGCTAGTGCTCTATCAAAACTATATTTTGATTTTTATTGTAGCATAAGACTTTTATTTTTCAATATTTTGTTAGTTTTTAAGTTCTCTGAAAATTAAATAAATTCGTATTGTTTATCTTTAAAAAATTGAAGTAACTTGACTTTCAGAGTATAATAATAATATTGTATTTAATTATGATGTTGAAAATTCAACAATTTTGTTAAAAAGTCATCCCTTTTTATTGAAAATTTAACTGTGTTGTTGAAAATTCGCCTTTTACGGTTGAAAATTCAACAATTTGGTTGAAAATTAACTTTTTTGTTGAGATATCATATTTTTCGATTGAAAATGTCAACTGATTTATAGATATTCGAAATTTTTTTTCTTTCTTGATTGAAAAATCTTTCTTGGTAGAAAATTTAACACTTTTATTGAAAATTCATGTCTTTGGATAGATGGTTACTTTTTGTTCGTGAAAAATGTAACTGTTTGATTTAAAATTTATCTGTTTTGGTTAAGGATTCAACTATTTGGTTTAAAATTAATTTCTTATAACTGAAAATTAAACTATTTTATTTTTGGTTGAAAATTGATCATTTTTAGTTAGAAATTTAACTATTTAGTTTAAAATGTAGGCGTTTTCTTGCAACTTCGTCTTTTTGGTAGAAAATTAATCTTCTTCGTTGAAAATTCATCTTTTTGGTTAAAAATTAAATTATTTTGTTGTGAAATTCAACAATTTTGTTAAAAAATCACCCTTTTCGTTTGAAAATTCATCTTTTTGGCTGAAATATGAATTATGATTAGAATTTTCCAACATTTGTTATGACCTTTTAAAAGTACATGTCCCAACTCCTTCCAATGTCCACATTTTATAAGCATTAACTTAGATATTTTCAAATACTTTAATCCTTATTTTGATCATTCCAAAAATTTGAAGTATAGCAACGTTTTTTTTCAAATTAAAATTCCAAATTTATCAGCTTAAAAACTCGAAGCTTATATAATATTTTTAAAAGGCTTGAAGTTTTTACACTTTGAAAATTATAACTAGAAATTTAAAATGAAAAATTTACAAGCTTGGGCAATTTTAAACTAATGAATAATTCCTGTATTTTAATCGCTGCTTTAATTTGAAATTCTCTAATTTATAAAGCTTCATTGAAATCATTCTTTAAACATTTTATCTAAGTTTAAAAAAAAGAGAGTCTATAACGCTTAAATTAATATTGAATTGGGATTTTGAGTATTCTGAATTTATGGTCGGTCAACCATTAAAAGGCTTTCTTTTTAAATTATAAAATTTTGGATTATTTAAATGAAAACCAAATAATTTTGAGTTTTGTTAACATGGCATTATTCAAATTTCAAACTTTTCTATTTTTAAATTATTTGACTATAAAGGATTTTAATTTAAAATTGTACAAATTTGTATATTTTAAAGTTGAACAGTTCAACGTTTAAATTCTATATTCATTATCTATATTCATTATCCCACTTATCATCACCTTCAACCTCTAATTTTCCCCACGCCTAATCTTGAGGCGCCTTATTTAAAAAACAGAGTTGCTACAAAATACCAATTTCGAAATTCCCTGACTTTCCCTCTCAAATTTTTCATTTTCCATGGCCGTTATAAATTTTTCTTTCAGGTTAAATTTTCAACTAAAGAAATTAATATTCAACCAAGAAGATAAATTTACAACCAAAAATATTGATTTTCTACCGAAAAAAAGAAGAATTTTGAACAGAATACATGAATTTACAACAAGATAGATACATTTTTAATCAAAGAAATGAATTTTCAACTAAATTGAGGAATCTTGAACCAAAAAAATGAATTTTCAATCAAGAAGATTAATTTTCTACAACAAAATGTTTGAGAGAATACATGGATTTTCAACTAAAAAAGATCAATTTTCAATCCAAAATAGAAGAATTATATTTATGGTTTGAAAAATATATTTTAACTAAAAAAAAAGAATTTTCAACCAAATAGTTAAATTTTCATGCAAATAAATGAACTGTCAACCAAAATGGTGAATGTTTCACCAAGAAGATTAATATTCTACCACAAAAGACGAATTTTCAACAAACTTGATGAATTTTTAAACAAACACAGAGTAGTTAAATTTTCAGTTAAAAAAAATTAATATTCGAAACAAAAAATTGCAATCAAACAGTTAAATTTTTAACCAAATAAATCAATTGGCAACTATAATGATGAATCTTCAATCAAAAAAAGTAAATTCAGAGCCAAATAGTTGAATTTTCGACCAGAAGGTTAATTTTTTAACATAAAGATTAATTTTCTACCGAAGAAGACGAATTTTCAACGAAAAAAAAATTCCAACCAAAAATGGAACTTATTTTTTCATTCAAAGAAAATAATTTTCAACAAAAAAAGGGGGTTTGAATTAAAATGATGAATCACCAACCAAAAAAAATAAATTTTTAATAAAGCAGTTCCACTTTCAACTACGTAGTTGAATGTTCAACAAAAAATGTAACCGTTGATATTTCAACTAAAAAAATTTTTATTCGAAACCAAAAACAGTTGAATTCAAAAGAGATAAAATTTCTACGATAACAGGTAAATTTTGAAACCAAAAAGACGAATTTTCAGCAAAGAAAGGTTTTTCAGTCAATTAAGAAAAAAAATTGCATCAAAAATATAGAATTTTCATGCCAAAAAGACGAATTTTCTACAAAACAGTTGACTTTTCAACCAAAAAGGTTACTTTTGAACAAAATTGTTTACTTTTCATCTGAAAAACATACATTTTCAACCAAAAATGAATCTTCAACAAAAAAAAAAGAATGTTCAGTAAAAAAAAAAAAAATCTTCAACCAAGAAGATTAATTTTTAACCCAAAAAGACCAATCTTCAACAACGTAGTTGAATTTTAAATTTAAGAAATGACTTTCACAAAATTGTTGACTTTTACAAAGTAGATTACTTTTGAATCATATAATTCAATTTTAAACCGAGAAAATTAATTTTCTACGCAAAAAGGCGAATTTTCAAACAAGTAGTTGAATATTCAACTACAAAAGATACATTTTTAACCAAATAGTTGAAATTTCAAGTACAAAAGATAAATTTGTAAAAAAAAAATTTTTAAATATTTTTTCCATTTAAAAAATGTAGCTTTTACAAAAAAAAACACGAATTCTGAACAAAATAGTTAGATATTCAACCAAGCAGACGAATTTTCAAGAAAAACAATACAATACCAACAAAAAAAAGATTTTTAACCAAGTAATTCAACATTCAACCAATTAGTTGAATTTTGGACAACAAAAAAGTGAATTTCCAACCAAAAAGTAGAAAAAGATCGCCTTTTTTGTTTTCAACAAAATTATTAAATTTTGAACGAAATAATGAAATAACGAAAAAATGCAGCTGTTTTTACAGAAATTC
This sequence comes from Andricus grossulariae, assembly GCA_011634705.1. Classification (NCBI taxonomy): domain Eukaryota; kingdom Metazoa; phylum Arthropoda; class Insecta; order Hymenoptera; family Cynipidae; genus Andricus; species Andricus grossulariae. The sequence continues at coordinate 29,390 of JAABKJ010000055.1, forward strand.
CGGCATGAAAAATAAGGACATAGCAGAAAAAATATATATATTTTAGTTAAAAATTCTTTTTAAATTTTTGAAAATTTGTCTTTTTTGGTAGAAAATTTATCTTTAGAATAGGAAATACAACTAATTGGTAAAAACTCACTTTTTTGGTTGCTGATTCAACCTTTTTGGACAAAAATGTATTGCTTTGGTCGAAAATTTATATTTTTTAGTTGAAAAATTAATTATTTTGGTAGAAAATTCATATTCTTTGGTTGAAAATTTAACTTTTTTGTTCAAAATTCATACCTTCAGGTCAAAAACTCAACTATCTTGCAGAAAATTGGTCTTTTTTGCTTGAAAATTCAACATTTTGGATTAGATTTTTTTTCTTTATTTACTGAAAAATCTTTCTTGGTTGAAAATTCAACTTTTTTGTTAAAGACTCACTTTTTTGGTTGAAGATTTATAATTTCAGATAAAAATTAATTTCTTTGACTATTTTGTTAAAAATTAACTTTTTAATCTGAAAATATTACTATTCCATTTTTGCTTGAAAATTTATATTTTCTAGCTGAAAAATCATCTATATTGTTGAAAATTGGTCTTTTTTGGTATAATGTTCATCTTTAGGGTTGAAAATTATTCTCTTTTAGTTGAGAAATAATTGTTTTCAATAAAAATGAAACTATTCCATTTTTGCTTGAAAATTTATATTTTGTAGTGAAAAACTCATTTATTTTTGTTGGAAACTCGTTCGTTTGGTTGGAAATTCAATTATTAATCATATTAATTTTAATAACTGAACATAACCAAACTTACCCCGGCGCGACGTAAAACATCTGCTGTTATAATAGCTTCCATTTCTTCGGCTCCTTCAGCCAAAAGCAAAATCGCTGTTTTCGACATTTTCGAACAATAATTCGCAAAAAGAATCGAGTTACTATATTTAAAATACGTGAACAAAAGCCTTGAAAAAATGGGGCTAGACACCATCTGATAATGAAGGCAATTAGCAAACAGATAAACAATCCCTTCCAGCCGTCTTCCAAAAAGGCGGCTGTATCTACGTTACCAAGGGCCTCCGGTTTCCTGATTAGAATTTTCTAAATTTCTCTAGAAACCAGTAATATTTCTAATGAATAAATTAACCCAAAAAATTATTACTTTATTTGCCAATCATTTTTATTTTTAAATAAGTCTAGAAACAAAACTTGGGCTCGAATCGAACTCGCTTCGCCCCTGTTTGCATCTCCTGCTTCTCTGTTCTTTATTTCGAAATTTGGGGTTTTTCCATAAGAATAAACTTGATTTTTTCCATTAGAAATATTGTCCTTTAAACAAATGTAATTTAAAAATAAATTAAAAAATTAATCAAAGTTGTGAAAGAAAATTTTCGACCATTTCTCGTTGTTTTCCGCTAGAAATCGGAACACGCGCCGATTTTTTAAAGATCCGGCTATAGCTATGAAACATATGGTTTATATTAATTATTTTTTGCACTAATAAATATTGATAATTATAGATACAAAATAAATTAAAAAATGAAATAAAAAATTCATTTTTTTGTTGTTGAAATTTTGATTGTAATAATGTGAAAATACTAAAGAAAACAAAATAATTAAAATTCTGGAAAAACCATAAATAATTTTATGTATAGTCCATAGAAATTACTATTTTCATTATCCGTAATCTCTATACAAAATTCGGTTAAACTTCGATCTTGAATATTACATAAAAATATTATATTATAAATAAAATATTACATTATAAAAAATTATATAAAATTATATTTAAAAAAAGGAACAGTATTGAATACAAAACATTTTTTCGAATCTTATATCCTGTATTATGCAGGTTTTTTATGGGTTTTTATACATTTAGGAGCATAGCCCTAACTTAACAGGGTCAACAATATTTTAATATCAATAAAACTTGTGTTATATAATTCTACCCTCGAGGGAATCTGATATAAATGTAATGTCTATTCATCCCTCAAACTTTGTTACATTTATATATTATAATATATTTTTGTTATTTAATTTGTATATGTTTTATTATTTTATTATTATTATACTCATTTTATATTTTCTAGAATAAATAATGAAAAAAAAGCGAATCTGTCAACAAAAATCTCTCATCCAGAAAATTAGGTTCCCCTAATCCCTATTGTTGATACGTGCCTCAAAACGAAGCGTCCCGAGTGATCGTATTTGGATTGGCGGGTGAATCAGAGAGGAGAATGCACACGTCATACATATGTTTACACACACATGCACACAGGCAACGATTAAAATCCACACAGCGTCTGACAGCGTGTCTCGGTCTCGGCTGGCTGATTCAGGGTTGGGTAGGTAGAATACTCAAAATTAGGTAGTTTTCTCAGGGGCGAATCCAGGGGGAGGGAGATGGGTTCACCACCCCCCTATCCGAAGGTTTAGGTTTGAATGGTGATTTGAGTGGAGGGCAGTGCACGGTTGACCTATTAGGGGCCGTCCATAAATTACTTTACCAAAACGTGTTACCAAAACATGTTACCACGTTTTGCAAAACGTGTTTAGTGTGACTATTTCAAACAAAAAATTACAGTTGGTAAGGGAGGGGGGAGGTACAGTTCAATAATAACTTATTAAGTTTGAAAATAATTTTTAGATTTTAGACCTTACACTCTTTCCCCTATTCCCCTTTTTCCCCATTTTTCAAAGAATTCTTCTTATAGTTGCCCTGTTTTCAAGAAACTTTCCCTTTTTCTTGCTTTCTCGCTTAAATTGGAACTGAATTAATAGAACCTAATAAGAAAATTCAACTTTTTTGGTTGAAAAACCTACTGTTATATTTTAGTTCGAAATTCATTTCGTTTGGTTAAAAATTCGGCTACTTTTTTGAAATTATAATTTTTGTGTTGAAAATTCAGCTATTTTGTAAAAAAATTCATTTTTCTGTTTGAAGATTCATCTCTTTGGTTGAAGATTCATCTATTTGATTTAAAATTTATATATTTCAATTTTAGAAAATTAATCTTCTTGGTTAAAAAATCATCTTTTGGTTAAAAATGCAACTGATTGTTTGTAAATAATCTGTTTTGGTTGAGGATTCAACTATTCAATTATTTTGGTTTAAATTCTTCTTTTTTGGTTGAATTAAACGAAGAAACGAAGAAAATTCGTCCTATTTTGGCTTGAAACCTCAACAATTTGGTAGAAAATGCAACTATTTGGTTAAAAATTAATCTATTTTATTTAAAATTTAACTAATTCGTGGAAAATCAACTTTTTTGTTGAAAAAATGTATGTTCGTTTTAAAAATTTAACTATTTTGTTAAAAATTCATCTTTTTTGGTTAAAAATTTAGCTTTTTCGTTAAAAATTCGTTTTTTTTTGTGTTAAAAATTAACTGTTTTATGTGAAAATTTATCGTTTATAAGTTGAAAAATCAAATATTCATTATTTAATGTATATTGTTGAAAATTCGTCTTTCTGATTATAAAATTAATCTTGTCTGTTCTAATTCATCTTTTGGTGCAGGATTCAACTATTTGGTTAAAACTTCGTTTTTTTTGTTGAATTCAACTGGTTGAAAATTCGTTGTTTTTTTGTGTGTGAAAATTAATGTTTCGAACTGAAACTTTGACGATTACATGTTTGGTTTAAAAATATCTTTTTTAGATTCAAATTCAACTATTTGGTTTAAAATTCATATTTCTTAATTGAAAATTTATATATGTGGTTGAGGATTCAACTGGTTGAAAATTAATCTTTGATGGTAGAAAAGTCAACATTCTTGTTTAAAAATAAACTTTTTTTTGTTAAAAATTCAACATTTCGGGTTGAAAATTCAACTTTCTTTCATAAAAATTCGTCTTTTCGGCTTGAAAATTCAATGTATAATTTATGGATGGCCTCTTAGTCCCAGCGATCGTGACTTAGGGGTGCATAGGGGCGCCACGCCGTAGGTCGCGCCCCACAGTGGGGCTCAATGAAAAAACAAGGTTCAAAATAATTTGTAGAAGTCAATTTTCGATCGATTTCGGATTTTTCTTTTACAAAAATTCTTTATTCAAATTCAAAAAGATCAGCGTCATCAATCGTACGCTATGCGCGCGTGTAGTTTTTCGATTGGAGGGAAACAAAATTTCGAATACAAAATAAAAATATCAAGTAACTATTTATTCCTTAAATTCATTTGTTCATTTGTTCTTAAGATTTTAGTAATATAATTTTCCTAAGATTCTTGAGAAAATTCAAAAAGATTTTTGAAGATTTCACATATGTTAAATCAAAATTTCAACAAAAAAGTTAATTTTCAACCAAATACGTAAATTTTTCAACAAAAAAGGTGAATTCCTAATGAAAACTGTAATAGTTAATATTTTAATCATAGAAGATTTTACTTTTTTAAATCGAAAACAGTTGAATTCATCCAAAATACGATTTTTTAACAAAATGGTTGAATTAAATGGATAAATGGTTCGTTTGGTTGAATTCTCAACCAAAACAGATAATTTTGAACCAAAAAAATTATTTTTTTAAATAAAAAAGACGAATTTTCAACAAAAGACAGGAATTTTCAAACAGAATAATTGCATTTTCAACCAGGGACGAATTTTTAACTAAAATTATGAATCCTCGACCAAAAAAGTAAATTTTTAACAAAGAAGTGCAACTTTCAATCAAGTCGTTGAATTTTCAACCAAAAAGATGGATTCTCATCGAAAATCAATCTGTTTGTTATTTTTAAAACATTTTAATTGTAAATGTTTTATAATATTGGATAATAATACTGTTCTTAAAATGTTTCTACCACACTATACTTTTAATACTTAAAAATATTTATAAGAATTTTTAATGATTTCCTTAAATTTAGGAAAAGAATGTAGAAGATTTTAAATGGAGATTTTTCAATTTTGCAAGATTACAAAATGTCTAAAAAAATAGAATAAATTTAAGAGAAATTTAGAATTATTGTCAAGATACAAAAATCAATAACGTTTAGAAATATTCAAAAATAAATCTTATCATCAAGTAAAATAACTTGTTTTGACATTTTTACTTACTACATTGATGATGCAGAAAATCTGTATGTTAATTTTAAAACATTTGGTGGATGAAAATTCAACTATTTGATTTATAATTAACTTTTTTGTTGCAAATTCATATTTTTGGATTGAAAATCAAACTTTTTGTTGAAAATTAATATTTTCGTCTTAACTACAATTATTGCTAAAATCTTAACAATTTTGTTAAAATTCTGGAAAATGAAAAAAGTTGCTTCAAAATCTTCCAGATACTTTTTCTACAACTTTTGAAAATTATTTGGAGTGTTTTGACATCCTTTTAAATAATCTCTTAACAACATTTTTTTGAGATAACAAATAATTTAAAAAATTTTCCCAGAAATATGAAGAAAATTTTGTTATTCTCTTGAAACATTTCTAAGTTCTAAGTTTTTGGTTCGAAATATTCATGAATCTAAGTTTTGTTTTTAATTTGCTAAACAAATTTTTAGGTTTAACAATATTTTTGTATATTTTCAAAACTTCTAAATATCTCTTAAACTTATTAGAATTTTTTCTACAATTTTGTAATCTTGCAAAAGTGAAAAATCTGACTTTAAAATTTTCTACATTATTTTCCGAAATTTCAGGAAATCATTTGGCATTTAAAAAAATATTTTCTTAAATTCCAGAATAATAAAATCCTTAAATCATAAAATTCCCAAATAATAAAGTTTCCGAACAGTTTAAATATTATTGCATACAAAAATAAATTTAAAAACACGTGCGCCTCAAACGAAAAAGAAATTTCTCCCTAAATTTTCTTCGGACCTGATAGAATTTTCAAAAAAAAACTTTACAGAATTCATTTTAGCATTGATTTATCTCGAAACCACTTTTTAATTTTTTCTTTAAATTAAAAATTCGATTTTTTAGAACGTTGTTTGTTATTTTATTATTATTTTATATATATTTTTTTATTATTATTTCAAATTCAAACAATAATTTGAAAAAACTTTAAACATTACAAAAAATGTATGTGATAAAAATATTAGACTAATTGTATTTTTAATAAATAAATAATATTTAGTAAAGGAAAATTTTTTAAATTGTTCAACTGCGAGAATTTTCCAATTCGCGATTTTTATATTTTGGCATCTTAAAACCAATAAATAAATAAACCTGAAAAATAAATAGTTATTAAAAAAATAAATATATTTTTCTTCTGAAACCGAAAAGCTACACGCGCACGTGCTTTGTTCCAGTTTTCTAAAAAAAAAAAGACACGTGGCTACCCAGCCCTGGTCGCCTCTCCAATTCGGTTGGTGTCAATAGGAACGTCCGGAATCGGAACACACCCCCACGAGAAAAGCGAAACAAATCGCAGTCATCGCAGTCAATCGCAGTACAAGATGGCTTCCCTCGGGTGTTGTGGTTGACGATATTTACAAGATATTTTGTACATTCTATACCGTAATTAGGTCGTCATCGACCTAACTAGTTTCTTTGTTCGAAAACGAGTGCCCTGCAAAGGCAACGGAAATAAAGGCAGCGATTGGAAACCATCGCTGCTAACAAAATGCGAACAACTCAAGACTGAGGCACACTTCTGACTTCTGAGTGAGTACAAACCAATAGTTTCCGTTTTTCCGTGCACGCTTTTGCAATCACACTCGACGCAATCGGGATACTGGAAAAATGTAGTCTCAAAATGTCCAAAAATCGAGTCCTCAAGGTTCGAGTTCTAATTGGCAATTTTTATTTGAGTTGACGTCCCCCTTTCAGTGAAGCGTTATTTATTGTCATGGTGCACGAGGCACCTTATTGGTTAAATGGTTATTGCATCCTTGTCTCGTGTTCGTGAATTATTTACGACCGTTTCTGACTTTCCAAAAGCAAAAAGAACCGATTTTTGGATATCCCGATTGTGTCGATTTGTGAATTCTCGAGGCTTTTGCTTGAAAGGCGAATATATATATCGTGCAGGACACTTATTTTAGAACTTTCGCCGTGACTTAAGACCACTTAAATCGTTCAATTTGATCCTTTGATTTTCCTAGGCAATAATAGACGATTTTTCTTGTTCGTTATGTAACTTTCCTTGTAGAAAAAAAATAGATAGCAACGAATATGAGTGGCAATGATTATAAAAGAGAGAATATGTTGCCTTGAAAAGTGGATTTTAATATTATTAACCCTATATGCATTTTCAATCAGGTGAATGTAAATGGCAAACTGTTCGACTGTAACAAAAGTGTTTTATATTTTGTAGTTTCTTTTTTCTTTTTTTTTTTTTTGAGAAAGCTTTCATAGTCGTTTGTTGTTTTCAAATGCCTGGCTAAAATGGCATTTTTATGTTGGTTTTTATTTGTTTAAGTTTTTAAAGTTACGATAACGTGAGCTGACCTTTTGCAAATAAAGATTTGCGAAACGACAATTTACAGGTGCCAGAATAAAAAATATTTGTTTTATGTACCTATCGTAAATATTATAATCATAACGTTTTTTATTTCAAGAATTCATTTGCAAGTGCTAATTTGTTATATTTTATTTTATCAATATATATAACATATCATGATTAATTTTCTTGTTATCAAATGCAGGACTAAAGAAAAAATATTAAATTCTCTCAAGTATAAATCAAAAAGTTAACAGATTTGATATTTTTATTAAGGCCGGGTCTAGGTGATGTTTGGATATCATATTCCAATTTTGTTTGAAAAGCACGACAGATAATTTGTATGTTTGCCTAATTAAGGAATTTTTTCTCTTTATTTAAGTTTCGTCAGAAACAAACTTTCAAAATGTGGAACATGAATGTTTTATTGACTCAAATATACACTATTGTCTCAATTGATTACTTTTGTATTATTTTGAAAAAAAAAATGTAAGAAAATTTTGAAAGAGCTCTCAAGAGTTTCATAATGATAAATTAATTTTGAAACGGTAATAGAACAACCTAGACACATTGTCAGAACGAGATTATAAAGTTTGCCTTTTGTCAATATGAAAAGCTTACAAGTAATCAATCTCTAAATATGTATTTAAAAATTAAAATGCGCCTCAATTTATAAAGTTTCCAAATCCTATAAAATAGGGCTTTTATGTCAAAATCTTTTGACGAGGTCAGTTTATCTTATCGTAACTTCTATTAACAATCCGAAGAAGTTATAATTATTTAGTATCTTCTCAGTTTTTTGTAGGATCATATATCTAATTCTATTTTCAGTTGGAAATGCTTAAAATTACTTTGAATCGATATGTTTTTTTAAATTTAATTCTCATTGTTTATTTTAATCAATATTAAGAAGCTATACATTTTCTAATTATTACGATTTGAAATTGTGCATCAACACAATAACCAGCTGATGATTGATTAATGTTTGAAAACTTAAATGCCTAAATGGCAATTATTTCTGTAAAAAGTTATTTTTTGTCACGAAAAACAAACAAATGAAACTTTATTCTTTTTGTTGATAAAAATTAAGTCAAACAGAAAATGTGTAGGTAAATTTATGATATGAGGAGTTAATTACTGTAATTATGATATGAATGATAATTTGCCTTTTTTAATTTACGTAATGACAACTTAACGTCATATACTAAGTAATATTTAGAAGTTCCCTGTAAACTTATTATTCACAAACGTTTGTTTTATTTTTAGACTTGTGCTCAATAAACTTTAAGAAATAAATACATTTTGTAGTTTTTTCGATTCACATTTCTCTAATATTACAATTTAAAAAATAATAATAACCTGTTTCTATGCACAATTAATAGAATTAAAGCCTGCAAATTATAACATAGAAAATAAAAACTTTCGTCGAATTTGAAACCAGAATGAAACCTCATTATCCAACAATCATCAGAGAGTAATACAAATAATAATAATACTTTCAAGCCGATTAGGACAGTCATTAGTCACCGTAATAGCAATTAAACATAATTAGCAGACTTATTAATTGCAGTAATTTCGCGACCATAATATCATTAAAGCCTGGCATTTTGAAACAATTCTCTTCAACCTGAACTACATATTTTTACTCTGAAAATGGAACTCTTTATTAAAAATATAATAATGATGAAACATGCAAAAAAAAATGCATGCAAACTTGTCTGCATCTGTAATCTTCTGAAATTATCGGATTTTGCTTCATAGTTATATTTAACAGGCTCTCGGTGTCTAGCTTTTAAAATTGAAAATTACCCAAAAAAGTTTTACTTCCTGGGCGTATTTTCTTGCTGTGTAATCAATATTTTTTATAAAGAAACAAAATGAGATGCAAATTTTTTAAATTAACATAATGAAGAGAACGTTAAGTTGATTAAAGTTGAATACAAATTAATGAAATATATAATCTGAGAAAAGTGCAAGTTTATAATATAATAGATTCTGCTAGACACCTTGAATTGCTAGTTTCTGTTAATAACCATGATAGCGAATTCATTGATTATCAGTAATTCGATAGGAGCATGTAAACAAAATTTAATTCAATCTCGAAGACAATGATTATAAAAACTGACAGACTACATGTACGGTTCAGGGGGTGGATGATAGAAATTTACCTAAAAGGCAAGAGAAGCCAGTCGAAACACTGGAGAAAGACGGCGGAGCTTTGGAGGAGGGGGAGATGTCCGCCGGCACCCAGGGAGAGATTCGGGTTGGTCCATCGCACCAGGTTTGCCATATTCCTTGAAAAAACTCTTGCCACTTAGCTATATCGCATCACAACGTACCTAACTCAAGGCTTGTTTTTTGTATTTATTTTTTCATTTTTTTTCTTCTAAATTTCATACAAAAACGAATCAGGTCTAGGTCTAGAATACAAGATTTAAATACTCCTACTATTAGTCGATAGGCAGGGCTATTTCTAACGGTAGATCTCTCTTACCGACATTTGCCGACATCGAAACTCTTCTCCAAGGTTCGCGTCCATGCTAAAAAGGTTTGTTTCCTTACTAAAATTGTGTAAGTCCTTGCTAAAAGCGTTCATGCCTGTGCTGAGTTTTTTTTTTACAACTTTGTTAAGTCCATTGTTACTGTTTTGCTTCTTTAAAATAAGGAAAATGATTTTTGCAATGGTGAGTAAACAATTTCGAAAATTGAGAACGGACACGAACCCTTGGCGACGGTAAATGTTGGTAACAGATATCTACGATTAGAACTTTATTATTATTAAAGCCTTCCCATCTCTGGAATTCTCGATTAAAATAATCACTTGGAATTATTTTAATTTCTGTATTTTCAAAATATTGTAATCGGCAATCTTTGAGGGTTCTATAGATGAGAAGCGACCTTTTATTTTAAAAAAATCAGATCGATTTTTTATGACATGGTGGCCACTGGACCGGAAACCCGAAAAACATCGGGAAATGACAATTTATTTTTCGATTTAGTTTTCAACTTTGAATTCAGTTTGGAATACTTTAAATTTAAAATTATAAAAATTGGCAAATGATCGGTTATTTTTTTCTGAGATTTGAGTGGCCACCATGAATTAATTTCGAGTAGCGACCATTTGCAAACAATAATGATTTGAATTTAGTGTTCACATTTTTCAGTTTTCGAAAAGAAAAAGAATGTTTCAGTGTTTGAAAAATTTATTCCATTATTCTTTGCAATGGTTTACACGCGAAAAATTATTATATCTACTTATAAATAAGTTAACGAGATACATTTTCAAATTTATTTTAAGTTTGTAATTTTTAATAATGAAATTTCTCCCTTTTTCTCCAAATTTACACTTGTATAAGCAAAGAAAGAAAATATTGTAGAGTAATCTCAACATTCGATTTCACTTAAATAAAAACGCTTTTTATTAGAACACCCCTTGTTCTGAGTTACAGAAGTACGAAATATATTTGTTAATGTATACAGCATCGTATTCACAGGAACCTTTTTTATTATTGAAACAAATTTTGATTTAATAAAAGTGAAAAACACAAGAAAGTTAACTCTCATTTTTGCAGTGACTTGAAAATATTTCACAAAGATCTGACAGTAAAGTCTGTGAATACGATCAAAGTCTAGTACATGGTGGTTTTCAGTCACGGTGAAATAATCGACATGTGGTATAGAGGGAAATAAAAACTATTATAGTATATTTTAAGGATGGTATTTAATGTTAATATATTAGAAATTTAAAATATTGTGCATCAAAATTAGCTTTCTTGAAATTTCAACCTTTTACAAGATACCGATTGTTTTCCAATGGCAAATGTCATTTTGAATGGAAAATTGAATTTGAAGTTGAATGCTTATATTACATATTCATATAGAATTTAAACAGTATATCATTAGTTATAAAGGCTGCCGTTCTGATGTCTTCAGTTTTTCGATGAAATTGTGTTTAGCCACATAAATTTTAAATATTTCTAATTTTGTTTTTATTTTCAGATATACATACAAACTAACTAATTTACATTCCTTACAAAACGACTTGTGGCTTTCTTTTTTTGTTTTTGGAAAATCGGCAAAACTTTTGAATGCTAAATTTAATACTTCTACTTCAATCTGTCCATTCAAATTCGACGACAACCATATTAATTTTTCTCTGCATAGTTTAAAAATTAGCTCCTTTTTAATTGCCAGATAAGACAGAGAAAGATTGTAGAAGGTACGAGAGTAGAGGGCGTATAATTAGAATATTAAAGAAACGTATAATGTTTGGATCCTTTATTAAACAAGCCGGAGTGTAGGTGCGTACTAACTAACTTGCTTTCGCAATGGTGCTAACCGCACAAAATCCCGAATTTTGGATACAGGAATTGGTTTCTTGTCAGGCCCGATTGCCTGAGTATCGGCCGGGTATTCCTCCTGGCGACCTGCTTCCTGATCCAGAGTTTTCTAAGGAACGAGAAGAGCTAAGATGGATCCCAGCAATGTCATTGGATATAGATCTTATCATGTACCTGAGGGCGGCTCGTTCAATAGCCGCATTCGCTGGTATGTGTGATGGAGGATCCCCTGATGATGGTTGTGTGGCAGCTTCGCGAGACGATACAACCATCAGTGCCTTGGATATTCTCCACGATTCTGGCTATGATTCAGGAAGAGCGTTACAAGCCCTTGTTAAATGCCCCGCACCCAAAGGAATCGACAAAAAATGGTCTGAAGAAGAAACGGTATGTTAAACTCATTCAAATCCCGTTTAATTTACAAAATCTGCAGTTTTCGTTAATCTCTATCTCTTTACAGAAACGATTCGTCAAAGGCCTTCGACAATTTGGAAAAAACTTTTCTCGTATTAAGAAAGATCTCTTACCACACAAAGACACGGTAATATTTTTTGATTTTATAGTTTACTCCACACCTTTTCCAAATTGTATGTTCCAAACAGAAATTAAAAATTGACTCATCTAAGTTAGAATATGATTGTATAAGCAGAATTTTCAGATCAAAGAAAATACATATTTGGAGGGGAATTATAACAAGTTTTTTCTGAATTACAGCCCGAACTCGTCGAGTTCTATTATCTGTGGAAGAAGACACCTGGTGCCAACAATAACCGACCGCATCGAAGACGGAGAAACCAGGGGTCTCTGCGTCGAATTCGAAACACGCGGAACTCTAGAGCCGGTACTCCAAAGGAGGAGGTTCCTACCCCACCGAAAGACGTGCCTCCAAGTACGACGAACGTCAAGGAGACAGCTTCCGAGCCGGAGAGTGCTCCCGCCGGCGCTCCGGCCAACAATGGCAATCCCGGTGGAGAAGTTAGTTCAGTGACTGAGGATGACAATTCGGAAGAGGACAGTGATTCCCGGGACACAAACACGAATGGTGTAACTCAATCCTGTCGACACTGTTCATCCACAAGTTCAAAAGATTACCAAGTAACTGGTAAAGATAGGCTGCTCCTCTGTGCAGAATGCAGAGCACATTTGAAAAAGACAGGAGAATTACCTCCTGCACCTCCCTACATGTTCCGCCCAGTGCCAGCTGAATCGCCAGATAGTCCTGGTAGAATGCGAACGAGAAATAAGGCGAAGGAAATCCCAAGACCAGCTAGACCCAGGCGAACTGGTGGTACTGATACCCCCGACCAAGAAAAGCAAACTCTGCAACAACCACCGTCTGCTGAAAAGCCGAAGAAGAAGGCTTCGAAACCAGAAACGCCCAAGAAGGGTCAGAAGCGACAAGCAAACGATGACGTAGAAGAGGAGAAGGATCCTCAGAAGCGGAAGCGTGGGGAGAGACCTGAAAGTCCCACGGAATCGCTCACCACTGATAGCAATTCTCTTATGGATGAACCCGAGAGAGAAGGAGAAGGAGATGCTACTGAACAGCCTCCTGCCCCAATTCCCACCCCAGTCGAGGAACCAGTGAGTCCTGCCACAACCACCACGCCGGAGGAAACCTGCGAAATAACGCCCTCTTCCACGCCTGTACCGGCACCAATTCAAAGCTTGCCTATATCAGTTCCTGTTATTCATACCATTGAGAAAAAGCCATTGGTTGAGGAACTCCCGGAGATGAAGGAACAAATTGAAGAAGTGCCATTACAGATGAGTCAACCCATAAAACTTGAACCTCTCATGAAACTAGAACCTCTTCCGAAAATAGAACCCGCTGTCACGCCGCCTAGTGAGGAACCCAAGGAACCAGAACAAGTCATCCTCACTGCACCCCAGCCTCTCAACATCGCCGAGATCAGTCAGAACCTTCCACGCAATCTTTCCCAACCAATCGGTCCTCCTATTTGTCAGTCTTCCGTCCCTCAGAATCTACAAAACTCCCAAATCCCACCTCCATCCCAACCCTTGCCTCTGAACATGCAATACACCAGCAACTTGCCAGTCAGTCAAAGCGTGCCTCAGAACTTATCGCAGAGTATTCAAATTCCATCGTGTTTACCCCAGAACATGACAGCCGCACAAAGTATGGGACCAGCACAAAACCTCTCCATGCACAGTGAAAATATAGCCAACGCACAAAGTATAACTCAGATCCCCGGGCCACCTCTGAATCTCAACATCCCCCAGAATATGACCACAACCATGACGCAAATGCAAATGATGCCCGGTTCGCCACAGCCTTTGGGTTTGACTGTCATTCCCGAAAATAGGATAACTGATGATCGATTGTCAGCTGATAGACTCGCTGCTGAGAGACTAGCTGCTGAAAGACTCGCTGCTGAGAGAATGTCAGCCGAGAGGATGTCTGCCGAAAGGATGTCTGCCGATCGAGTCACAGTTGATCGAATGTCAAGTGATCGACTCACGGCAGACAGATTAGCAGGAGATCGAATGCGCGAAGCCAGGATTCCAGATCGGATACCCGAGCGGCCTGAAAACGAACCCGAGAGACCCGACCCTCCCAATCTCTTCCAACCCATCCAACCTCCACACCTTCCGCCTGAAAAACCATCCTCTGTTTACAATCTCGCGGGCACTCCACCCATGGAACCACAGAACCTCGTCAAACAGGAGATAATTGCTCCAGAACCGGATCCCTTGCAAAGTCTCAAGGAAGTCAAAGTCCCAGGATTCCAAACCTCCTTCCCAGGACCGAGCATAGACAACATTAAAAAGGATCCCGACAGCACAAGCAAGCCTTCCACCCCCAGCAAACACATCCACAATCCTCAGGTGCCCCAAATGCAATCCGTCGCAGCCTCTCCAACCGCAAACTTGCCACCACCTCCGACGTCTCTCTCGCAACCCGTGATGCATCCATCACAGCAACCGAGCCCCCACATGGCTCATCCCTTCCATCCCCATCATCCTTTAATGCACCATTCCCTCTTTGCCGCAATGCATCCTTATCATCCTCACGCCTATCCTGGATATCCTCCAGTCGGTGGCTATCCTTCCTTCCCTCCTTATCCCTACGGTCCAGTTCCTCACGCAATTCCACCGCCTTCTCCTCAAAGAAGCCAGGAGAATGCCAACATGATGGCTGCCCATCACTCCACAGGTTCGAGTGTTGCATCGAGAGAAGAGGAGAACCTCATCGCGCATCATCAACACTCGAGCATGCACCAAGCGAATCTCCACCACGACAAGCTCCTAGCAATATCTTCCCACAGTTCACACACTCACTCCTCGCCTCACACATCTCACAACAGTCAACGAAAGCCTTCCCTCGTATCAGCTTCATGCCTGATTTCCTCTTCTAGTTCTCAACACCACCACCATCGTCCGCCTCAGCAGCACCAGCAGCCTCCGCCGGAACCGAAAATGGAACAAGAGATTGTCGAGCCCGAACCGGAAGAGGCTCCTAGTCCTAACAGAGGTCCAAGTCCGGAGCCGAGAATTGACGACTCTGAGTGCCACAGGTCGCAGTCGGCGATCTTCCTGCGCCACTGGTATCGAGGCGATGACAACTCGTGCACGAGAACGGATCTTATGTTCAAACCTGTACCTGATTCGAAGCTGGCGAGGAAACGGGAAGAGAGGTCGAGAAAGCAAGCAGAAAGGGAGAGAGAGGAAAGAGATAGGGCCGCTGCTCAGCAGAGGAAGATGTCCACGCCGGAGAAGCAACCGGAAATTTGCAAACCTCCGAGTCGCGGACCTATGGAGCCTGTGGTTTCTCCTTTTGACAGATACGCTGCTGCGAGGCCTGGTTCGTATGCTGATACTCCCGCGTTGAGACAGTTGTCTGAGTATGCGAGACCTCATGCTGCATTTTCGCCAGCGAGGCATGTTGCACCTCAAGATCCGATGATGCATTATATGTATGGACCTGGTGCAAGGGAGAGAATAGAGCAATTGGAGCATTTGGAGAGGGAGAAGAGAGAGAGGGAATTAAGGGAGTTGAGAGAAAGGGAATTGAATGATAGATTAAAGGAGGAATTGCTGAAAGGGCAACCGAGACAGATGCCTGGTCCTGATCCACATTGGCTTGAGATGCACAGGAGATATGCGGCGGCCGGATTAGCGCCTGGACACTCGGCACCGCCCCAGGCGCTTCATCAGTTTGGATTGTATGGAGCACCTCCTGGACCTGGACAACTCGAGAGGGAGAGATTGGAACGACTAGGTAATTTAATATATCTTGGGAATAGACGAGGATTTTTTTGTGTTTTTTGTTTGTTTTGAAGGATAGTGCTTAAGGAGGTGTTTCTTTTAACCCTTCGTTTGGCAGTGGACCTATTTACGCGGAGTTTAAACTTTTTCACTCGTTCTCGTAAATGAAAGGCTTGAGAAAGTATTTATCAACTTTTTCCTAAAATTAAGAGGTTTTTAAGGCTACATAGAACGTATGTATTACATTCGGAACAAGTAGTTTAGGCATTTTGAAACATTTCTTTAATTTTCAGTAGAAAAACCTCTTCAATCAGTTTAAATGTCACTATTATCACATGAAATTATGCAATTTTTAATGAGTTCGATTTGAAAATTTTTTCATTTCAAGGAGACCATTTTGTAACATTTTTAGGTATAAAATCATTCAGTTTACAATGCGTAATTCTATAGTACTTTAATTTTTAAATGGTGAGACATGATCTCTAATCGTTAATTTTCAAATAAAAAAGGTTTATAATGCAATTTTGAAGGTTTTAACAAATCAAAAGTAAAAAGTTTTTCAAAATTAAACCATTTTTGTAGTATTGCGCTTCAAGTCGATTATCTGTAATTATTATTGAGAGATTGTAAAAATAGAATGATAATATATAAAATTCAATCATGATTAACTGAATTAAGAATAAACAATTCTAAATCCCTTACAAATTAAATTATTTTTAAACTGAAACTTTAAAAATTGCAATCGTTCAAAATTGTATTGTTTCATATCAAAAGCCTTAATAGTTAAACAATTGTAAATTTCGGTTTGAAGCAGTATACCTTATTTTCAATTTTCAAAATGATTTTAAATTTAGTATTTTACTGTTCATTTAGAATGGTCAATATACAATTTTTAATTGATACGCTCGAAATTGTATAGTTTGACATTTTTCAAAATTTAACTATTTCAAATTGGAAGCCCCAATAGTTAAATGATTCGTTTAATAATTGTGAATTGTACACATTTGTTAGTACTAATTTTTATTTTTATTTTGAACTTTACAATTTTAATTCTTACATTTTATAAATTTTTCATTTGTAACTGAAATTGTTCAATTTTTAAAAGTATGAAATATTAATTTGCTAATTAATAATTTTTAACTATTTAAATGTAAGTAATTTAGTCTTAAAGGTTTCCAGTATAAAAAACGTTTTTTTTTACAATTCTAATGTAAAGTATTCAATTTCGAACCAATCATAAATCGTTTAATTTTTAATTTGAAATGATGTAACTTTGAACTTTACAATTTCAATTGTTACATTTTATAAATTTTTTATTTGTAATTGAAATCGTTAAATTTTGAAAAGTATGAATCATACTTTGCAAATTAAAATTTTGAACTATTTAAATTTAAAGAATTTAATTTTAAAGGTTTCCAGTAAAATGTCACTTGGCATTAGGTAGATGAAGTTATAATTTTTATTATCTTTAAAATACTTAGTTTTAAAATGGGGTTTTCAAACTTAAGAAATAGTTTTTTTTATGATTTTAAGAATAAAAATAGTATTACTGATGATTTAATTTCAAATAAAAAACATTATTTTTAATGAAAAAAATGTACAACTTACAAAAATATGTATTTTAAAAACGTGTTTTTGCAATTGAATTTTTTTTCTTGCTATTGCTTTTTACCAACCTTTAGAAAATAGTTGAATTTCAATAATTAATGGCTTACTTTTTCGGGAAAAATATTCACTACAACTCTAATGTTTCTAATTTTGAAAGTAAATTTTTCCATGGCTGAAATGGTTAAAGTAATTTGTTTTAAGGAGACCTTTTTTTTAAAAAATAACCATTTTAAGATTCTTTACTTAGTTTCAAAATTGGAAACATTAAAGTTGTATGAAATGTTTTACTCGAAAAAGTAAGCCATGTTTTATTAAAATTCAACAATTTTTTTTTAAATTTGCGAGAAGCGTCAGTCAGAACAAATTCAATTACAAAAACTATTATTTAAATAATTATTTTTTATACGTCTTGAACTTTTTTCATAAAATATAATATTCTTTATTTTATAATACGTGACTGATAATATCATTTCAATTCTTAAAATAATAGAAAACTTTTTTCCCCAGAGACCTGATTTTTTGCACAACTACCTTAAAGCTTGATTTAAAAAAAAATTATTTGTAATTGTTTAACCTAAAACGTTTTAAATTTAAACGTGCAATTTTTAGTGCTTATTTTTGGAATTGTCTGTAACTGTCGACATTTAATTTAAAAATGTTCAATTTTTAGGTTTATAATTCAAATTGAAAAATATTGAAGGCCTATGATTTGATATTTTACCATTCTGAGATAATTAGAACAATTTTTAAGACTATAAAAGAATCCTTCATGGGAAGAAATAATAAATTTATTTTAAACGAAGGTTAAAAATTCAAAAGACCTGGGCATCGAAACACGTATATTCTCTCCAATAAGTTCACGAAATCGCAGTTCATATGCAAATAATAAGGATTTTGTTTATTTTAAAAAAGAAAAACATTTTTAGAGTTCCATCAAAGTTTTATTTGGAAATATTGCTAAAATATTAATATCCTCACCGCAACTTATGATTTGAGATAGCTTTCGATACAATGGAGATGCCTTTCCTACACTCCTATAGGCTACCTTTTCAATAAAATTTACTACCTACTTTGGTTGTCGGTAATGGGTCTGAAAATAAAATCACTACTGCCATCTTTGTGTAAACCTAAATCCTATTATACAGCAGGTAACAGAAACTCGACAAATGAAAGGGGCAAAGCTAATTCTTGTAGACCCCAATAAAATTTGATAACCACTATCTTAGTTTATTGCATTTGTAATAAACTGCAATATGAGAGATGCGGTTCGCGATTTAATATATTGATTTATAATTTCTCAGAAGAAAAATAAGTGGAATTTTTACATGTTATACGCGTTTGGATGGCCAAAATGTGTTTTGATAAATCATCATAAACAATATAATTAATATTTTAAGGTTCTGTCATACGTTCTATGGCGCCTTGAACATTAGAGCCGACTGAAAATGTTGAAACTAATCAAATCATTTGAGCTGACGAAAAAAAATTGCGGTTTGTCATCCGAACGAAGTAAAAAAAAATTTTTAATTCCTAATGTTTTAACTATGGGCTAAAACAGTAAAAAAAATTAGAAATACAAAATTGTTAATGTGTTTTTGCACATTCTCCAACGATTTTCACTTCCACAACATTTTTTATTTACTGTTTTAAAATAGTTTTTCACTAAAAAAACGTTACTAACAAACAATGATAATATTTTTTCACTTGGAGGAATGTTTTTTTTTTGTACTTGTTTGGATGTCAAACATAACATTTTGATTTCGTTGAAATGATTTGTTTGCCTTTTTTATTTGCCCTAACTTCTAATCTCTCAAAGCTATTATAATTTAACAAATTATACAAATGCATTCTGATAGTTTTAAATTTAATTTTTATTGATAAAAGGTTTCTTGCCAAATAGAGGGTTAATGTATTGGATGAATTTTGTGCGCCTTTATTTATTTATTTCTTAATATCTCATTATAACAAGTGGTTCACAAAAATGATGCTTTCTTTTAATAAGAGCTGTTGTTTCCCTATATCGATTTTCTATTTTGATGAAAGAACATTCCCTAATTATTAGACATTTTTTCAATGTTATATCTGTAACACAAATAGTTTTAAATATTCCTTTTCTAATCTTAAGTTCAAGTAGAAAATTTGTATAGTATGGTGGTGGCTCAAAATTAAAAAAAAAATTATTTTATGGACCACTTCAGTATATATAGAATACCCATTTAAAATTGAAGTCCTTCCTTTTTTTAATTCAGACCTTGATTATTTATTGTTTGTCGTAACTTTCTTTCTTAATAGGATTTTTTTTCCAAAATGTAATTATTGTTGTGGAGTGTGAAAGTTACACGAATCTATTATTTTCAACATCTCCTTAATTTTCTACACATTTTTTTTTGTCTCTGTGGAACCTTAACTTTTTAGAATTGGTGTGAGTGAATGCAGTTATTTTATTGCAGTTGGTATTAAAGTCCTGTTTAAATTTTCAAAAGATACGTTTCAGTCACTAATTACATTAAAAAAGTCTTTTACTGCATGTAATGCTTACTCAATATTTTCACAGCCAGATAAAAATCTTCACACGATATCAATCAAACTACTGGGTAGCGTGAATAAAAATTAGTGTTTGGCCGTTTTTGTGTGTCCTATCAACGTTCAACTCTACATTTTCTGTTCTTCTTTTATTTTTGTTAATTAGTACACTATTGTATTTCTGGTATTTTATAATTTCTAAAACTGAAAGCTAATTGATTGTGCTTTTTCAAATTAATTAGAATGCGTGACTGCCTCCACCGACTAGCAAAAACTGCAATTAATTATTATTTGTGGATAATTATTAATTATATTATTTAATAACCATCCACAAATAATCTTTCATCGCGTTCAGAAAAACGAGAATGAAGAACAAAATTCTACTAGAGGAAATTCAGCGAATATAGCTGCAAAAAGATCTGCAAATTTTCTTGTAGAATTTTTCCACTAGTTTTTAGAAAGTCCTTACTTTTCTTTAGAGTCTAAAGTCTGTTCTGTTAGAAAACGTTCAGAGATCGAGCAGAACGATCTCTTTGGTTATGGGAAACAGTGTAAAAACAATGGAGTATGCTTGGCATGTTTCTCACTGTCTAGGTCCTAGGACGATTAAAACAGAAACTAATATAGTTCGTATATTAGCATAAATAAATGTTCTTCCTTTTGTTGCAATCAGATCAATGCTTTGATGTATTAATCTTATTGTCACCACAGGAAGCATGTTGTTGTTGTTGGCTTCACATTAATTAGTTCACAATTCTTTTATGAATTTAAAAATATACAAAAACAGGCAATCCTTTTTAGGATTCTCAATCCTGTTTTGAAGATCGCAATTCAAATTGAGATTGTGTGTAACCGTGAAGCTTCAGGAAATCTGACCTTAAGTGGCATACAAAAAAGTACCAGACAATCTGCGTTTCTTCAGTTGCATCTGAATAACAAAACAAAAAAAACGCTAAAAAAATAAAGATTAATATCAGCACCGCTAAAATGAGGGACAATTCTTTGTAGTTGTCGGTACTTTGACGATTTGAAAGTATTTTAGTTCATCAGAAATATTAATGGTGCGAAATGAAAGTTTGAATGAAAAATTGGCGCAGTTAAGAGAGGCACTTTCAGCTGAGAAAGCTTAAACCGACAGCTTAGGTTGATTAAAGATGATACTAAGTTTGAAGATGTTTCCATTTTTATTCACTCTGCCCACTCTTGATTGAATACCTCTATTCGAAAGCACAAATAGGGAAGTGGAAGATGATTAAATTGTAAAGGTTTCGCGAAGTTTTTTATGTCAGATTTATTCTGAAGAAAGGTGTCGACTCTAACATTTGAATGACTTCCAAGTTCGAATGCTTTGGAATTTGAAGAATATGAAATCTCTCAGCTTTCAAGTTGACAGAATTTAAAGATTTTTTTATTTAAACTTCTTGAAGAGTCGACACTTAGTGAATGAAAAGATAGACCACAGAGATATGAAATCAGAAATGTGTTGAATCAATTCGATTCTAGTTTGAGAATAAGAGGGGGGTAATGTTTGGTATCTAGGTGTAATTTTCTTAGAAGAGCCTATGTTGGAATTTATATTGACACATCTTTGAGATTCATAAAGATTATATTTTTAATACTGAAATACAATTTATTCATATGAAAAAGTCGTGACAGGTTATGGGCCCAGCACTCTTGCACTTCGAGAAGGTGAAATTTTAATAATTTTAGCAGTGGAAGAGTGCTGGGCCCATAACCTGGCATGTATGTGTGATCTCTGAAAATGATCAGGTTGCATTTTAATAATAAAGATGATCTGTCAATATAAGTTCCAAAAGAGCCTATTTTGATAATGGGGCTGTCAGGTTTAGGGATACCAACTGCAGCCGGTGGGGGGCCAGCAGGGGGAGGTGCTGGTCATCCATGCCAGCGGGACGAGTGGCTGGCTCTGTCTGCTGACCCAATGGTCCGGTTGCAGATGGCTGGTATGTCGGCTGAGTGCACTACTCACTTTCATGCGCATACCCACTTGCACCTACATCAGGGACAGCAGCAAGCTCAGCAACAGCATGAAGCAGCTGTCGCTGCAGCTGGATTCCCTCTGGCTGGTAGGTGCTAGGATCAGGGTGTCAATTTTTCTACCAAGTTTTCGTTTCAAATATCCCTCACTTTAGGCCAGGCACCTCACAATATGAGATTCGTACTCTACTTGGAGGTTATAGTGCCAAAATCAGTCAATCTAACCTCAAAAGAGGATAGGAATCTTCAGCGCAGACGCGCGTGAAAACTGCGTCTGCGCAGATTCGTTCCGAGTTGAGCGATAGCCTCTATGGTAGGCGAGGTGAAAATCGAAATGCAGGGTGTCCAGCGACTTCGAAATCTGGAATTCTCCTTGAATTTTTTTTTTAAACCTGTAACATTTCGTAAAAATTTCACGGATTTCAAAGATTAAAAAAGGGCGTGTACACCAGATTTCAAAGATTTCACAAAGATTTTAAAACTTTCGAAAGATTTAAAGGATTTCAAAGATTTTAAAAAGGGTACAGTACACTAGATTTCAAAGATTTTAAACGATTTCAAAAGGTTTCCAAACATTTTAAAAGATTTCAGAAATATTTCAAATAATTCAATAATTTTAACGAATACAAAAAATTTCACAAAGATTTCAAAGATTTAAAAACGGCGTGTACTAGATCAAAAATATTTCACAAAGGTTTCAAGGATTGTAAAAAGGGTACAGTAAATTAAATTTCAAAACATTTCCAAGATTTGAAACAGTTTCAAAATTTTGTAGAAGATTTAAAAATATTTCAAATATTTTAATTATTTCAAATTAATACAAAAGATTTCAGAGAGATTTCACAAATATTTAAAAGATTTCATTAAAAATTTATAAAAATTAGAAAAAACATACAAGAATTTCAAAGATTTCAGTACACCAGATTTCAAAACATTTAAAAGATTTTTAAAGATTTCAAAATTGTATAGATTTTTAAAAGATTTCACAAAGGTTTGCAATATTTCAATGATTTCATAAGAATGAAAAAGATTTCACAAAGATTTCAAGAAGGGTGCAGTATAACAGATTTTAAGCATTTCAAAATATTTCAAAGATTTCAAATATTCCACTGATTTTAAACAAATACAAAAGATTTCAGAAAAAATTTCACAAATATTCCAAAGAATTCGTAAGAGTTTCAACATATGTTACAAGGATTTTTAATATTCCAGTGAATTCAAACGAATACAATAAATTTCACAGATATTTCAAAGATTTTATAAGGATTTCAAAAGATTTCGACAAGGGTGCACTACATCAGATTTCAAAATTTTGTATAAGATTTCAGAAAGGTTTCACAAAGAATTCACAAGGATTTCGAAATATTTCACGAATTTCAAAGAGGGCACAGTACACCAAATTTCAAAATATATCAAAGATTTTCAACGATTTCAAAAGTTTTCAACAAATTTGAGAAGATTTCGAAAGATTTCAATGATTTAAAACGAATACAAAGGATTTCATAAACAAAGATTGAAAAAAGATTTCATAAATTTTTCGAAAATTTTCCCAAAGATTTCAATGATTTTGAAAATTTTAAAAGATTCCAAAAGATTTCTCAAAGGTTTCACAGAAATTTCAAGATTTCACAGAGATTTTAAATACTTCAAAAGATTTCAATGAATTCACAAAGATTTCAAAATATTTCAAAGATTTAAAAGATTTCAAGGATTTCAAAGATTTGAAAATGGTTCTTCTTTATTTAGAAATTGTTGGCCAATAAAAAAAGGAAATGGCTCATTTTTTCACATGATAACAAACGGTTTTTTAATTTTTTGATGTAAAAAATGGAGACCTGGAAAAACTTGACTTTTTAACCTGGAAAAGACCTTGAATTTTGTTCCGAAGAATCGCTGGACACTCTGAAATGTTTTTTCAACAATAATGTTTTTTTCTTTTGATTTTAGAGCAAAAATGTATATACATATGAAATTAAAGGAGACACAATTATCTGTAAAAGAATTTGTATTGCTATTTTTTAGAAGACTTGTGGTTTCAAAGTAATAGTGGCCTGAGTTAAAAAGGCGCAGAAAATTGCAACCTTTTTTAGTAAATAAAAAATAACAGCAAGAACAATTTCAGAATTTTAAATTAAAACGTATAGAATTGAAGGAATTAAGATTAAAGAATTTTTAAATGTAAATGTTATAAAATTAAGTATGCTTCGATACAATAAAATGTTGAATTCTAGTATTCGACTTTGTACAATTTCAAATTGTATGCGCTTAGTATAACTAATGTTTGATTTGAAGCCCTAAAAATTATCAGACTTGAGTGATTCAAAATTTAACTTTTTCAAATTTTAAGCCTTCTGAATTTAAAATTTAAAAATTTAGCAATTTTTATTTAAAAACATCTAAAATTTCAAAAATATCACATTTTCGAATAGAAACATTCGAAATTGGACTAACGAGTGAAATCATACACGTTTAAAGGATTGAGGACTTAAGTAATTGTCATTAAAAATTTTGAAATTTAAACCTTAAAGTTCAACATTTTTTTTTATCGAAATAATAAGAATGTTGTATATTTCAAATTAAAACACTATAAATTTTAGCATAACAATTTTTTTAGTTTAAAGTATTTTAGATAATTCAAGTATATAACGTTCCGAAGTATACAAAATTTATCTGGAAAATTTTCAAAACTGAAAAACTTGACATTGTGAGGCATTGATATTTGTACTATTTAAAATTAGAAAGTGAAAATTGTAAAATTAAATTTGAAAATTCGTAATTTAATAAACTTCAAGCCTTAATATTGAATGATTTTCAAAATTTTCATGTTAACTAGTCGTCAAATTTAAATTATAAGCATTTACAGTTAAGTTATTTCCAATCTCGAAGAGTTGAAGATTTACCAATTTTAATTTATGATTTTGTTTGTAAGTCCTACAAAAAAAAAATATCGATAAAACTATTTTTATACAGAATTTTATTTACTTCACTTTCGAAGACAACTAGGTTTGCTAAAAAATGGAAAGCAAAGGAGGTATTGCAAAAATCATCTATGCATTTTTTTAAATTCTAAGTATTCTGGTACCTGGCCTATTTTGATGGGCACTGCTTATTCTAACATGCTAGTTTTGTCCTTTTGACGTGGCCTGCATTACTCGCTTATCGGTGAAGGCATTGCTTCGAATAGATTATAATTTTATAATCTTTAGCTTCTTTAAAATGTTGATGCTTTTGAATACTTGTTTTTTATTTCTCTCATAAATATTTTAAAATAAAACCAAGAGAATGATATAATATTCCGCCGGGATAAGGCAAAAAGTTTGAAATAATGAAAAAGAAGACGCTAGCCTGCTTTAAATTTGAAAGTTTACATATCTTTTTCTCAAAACTTGAAAATTAGAACATAAGAAGGTTCAATAATTTGAAAGGTTTGAAATAAGATAAATTCAAATTCTGAAGCTTTTGAATTAATTGAGAGAGAAGAACCATAAAATGCTTATTTGCAGAAGAGGATCTTGCAGACTCTTCTTGTACTATAAGCAGAAATTTAAGTACAACAATTCTTTCGATTTCTTTTCATTTTAAGGTCCTTTTCCGAAAAGGAAATAAAGTCGACCTGGACAGTAATGATAATGTGTGACTGAACGTAGTTTAGTGAAATAAAAAAATTACTTTGTGGTATTGTTTTTGTTTTACACTTGAAGTTTTCATGCATAACGAAAACTTGATGTGTATTTGAATTATTTGTTAATAGAATATAATTATATGTCATTTGTGTGTTTCTGTAAACTGTGTTTCATGCAGCGGCAGCGGGAGCAAATTATCCACGACCAGGCATGATGCCCAGGGATCCAACGATGGGCATGCATCCTGCAGAACTCCTCGGAAGACCTTACGCGGACATGGCCGCGGCCCACCATGAACAACTCCAACGCCATTTGATGGTCGAAAGAGATAGACTTCCTCCCCATGCTTCGTTCGTTGCTCACCACGAAGAGTACCTAAGGTTCGTTAATTGAAATTTTATTGCTCCTCAAACATGTGATGACAGTAGAAATCAATTTTATTTCATGGTTCTCAAAAGTCGATACTCAAACTTTATTTGTTTTGATGAAAATCCAACGACTGCCGTGGCAGTTGACTTTATTAAGCAGTTCAAGTAATGGGGATTAAAATTGACAAATTTTTTTTTTTTAATTTCCAAAATTATCACTTTTAAACTTCGTAATTCAAAGTCTGTTTTTTGTGATCTAAAAGAATCTAAAAAGTGTCCTAAAAAAGACTAAAAATCAATGAAAAATAACAATTTTAGTTTGCAATTCAATTTTTATTATTAGAATATTTTTAATTTCAATAAAGGGTGTTTCTAATTAATACAAGTACAAAAAACCGGCCCTGTGGCCTAGTAGTGTTAGCATGCTCCATATACTGGTTTCGTAAGAAGTAGTAGGGGTTTGACTTTTAAATTGCTGATATAAAAATTTTTTTAAAAAGTGCAACTTTTTATTCCCATTCAGTGCCCCGTCGGACAATTTTTAGATTTTCTAAAACCTTGACTCGGAAATTTCTTTCTTCCGGCAAGTAAATAATACCCGGTTTTTAAAAGTTTTAAAAAAATATTTAGAGGTAGCTATGGAGATTTTTATGCCGAAAATTTTACTTTTTATAGTTTTTAAATTTTTATTTCTACAATTTAAATTATTCCATCTTGTAAAATACAGAAAATACATTGTCGGGGTGCTATGTGACCCTCAAATTGTCTTCTTTATGAAAAAAATTTTTAAGGTGGGTATTGAAACCTTTATTCTACTGGAAAACAAATTTAAGGAATACCTGTCGTACATTTAAAAAATAATTTTTTCTACAAATTAATAAATCGAAAATGTTTTTTGACCTATCAACTAAAATGTAACGAAAAATAATCTTTTTAAGAATTTCGAAACGTTTTACGAGAATTCAATTTTTTTTAAGATTTCTGAAAAAATATCAAATGGTTTTTTATTTTTAAAAATGAATTTTAACCTAAAATTTATAAAGATTGCCAAACATTAGAAATGGTTTCCTAAAATATCGAAAAAGAATGTAGAAGATTTTAAAGTAAAATTTTCGATTCCCTCAAGATTACAAACTTTTAGAAAAAAAATTAAAACGAAAGTTGCATAATTTAAAAAACTTATTAGGAATGGGATAGTTAAATAACTTTTTTGATCTGGCAAAAATAGGGGATCATTTTCTCACCAAAAGAAATAAATCTCCGATTTAAGGTTTTAGAAAATTAAAAAAAAAAAGGATTTCATGAGGCACCCTAATCTATCTCTACAATACTTTCAAACATATTTTCAAATTAAAAACGATCTTCCTTAAAAAAGGGATTTTTCCCTCGAATGTGCTTATTTGTAAATGTATAGTGATTTCATATATTTTATTAATCTAATCCTGAGTTGGAGCAAGGTAATTTGACGGAAAATCATAATTTTCACTTGGAATAGGGAATTTTCCAAAAGAATTACAATTCTTATTTTATAATTTCAACTTTGAGACGTTGGAACGGGAATTTTGGGAAAGAATTATAATTCTGATTTAGAAGCAGGGAACTAAAAAAAATATGCCTGTTCCAAGTAAAAATTCGTCACATTTTGAAAGTACCCTCTGCTAAATTTTAGAAAATGGGAGTTCTTTACTATATTTCTGAATTAGAATAGAAATTTTGTAAATAAATATAATTCTGACTTGGAACAGGAAATTTTACAAATGAATTCAATTGTGACTTGGTGTAGGGAATTTTTTTAATAAATCATAATTATGAGTTTGGACGGGGAATAAATAAATGAAACATAATAAACATCTCTTAAAGAATTATAATTTTTACTTTGGAACAGGGAATTTCGCAAAGAATTGTAATTTTGTCTTGAAACAGGTAATTTTTGACATGGTGCGGGAAATTTTGGAAAATAATTTTTATTCTGATTTATAAATAGGGAATTTGAAACTTCCATCTTCAAAATTTTAGAAAAAGAGAGTTACTATATTTCCGAATTATATTATAAAATTTTGTAAATAAATATAATTCTGACTTGGAACAGGGCATTTTTGGAAAATTTGGGAAATAATTTTAATTCTGATTCAGAAGAAAGAAATGAAAAAAAAAACCCAGTTCATATTCAGAATTATAATTCTTTTACAAAATTCCCTGCTTCAAATCAGAAATCTTTTAAATGTTTAGAAATCTCTTGAAATCTTTAAAAATCGTCCGAAATCGTTAAACATTATTTTTTTAACTGAAAATTTAACTATTCAATTTTTGGTTGTCAGTTTATCTTTTTTAGTTGAAAATTCACGTATTTTTTTGTAAATTAGTCTTTTTTTGTTACATAAATAATCTCTTCGGTTGAAAATTCATCTTTTTTGATTGAAAATTCAACTATGTCAGTTAAAGATTCATTATTTTAGTAGAAAGTTAATCTCTTTGTTTTAAAATTTAACAATTTTAGGTGAAGATTAATTATTTTAGTTAAAATTTCATCAGTTTTGTGGAAAATTAAGTTTTTTCACGGAAAATCTAACTGTTCCGTTTTCGGTTAAAATTTGATCCTTTTATGTTTATAATTGAATTATTTGGTTGAAATTTTGTCATTTTTAGTTGGAAATTCAACTATTTCATTGAAAATTCACGTATTTTGTCGGAAAATGGGCTTTTTGATAGAAAATTAATATTTTTGATTGAAAATTCATCTTTTTGGTCGAAAACTAATCTTTTTGGTTGAAAATAAAAATACTTGGTAGAAAGTGAAACTCTTCTTAAAAATTCATCTTTTTGATTGTAAATTTAACTATTCCAGATTAAGATTCATCATTTTACTGGAAAATTAATCTCTTTGGTTGAAAATTCAGCTTTTTTATTTGAAAAATTACGTATTTTGTTGTAAATTAGTCTTTTTTTTTTGGTACACCCCCGGTTGAAACTTAATCTTTTTTGGCTGAAAATTCAACTATGCCAGTTAAAGATAAACCATTTTAGTTGACAGTTAATCTTTTTGCCTTAAAATTTCACTTTTCCATCCAGTTGAAGCTTCATAATTTTAGTTAAAATTCATCACTTGGGTTGAAAATTTAAGTATTTTGTTGAAAATGGTTTCTTTTTCTGTTTAAAATAAATTTTTTAACTGAAAATTTAAGTATTCCATATATTTTTTCGTTGAAAATTCATATATTTTGTTGCAAATTCGTCTTTTTTGGGAGAAAATTAATTTTCTTGATTGAAAACGACTTTTCAAAAGAGAAATCATTGTTCAGCTGCAAATTTGATTATTCCATTTTATGTTGAAAATTGATTGATTTTAGTTTAAAATTCAACTATTTGATTAAAAATTAAACAATTTTATGAAAATTGTTTTGCTTTTGTTGAAAATCCATGTATTCATTGAAAATTCGGTTTTTTATTTACTGACAATTAATTTTGTCAACTGAACAATTAACTATTCCATTTTTGATTGAAAATTGGTCGTTTTTATTTGAAAATGCAACTATTTGTTCAAGAATTCCTGTATTTTGTTGAAAATTCGTTTTTTTTTTGTAGAAAATTCATCTTTTTATTTGAAAATTCAATTATTCAATTATTTGTATTTCTTTACTAGTTTTAATTATATTTTAAATTCATGGACTTTCGAGATATTTAAAAATATCTTGTAATATAATTTGTCAAATCTTTCTGAATTAAATACATTAATTAAATCTCTAGAAAGTTCTACGATTACGAAATTACTTATCGTTTAATAAAGTTACTTTCACGAATGAAAAAACAGTTACTGCAAATGTGTAAAAATAGTTTTATTCGTATATGAATAGTACTATTTTTAACCATTTAGATATTTGCAAGGGCTGAAAAAAGAATATTTATAATAAACTTGCGAAATTGTATACATATTCCGAGTCGATTTAAAAAAATCGAAATACTTGTATGGCTGCGTACTACGAAAAATTATACCTGGAAAAATGTTGAGATACTGGGCATTTTTTCCCAGGATTTGAGTAGACAGCCTGTAATATTTCTAGAAAACAAATAATCTGATCACGGTTTCATAAATCAAATAAAACTGTAGATTGTCCTGAACTGAATAAAATTGATTTCAGTTGTCATCCCAAAACGATGTAAAATCGACTTTTTCCCTGCTCAAACCTAACCAGAGTTATTTTTTAGACAACAACGAGAGCGCGAGCTTAAAGTTCGCGCCTTGGAAGAAGCTGCACGTGGATCGCGTCCTTAAGCGTAACTAAACTTATATTCTAATTATCTTTGACAGTTAGACGAGTTATAAAACAATTCGCATGATTTGTGAGCTAAAAATTTACTGTACTAGACAAATCGACGTGCAGATATTATTTTCTTCACGTGTCATGCGACTTTAGTTCCCTTCGATTTAAGAAACTATTTTTATGTTTTCTTAATGTTTATGTACGTACAGTGTAAGACCTGACGATTATTATCGTCATGTCCTGTAACATGTTAGTGTAAATACAACAGAGATCTTCGAGTGCTAGCTCATCGTAGATCTAAGTCCTTAAAGCAATGTTTGATAACAATTGTAAATTAATTTCGAGTCTATGGATATCGCAGTACCATTCGTACGCTCAATCCACTCTTTTTATTTAATTTTTCATTAATTAATTTACGTGGTGTCAGTACCAAAGTGTTCACACAGGAGATACCCTCTCGCAAACTTAACGCCTCACTCGAATCAATGTGAGCACACTTTAGTTAAAGTTTTAGTATTTTTATTAGCGCGGATAGGAATTTTACATCTGTTCCAATTTTTTTTTTGTATTTCCTTATTGGAAATTGAACTCCTCTGGCTCTGCTCGCTTTCCCCAAGAACCCGCAGTTTTCATAAGAAAATTATGTGAAAGTGAACTTGATAACGATTTTATTGAATTTATTATTATCAGGATATCATAAATTATGAGACTTTCACCTTTTTAAAATATTCAAGACATATCGAGCTATGAAATCAGTTTGGGATTGTCAGATTGATTAGCTCAAAGGCTTTTGGACATTTTGTGCTTCCATCGCTTTTTTACTTCTTTTTTTTTAATCAAAGGGTTTTAAGTGAGACGAGTAAAACTTTTATCTGTACTCTTACGGTTTTTTAAAACAACACAAACATGTTATTGTATTAGAATTGTTAGAAAATTTTGTCTAAATTGGCTTTAGGCTTTAAATATGATTTTAGTTAATTTTTTAGCGCTATAATCAATATTTTAGAATTGAATTCTACGATTGCGAAAGAAAAAACAAGGAAAAAGGGTTTTTCTTGGAAGCGAGTTTGGTTTGATGAAGAGAATAGCGACTCGATTTTAATCAGTATAGGTTTTTTTTAGCTTAATGACTTGTAACAAGTAAGCTAGGTTGAAGTATTTGGAAAGCAATGACATCAACGCGTTTGTATATTTTTCGTGTCGACTATTCAAGAGTAATTATAAATGTGAACATCTCCTATAGAAGCATGGTGGCTGGTCGATATTGTAAACTTTAAAAGAGAGTGACCAAAGTGAAACGTTTTGATGGAAACGTTAAATACAGAGCGCAATGTTCCATGGTCCTATTGTCCAATGTAAATCACTTTCTAGATATCTTAAAAGCATTTGCTGGAAGCTCATGCTCGACGCATTATAGATAATTCAGTTTTTTTTTCTTCTGTATCAAGACCACTGGAACATGTAAATTGTAAGCTATAAAATTGATTCTATGTAACTTATCACAGTAAACATTTCATACAAAGATGGATTCTTGTTCAAATTTCCACGATACCCAATTTTTTTTACTAGATATATAGTTTAGAAAATTAGTGTCTTTCGTTATCTATTGATTTTATTCGTTCATTTTGAATAGATAGCATTTTTAGAGAATATTTGATAAATTTGTAATTTATTTAAAAGGTTTTTAGAGATGATGAATGGTGGTTAACGCTTGGAGACTTTGAAATTGGAATGTTTTAAAGTTCAAATATTTTTCCATTTATAAGTTTTATGCTTTCAATTTTTAATTTAATGGAAGATGGTCACTACAGTCATTAAGGTGGGATGGTAAATGACACTTCTTTGTCGAAACTGAAAAGTAAAGAAGTAAAAAAAAGTTGATTCAATCCATGTCTTCTATTTGGTTTTTGAAATCGAAAATTTTGAAAATTGATATAATTTCACCTATAGGCTGAAACACAGGGTTGCTACAGAACCTGCAAAACCTGGAAAAGGCCTGAAATTTTGAAAAAGTTCCTGGAAATTTTTAAAAGGAAAATAGTAAAAGCCGCTATTCTAAGTTATAATATTGGCTAAATTCTAGGAAAAATGCGTCCAGAGTTCAAATGATGCACATTAACATTTTTTGCATTGTTTAGAATGAAGTAATAGTCGAAAAGCCTTTTAAAATGTGCATTTATGAATAATTTTATATACAGTGCAGGCGGAAATTATTTACACGCTTATTTTTTAAGCTGTTGCTAACGTGCCTCATTATGTATAATATCAACATTAATTTTTTTCCTCATAATAGCACCAGAAATAATTAAATTCTGCGTCTAAGTAAGCCTAAGCTGAAGCCAAATGCCAATTTAATAAAAATGTATTGCAAAAAAACGTCAAATTTCGATGTTTTCGAAAAATCGGAATAACTCTAGAAATAATCAATATTTTTTAATGTACTTCGGTTAATTTAAAAGGTTAGTCTTAATAGTATTTTGAGATTATTTGTAGTATTTTTAAGCATTTCTCCCCCAGAGTATACCCTAGGCCCGAACGTAGTGAAAAAGCCGCGAAATTTACACACTTGTTCAATTTTTTTATTTTTCACACCAATTTTGACCCTAGGGCAAAATGTAGGGACTTTAAATTTTTTCAATTATTTCCAGAGTTATTCCAATTCTTCGAAAACATCTCAATCTCACGTTTTTTTGCAATATATTTTTATAAAATTGTCATTTTGCTTTCATTTTGGAAATTGGAAAGTTTTTAAAAGTTGACCTGGAAATATTTTTGTGGTCACAGTTTTTAGTAGCAGACAGCAAAAAGAAATCAGAAAAAAATTGTGCAAATTAAAATTTTTCGTAAAGTTACAAAAAACTTATTTTTTGTTTGTTCAAAAATGTATTTAATTGCACATTTTTTTAAAGTTCTACATATATCCAACTTAAATTATTTTTAATAAAATGTGTAATTAACTAAATTTAAAAAAGAAACCAGTTTGTAAATTGTAACCTGTACAATTTTTTTAAATATTTTTCATTGTAGTTTATTCCAAAAATTTTACATGCCAAAAGTTCGTCATAACTTTTTAGCCCACATGTAAAATTTTCTAAATTTTGAAGATTTCGAATTTTCAAATTCAAAATCAAAACAGAAGACATTAACCGATTACAAAAATTGGTTGTACTTTTTTTGTTCATTTCAAGTGATTCAAGTAATATCAGCAGCTTAAGTTTGTTCGGAAATTTAACTATTTTGTTGCAAATATGTTTTTTTTTTTTTGAAAATGTAACTACTGTATTTTTTGTAGAAAATTTATCTTTTTTAGATGAAAATTCAATTCTTTGATCGAAAATTAATTTTTTTGTAAAAAGTTAATCCTCTTTGTTCGAAATTCCACTATTTGTTTGAAAATTTATGTACTTTGTTGAAAATTCATCTCTTTGGTTAAAAATGCAACGGTTTGGCTGAAAACTAATCTGTTTTAATTGAAGATTATAAACTGTTTTGTTGAAAATGCGTCTTTTATTGAAATTAACTGCTCCAAAATAAAAAATTTAAATCTTTTTTAGTTGAAACTTCAACTATTTGTTTGGAAATTTATGTATCTGTTTAAAAATTCGTCTTTTTGGTAGAAAATTAATCTCTGTTGAAAATTTAACTGTTTGGTTGATAATTGAAATATTTTTTAGTTGAAATATTAACTATTATATTTTTTGTTGAAAATTCATATTCTGAGGTTGAAAATTCGTTTTATATTTTTTTTAAATTAATTTTTTCAACTGAAAATTAAAAAATTTTATTGAAAATTCCACTTTTTAGTTGAAAATCTATCTTGAAAAACTCGTCTTGTTGGCTGGAAAATTCAACAATTTAGTAGAAAAATCAAATATTCGGTAGAAAATTCAACTGTTTTGTAATGCAAATTCAACTATTGCAGTTTTGGTTAAAAATTGATCTTTTTTAGTTAAAAAATTTCAACTATTTGGTTGAAAATTTATGTAATTTACTGAAAATTTGTCTTTTTTTAGTAGAAAAAATAATCCTCTTCGTTGAAAATTCAACCATTCGGTTTAAAATGTATTTACTTTTGTTGAAAATTCATTTTTTTTGTGTAGAAAATCAATCTTATTGGTTGAAAATTCAACTATTGGATTCAAAGTTGATGTATTTTGTTGGGAATTCACCTTTTTGGTAGAAAATTAATCTTCTTGGTTGAAAATTCAACTATTTGGTTAAAACTTTAACTATTTTATCGAAAGCTCGTCTTTTTGGCTTGAAAATTTAACATTTTAGATGACATTTTTTTTCTTTATTGACTGAAAAACCTTTCTTGTTTGAAAATTCAACTCTTGTTAAAAATTTCTTTTTTTAATTTAATTTGAAAATTCATCTCTTTTAGTGGAAATTTCATCATTTTTGGTTAAAAATACAACTGTTTGGTTGAAAACGAATCTGTTTTAGTGGAGTATTCAACTATTATGTTGCAAATTCGTCTTTTTTAGTTCAATTCGACTGTTTGATTAAAAATGAAAATCTTTCCTTGGTTAAAATATGAACTATTACATTGTTTGTTGAGAATTTATCCTTTTTACGTAAAAAGGACATTAGCCGATTCCAAAAATTATTCTAAAGTTTTTTGACGTTGAAAGCATTTCTTAAGCATCCAGATTTTAAAATTGTTAATTTTACAGAACTAAAAGCAATCCAATTTAAAAGGATCCAAATTTGACAATTTAAAACAATAAATGTGCAAATTTTGAAGATTCAATTACTTCAATTTGAATACTTTGCAGCTTTTGTTATCATTATAAAAAAAAAAAAATCTAAAAATATCTTTTTTCAGCTTTTGGTGTGAAAAGACAAAAATTAGCATGGAAGTGTTTCTTGCAAACGGAAGCAACCAGGAAACCTTAATTAGTTTAGCAGATGGAATTTTTTGCCTCTAGAGTGCTGCTGACTCGTTTTTATTAGATGTAATGTGAAACTCGGCATCTGGCTTCACTTGTTATGTGGGAGTTCACGCACACGTGTGCCCTTTCTGCATTCAGGACCGTAAATTTAACAAAACCTCCCATGCATTAACAATTTTCATCCCAATTAAAAAAAGAAAACCCTAAATAATTTTCAATATTTTTTCTTCATAATATATTAATTTTGAATTTTCAATAAAAAATAAACAGCTTGAAAAATGATTGATTCTTGAGAAAATATCCTAACAAATTGGACTCTATGGAATATTTCAGGTACGTTTGAGAAATTTGGAAAAAATGCAATCTGATCCGTTTGGTAATTCTGTTTTTGATGCAAATTTTTTCTTATTTTTTTAGGTACATGGCTCAATAATTCAGAGGCATATCAGCCGGTGAACGCCGAACACGTGTGTGAGCAGCTTTGCTCCAGAAAGACGGGATATGGTTTAAAATTTAGGAGGGGATTGTAGAAAAGCTGAACACTAGTCGGACCGGCTGACTCATTCATAAAACGACAGTCTGTTCTGGTGTGCTTACCGCCACGTTAAAACGCTTTGTGGACTAGGCTGCTTCTGTTCATTTTAGACGAAAACTGAAGGATTTAAAAATTATTATGGCTACGAGAAGTCGAGAGGAACCAGTGAAACAACGATATCAAGCAAACGCACGTGAAAGGG
The DNA here is from genome assembly GCA_011634705.1 of Andricus grossulariae. Taxonomy (NCBI): domain Eukaryota; kingdom Metazoa; phylum Arthropoda; class Insecta; order Hymenoptera; family Cynipidae; genus Andricus; species Andricus grossulariae. The sequence continues at coordinate 65,338 of JAABKJ010000055.1, forward strand.
ATCGAACGCATAGGTGAATATATTTATTTTCTATTTTGAGATTTCAAATAATCGCAGTGCGTCTGTGTCCTTATCGCGAGTGACTTCCGGTGCTTTCAAGATCAAGTGATAATTCAAATCAGGATGTTTACTCAAGTTATCTGATATATTTCAAATAGTTTGTAGAATAGAAGATTGTTAAATATAACAAATTTTAAAAGAGAAATCTAAGGGCAGAATAGTTTAATATGTAATTGTTTATTTTACAATAGTTATTAAAATAGATACGACCGGGATTTTTTGCTGGAATGTACTAATTCAGGATGTTTACTCACCTGGAACACCTGGAATAGTCAGGAAATTTTTATATGCCTGGAAATGTCAGGATTTTTTTTTAAATCGGGGAATGTTTTCGCGAGTGTGCTGACATTTTGTGAAAATTGTGATATAAAATTAAATAACAATACTTTTTCGTTTGCAAAAGTAGCTTTATATTACTGGATTTAGCTATTTTGTTGATTAATATTTTTAAACTGAAAATTCAACTCTTTGGTTGAAAACTCATTTCACCTCTTGGTTAAAAATTTATCTTTTCTTGGTTGAAGATTCATAATTTTATTTGAACATTCATCTCTGGTTAAAAATTGAACTATTCTGTTGAAAATACATTGTTTTATTTGAAAATATAATTTTTTTAAGTGAAAATTTTATTATTCCAGTTAAAAATCGTTTTTTTTTTGTTGAAAATTAATTTTCTAACTGAAAATTTAACTTAATCTAATTGAATTTTCCGTCATTTTCATTGAAAATTCATCTCTTTGGTTGAAAATTAAACTATTCTGTCCACCAGCCTGTTATTTTTTTTAATTCAAATGTTTTGATGAAAATTCGTCTTTTTGGCTTGCAAATTAAACTGTTTGGTTGAAAATGACCTTTTTTGATGGAAATTCGACAATTCGCTTCATTTTTTTTTCTTTTTTGACTGAAAATTGTTGCTTGGTTGAAAATTCATCTTTTTGGGTAGAAATTTGATCTTTTTTGGTTAAAAATGCAACTGTTTGGTTGCAAACTTAATTATTTTGATAAAGTTCAACATTTTTATTAAAAAGTTATCCTTTTTCGTTGAAAATTGAACAAGTTTATAAAAATTAGAATGCTTCTAAAATGGAAGGCTTTTAAAGTTTCAAACTTTTATTTTTGCTTTTGAATTGCGTATACTTCGAATTAAAAAAATTAATAAAATGGCTTTTTAATTTCAATATTCAAGGTTTTCAAATTTAATTTTTTTGTTTCAAGTCAGATACTTTCAAATGTTTGAAATTGCTTTTCATTTTGATGCTTTAAAAGTCGTTTTCAAAATCGGTTTCGACTTTGGCAAGATAAGATAAGATAAGATAATTTCCCATGTAACACCTTTGTAGGTTTTTACCTTTTTACGTTGTGTTTTTCAACTTTTGAGACTTCCCAATTGGAATGTATTTGAATTTTAAAACTTTGAACGTCTTCGTTTTAAAATTGTATGTATTTATTATTTGGATTCTTTCCAAATTTCAGATTCAAAATTTGTATAGTCAGCTTTAAAATTATAATTGCTTTATATTTGTACAATTTTTTTTTTGTATTCTTGATTAAAATAGTTTTTAATTTAAAGGCTTTTAACTTGAAGGCACAAAAGGTGGATTATTTCATGATTTCGAATTTGCATGTTTAAAAATGCAAATTTTGTGCTATTCAGAATTTAGGTTCTTCTAATCTTGAGAATTTTCAATTTAACTTCCAGGCCTCGGACTATTTGACACCTTTTTAAGTGATGAAACTATTTTACTACTACTTCGAAAAAATGTACACTAAGGACACAATTTTCAAATCAAAAACATGAGCTTTCAACCAAACAGTTGAATATCCAATCAAATAGCTGAATTAAAAAAAAAAAAGATTAATTTTCTAATCAAAAAGACGAACTCTCAACAAAATACATTTTCAACTAAATTCTTTGAACAATAAATGTGATGTTAGGTCAAATTTTATTAGATTAATTTTTAGTTTATTTTTTTTTCGTTTCTATATTTTTTGAACTATTTAGAAAGAGACATTTTTAACCAAAGTTGGAGCAGTTAAATTTTCATTGAGGAGAATTAATTTTCAGTAAATAAATGAATTTTTTACAAGATAGTTTAATTTTGTACCAGTAGTTGAATTTTATACCAAATTGTTGAATTCTCAAGCCAAACTGACGAATTTTCTATAAAACAGTTAATATTTCATCCGAACAATATGAATTTTCAACAAAAAAGTTAATTTACAACCAATCAGTTGAATTTTCAACCTAAGAAGATAAATTTTCGATTAAAAATGTAATAGTTTATATTTCAACAAAAAAATATTTAAATAAAAAAACAGTTGGATTTAACTAACAAAGACGAATTTTCAACGAAATATTTGATGCTTAAACGAAAAAATGGATTTTTATCTCAAAAAAAGACGAATTTTCAACAAAATACATAAATTTTCAACAAAATACATAAATTTTCAACCAAACAATTAAATTTTCGAGCCCAAATTACGAATTTTCTACAAAACAGTTGATCAACCCGAAGGTGTCAACTTTTAACCAAGAAGTATGCATTTTTAAGAAAATTGTTGATTTTTTAACAAAATAGTTCAATTTCGAAGCAAATAATAACAATTTTCACCAAAGAAAGATTAATTTTTAACCAGAAATTTAACAGTAGACTTTTTAACTGAGAAGAATGAACTTTCAACCAAAAATAGTTGGATTTTATTCAATTGGGTTCTATTAATTCAATTGGAATTTAAGTGCGGAAAAATGCGAAAAAGGGGAATGTCTGTGAAGTCTGCGATAAATAAATAGGAATTTCGATAAGTTATAGACTAAAGAGTAACATTTTAAGTAAACATTGAAGTTCCTTTTTAATACTTGAAAAATTGTATGACACTATTTTTTTGAATTTGTTGCACTATTTGTTACACTATTAATTTTTAATTCTGATAATGACACTTGCGCACTTTGATTTTTTTGAATTAAAAAAGTTGTAATATTCAATGCTTCCAAGTATCGAATTTGGGTCTCTTAAATTCGAAATCTCTCCCATTTTACTTTGCCAAATTTTAGAAAAATTCCACATTTCCGTTGCAATAATACGTATTTAGAAGTGTTTCCATGCTATCGCATCTATAGTTTGTACTTTTTTAGTCTAAAGTAAGTTACAAAAATGTTATTTTGCAAATTTTCTTTGAAATTAAATGAGGGAGGGAAAGCGAAAAAGAAACGCTTATTTTGAAGTTGAATAAATACAGGTGTCAGTCTCAAGAAATCCAATCTTCACTGTGCAGCGTAAACACAGCCTTCAGCACCTTGAGAACTCTGATTCCAACGGAGCCTGCCGATAGGAAATTGTCGAAAATCGAAACTTTAAGACTGGCGAGTAGCTACATCAATCACTTGGGTGCAGTTTTGGTAGCAGGAGCGATTGACCAACCATGTCTCAGGAATGAAAATCATAGTTATCAGATAAATCATTGGGATGAATCTCAAAAAAGGCCACAAGTCTGCACTTTTTGTCTCGCCAACCATAAAAAATGTGTAAGTACTTGCTTTAATATGATAGGGCATAAATAAGTCGTTCAAATATTTTCCCTACCCCTCTACGTTCCTCTATTTCCCCTCCCTACCTTCAGCCTTTGCTTCCCCTCCCTTCCCTAACTTCTTCCTCAAATAATCCCCCACCCTCCTCTCACTTCCCCCACATTTTGCATCACTTCCGCTATTTTCTTCACTTCCCCTAGTTCGACTCCCCTCACTCCCTCTACTTACCCTCCCTTCATTTCCCACTACTTTCCCTAATTCTATTTTTCACCTTTAACCCTAATTCCTTTCTCAACTAATTCCCCCTCCCCTCACTTTCCTCACATTTTCCATTACTTCCGCTGCCTCCTCATTTCCCCTAGTTCCACTCCCCTCACTTCCCCTACTTCACCCCCCTAATTTTTCATACATCTACTATTCCTACTTTCCCCTACTTCCCCTATCCCTACTTTCCTCTGCTCCCCCTATCCCTACTTCCCCTGTCCCTAATTTAAAGTACAACGGATTGACGGACACCCGACCGAAACCATAAGAGTTTCTGCCCGGGACTACGAAACCCTAAAAAAATAAATGTGTTAGCCCTAGAATACGAATAAAAAATTACATTTTAAATATCACCCCCATAAGTCTATTTTATAGGGTCCCAAAAAAACAGCATAAGTGAAAAATTGGAGTTTGCCAGTTTTTGGCGCTAATACTGATTTTTTACGGGTTTTTAAATGCAGATTGTTTCTAATACATAAAGTATCACTTTCTATTGATAATTACATGTTGAAATATATTTTAAAAATAATTTATTATTGTTTTTAGCAATTTTCTCTTCGAATAAAGTTATAAAGTCGCAGGTTTTTTCGAAATTTTCAACTTGTTTTGAACTTTTCAGTTAGAGCGAGACAATAATAAATTGAATTTAAAAGAAATAATTGTTTAAACCATTTATTATTATTTATAATAATATTCTCTTAGAATAATGATTGAAAGTGGCAGTTTTTTTCTAAAATCTTCAACTTTTCAATTAAAGTGAGGTAATAATTAATTCAAGTTAACAAACAAAAATTGTTTGTACCATTTATTATTATTTTTGATACTATATACTATATACTCTTTGAATAATGCTAGAAAGTTCCGGGTTTTCTTAAATATTCAGTTTTTTGTCCATTTTTCTCTTAGAGCGAGGTAATAATTAATGCAATTTAACAAACAACGTATTATTATTTTTAATAATATTCTCTTTGAATAATGTTAGCATGTTCCGTTTTCTTCTGAAATTTGGTTTGCAACTATTCAATTAGAGTAAGATAATAATTAATGCAATTTTACAAACATAATTGTTGCAACAAATTAGTATTGTTTATAACTATCTTCCCCTACAGTAATGCTAAATAGTTGCAGTTTTTTCTTAAAATTTCAACTTTTCTTTGACTTTTTAGTTAGGAACAAATAATACATAATCTTAATATTAATTTAAACAAAAAGGCTTTCAGTAACTACTTCAAAGAAAATTTACATTTAATGTGATCTATATAGAAACTATGAAGAATATTTCCAATAACTGTTTTATTTCAGAAATATGTCTTCACAAAAAAGAAAGAGATTTTAAAAAACAGATTCTCTCTAATGTTTATTCATTATTTGTTCATAATTAAAAAGCCAAATCAAGTAAAAAATTTCCGAAAAAAACGCAACTCTCTAGCAATTATCTAAGAGAAGATAGTCATATACAATAAGAAATTGCTTAACAAATTATTTTTATTAAATTTCATTAATTATTACCTCGCTCTGAGTGAAAAATTGACAAAAACTGGAAAATTCCAGAAAAACCCGCAATTATCTAGCATTATTATAGAAGAAGAGAGTTATAAACAATAATGATTTGTTTTAACAATTATTTCTGTTAACTTTAATTGATTATTGCCTCGCTTTAACTTGAACGGTGAAAAGTTCGTAAAAACCGCGACTTTATAACTCTATTCAAAGAGGAAATTGCTATGAACAATGATAAATTGCGTAAACAATTTATTTAAATATCTAATTATCAGCAGAAAGTAATACTTTATGCATTAAAAACAAATTTTATTTAAAAAACAGCAAAAAATTATAATTAGAGTCAGACACTTGCTTTACCCCATTGTTAACTTATGGGGTTTTTTTAGAGCCTATAAAACAGACTTATGGGGATGATGTTTAAAAAGTAATTATTCATTAGTATTCTATAGCTAATTGCGAAGATAAATGTTGAGTTTCAATTCGATTCACCTGCTATTGACGATTCGGAATAAAATGTACAAAAACGTCTTTTTTCTTATGGGAAATATATGAATTATTATTATAAAAAAAAAAAAATTTCTCTTCGAAAATTAAACTTGCAATTTTTAACAACTTTAGGTTATGTTAATGTTTTTTGTCGGAAATTGGTATTTTTAACAAAAATGCAATGATTTGATTGTCTATATAAAAATAGTATATATTAATTCTGAAGTTAAGATATCAATTTTCAACAAAGATAAAAAATATTGCTCTTGCTTTTCTTTTTATTATTGTAGATAATATATACTATGCAGTACGAAATTTTGCATTAATAATAATATTAATTTTATATTTTTATTTAAAAATTGCGTGAGATAAAAAGATTAAACTTTGAACGTTACAATTTGAATAACAATAAGTATAAATAACGAGTGAACAATTATTGACTTGAATAATTTAAAATGTATTCAGTTTAAAAAAAAATTGTAAGGGTTCAGTTTTTAATTTTTCTGACTTAAAATTTCATGAAAATGATATAATGTTTAACATTTACAAATTTATTGATTCATATTTAATGTAAAGCATTGAAAATGATAGTGTGTATTTTTATTTTTAACCGGAAATCTTTCTACTGTTCAATTTATAAAAATTTCAAATTTTGAAGTTTAACAGCATTTCATTCGAAATTGTAAAATTTAAAAGTGTTAAAAGCTTCTATAATATACATTTAAATTATTGAGTTTTTAAATGAAATATTTCTGAACTAAACAAATTTTTTGCTTTAATTTTAAAAGTTTAGAATTTTAAAAAACTTTCATAGTGGAAAAATGTTAAAAATAAACTGCAAACATTATTATAAGAAACTGAAACTAATTACAATAAAATACAACAAAAATGAAGAGAAATTAGAACTTTTGTCTATCATTCAGACGAATGTTGTTCATTTTCGTACTTTTCTGCAAGCTCTGTTGTATATTATTGAACTTTATTGTAGTTGTAATATTTAAGGAGAAAGTACCGAAATTTACAGTTTATGCATCAAAATATTTTTTTTTTCGAAAAAGAAACAACTTTTTGGATACAAAAACTATAAAAATTAAATACAATGAAATAAAAAGTGGTACAAATTAAACACAATAAAATATAACAATTTATAAAAAGGTACAAAATTCGTCCAAATAATAGACAAAAGTCAATTAGAGCATTAAAATGATAGCGTGGATTTATATTTTTTAACCAGAAATCTTTCAACTGTTCTTATAAAAGTTTCAAATTCTCAGTTTTGCAGTTTAACAACATTTAATTTAAAATTGTTCAATTGAATTGTTAAAATCATCCATAATATACGTGTAAATTATTTAGTTTTTGAATTAAAAATTTGTTAAGCTACAATTTTTAAAAGTTTCAAATTGAGTGATTTAATTTGTATTTCAGATTCGGTGACGTTAAATGACAAAATTTTCAGCTTTAAGTATTCAAATTTGTTTATTTTAATGACTAAGAAATTTTTTTTGCGAACCGGGAAATTACCGGGAATCGGTGCCCTCGCTTAAAACGCCATTTTCGACATTTCATATGAAACTACATTCCTCATAGAAGCAAGTTGATGGAATTTGTCATTCCTGATTTTGAAGTCTTTCAATTTATACAATACATTTCAAAAAATTAATGCTTTTTTCATATAGATCTTAAAGTTTTACAATTCGAAATTTAGATTGACAAATTTATATATATATATATATAATTTATATTTTATATTTATATTATATATAAAAATTGAATGTTATAATTTTTGAAAATCATGAGATACGAAAGCTTTAAATTTGGTAAAACATAAAATTTGAAATATTTCGATTTTGAAGGTATTCAATATTAAAATCAATATTGTTACCCTCTCTTAATTTGAAAATAAAAAAATTGAAAAGTGCAAAAATGGTTAGATAATGAACATTCAACAAATTGCTTAAACTTTAAGAATGTCTAAAATAGGCCCTCTTAAGTTTAGAATATCTTGGCATTAAGAAAAATTTTAAATGTTGAAAATAGAAAATATGTACCATGTAAAAAATTTGGGAAATGATGAGAGTAAAATATTTAAAACAATTAATTTAATAAAACTAGAAAGCTTTAAATCTTGTAAGCTATTATTTTTTTAAATTCTATAAAGCTGTTTATATTTTAAATGCCTGCATTATCGACTTCAGAAAATTTTAATTAATCATTTTTTTTCTGTCATAAAATATCATTTTCGGATATACATTCTTTAATTCTATTCTATTCTTTCTTTTGATTTCAGAATCTGAATTTTGGGTCTCAAATGATCTCTGATCGGCCCAGCATAGAAAGTTCACCCTACGTTGTAATGCCGGTTCACTCCAGCACTTATTTCAATATGGATTGAATATGAATATAATTAGTTTAGTTGTTCATAATTAATGTTAATTATTGTATATAAACCTTGTAAATATCATATTTTCACTATTTTCACATAGTGATTTTTGTAATTATGCAACAATTTTCTTATTTTTTTACGCTGTGTAGAATTTATTTTTCAATGTAAAATAAATATTGTACATTAATTTTGGCATTATTTTTTTCCTCGGTTATCATCAATTCAAGTTGAAATTGCTCAGTTTTAAACAATTAAAAAAAATAATTATTTTTATTGCTTCCAGTAATAAAACTTGTCCATATTTTTGAACCTTTTCAATTTTTAATTCTGCAACTTTGAACACCTCCAATGTTTAATTTCAATTTTAAATTGAACCTGCTTCGAACGCCTCTAATTGATGAATTTTCAATTTTGAACTTTTTCAAATTTAATTTGTTTAGTTTTTTGTGTTTTATTTTATTGTTATAAAAAACAGTCGATCTTTTAAATGGATTTTGATAATTATTAAGTGGATTGTGTCTTTAATTGTGATATCCAGTAAAGTAAATTGTCATTTAATGACAAATGTAATTCTTATAAACAAGTTCTCAATTTCAGCAATTTTGAAAAGATTCTCTTACTTTTTTACACGTCTATGTGGCTTGCCAGTAGTGCTAATTCAGGAAAATACATTGTAACTACATGAAACGTGTAATTGTTATAAACAAAGTGCATTAAAAAATTCTCAGTTTGAGCAATTTGTAAGAGTTTGGAATACTTTTTCCTGGAACGTGTCTTTTTGGATTGACAATGAAAAATTTCGGAAGTTCGATTTTATTTATGCAAATTATTTATAACAATCACATTTGTAAAAAAATTACAATGAACTTTACTAAATTATCACTAGTAAGCCAAACAAAGCACTTTTGAAAAAAGGTACAACAAAATTTTCCAAACTGCTTAAGCTGCTAATTAGTTTAAGCAATTTTTTAACGAATGCAAGGTATGAAAAAACTAATAACGCCATTCGATTCAATTAAAAAAACTACATAAAGTCTATGTGTTTTACCATTTTTTTATGAACTCAATTGGTGACGTGGTATAAATAAACAATTACATGTCATAGAATTTATATTCATACTATACGTAACAAACTGGATGGAGCAAAAAATTGTCCAATGAATAGATTTTCAAGAATTTTTTCCGCAGAATCGAATGATTTCAGCACATTGTATATCACTTTATTCACTTTTTGTTCAATAAATGAAAACAATCAATCCCATGGTTAACCACTATTGAATTTAGGTCTATACCTATTTCTGAATTTTTTAAAATTCTTTTGAAATCTTTGAAATTCCCTTTAAATCCACTGAATTCAATGGATCTTTTTTGGATTTTCAATATTTTTAAATTCACTTTAAAGAGTTTTAAATTCACCTTGAATTCTCATATTGATTTTATAAGATTCTTATTCACTAATTCTAGTCATTCCCATTCATCTGAATTCAATGGAATTTTTTAGGATTTTAAAAATATTGGTTCATTCACTTGAATTATTTTCAATTCATATGAATTTCATCGAAGTCTCTTGAATTCGTCTGAATTCTTTTAAATTCACTCCAATTTTACTGAAATCAATGGAATATTTTTGGGTTTTTATCGATTCCTTTGAATTTGTTTGGAATTTACCATGAATTCTTATTGATTTATCCTAAATTCTTAAAAATATTTGGAATTCTCTTGAATTTATTTGAATTCGCCCTGAATTCCGTTCATTCTCATTTTACTCAATTCGATAGAAATTTTAAAATTAAATGTTTGTATTTATTCAAATTCTTATGAATTTTATCGAAATCTCTTGAATTCCCTTGAATTCTTTCAAATTCAGTCCAATTTAAGTAAAATCAGTGGAATATTTAGGATTTTTATTAATTGGTGGGAATACGTATTCCCACCTGTTTCATACTATTTTTTGCGATTTTACAGTAGTTTTTCATCGATTTAATCGAAATTTTTTGTAGTTTTATGATCATAGGAAGTTCTAGTATCAAAATTTGTAGACAATGCTTTCAAGTCGATTGTTAATTTTTCAATAATTATAAACAAAGTCCAAAAAACACGCCAATATTTGATGAAAATTCATTATTAGCGTGAATTTTATCCAGATTTTTGTAAAAATTAGTATACAAGAGTTTTTCGGGTTGCTGATCAAGAATCTGAACTCAGATTTTGAAAATTCAAAATGGCGGATCCAAAATGTCCACCGAAAATGGATATTTTTGCATTATTTGTATTATTAATTAATGTATAGGGGTTTTTAGATTTGCTAATAACGGATTCGAACTCAGGTTTGGCAAATTCAAAATGACGGATCCAAGATGGCGTCCAAAATCCGATATATTTCGTGATTTTGTTGAAAATTAGTGTAAAGGGGCTTATGCTTTACGTAAATTTGCCTCTTTCTTTGAAAACTCCAACATTTAAAATATTTCCCATATAGAATTCAGATTTGAGATCAGCGAGCCCAAAAACTCAGGTATACAGATTAGAAAAAAAAATCGAATATATTCAACTTTTTAGCAGTTATATGAGAATCACCATTTTGGATTTGCAACCAGCAACACCGAAAACCCCTGTATACCAATTTTCAACGAAATCAAGAAATATTTCAAATTTTGGACGCCATATTGGATCCCCCATTTTGAATTTTCAAAATCTGAGTACAGACTCTTGATCAGCGACCCCAAAAAACCCTGTATACCAATTTTCAACAAAATCAAGAAATATTTCAAATTTTGGACACCATATTGGATCTGTCATTTTGAATTTTCAAAATCTGAGTACAGGCTCTTGATCAGCGATCCCAAAAACCCCTGTACACCAATTTTCATAAGAACATGTTTCTCTGAAAAATGTATGCCGCAAAGGGTTAAAGCAGAATGAAACTGTTTGACTCACAAGTGATGAGTGTGCTATTGTATGGAGTAGGGGTATGGGGGTGGAAGGAAAGTGAAGTGGTAAATAGGACACAGGAGAGGTATGTAAAGGTGACATTGGGGTTGGCAAGGAACACGCCTAATTATATTGTCAGGAGGGAGGCGGGGAGAACGAGTGTAGGAATCCTAGCAGGGATTTGGGCGTGTAAATATGAGGAGAAATTTTTGGAAGAGGGGGGAAGTAAGCTGGTTAGGGAGTTTTGGCGGGACAAGGAGAACAGGAGAGGGGGTCCGAGGATGGAGGCTGAAAGGGAAAAGTAGTTTAGAACGAATGGACTACAGATGGATGAAGTGAGAAGGATGCACGAGGAAGGAAGGAAGGTATATGAGTTGGTTAGGAAAAACTGCATGGAGAGAGAGAAGACGGCAGGGGAAGAGAGAATAAAAGAGTCAAAGTTTAACGGGAACAATGTGTGGATTATTATGGAAAAGAGGATGTGTGAACTGTGTGGGAAGGGGTATGCAAAAGTAGAGCACTGGTTGGAGGTGTGTGTAGAGGTGGAAAGAAATGAAATGAGCATGGAGGTATTGATGCATGAAAGAGGGGACAAAAGGGCAGTAGCATAAGTGAAGGGAGTGTTGGGTAGGATGGAGAAGAAGAGAAGGAAGAAGATGAATGGAGAAGGAAAGAGTGTAAAAAGGAGAGGAAGTAGTTATAAGTAGTATGTAAATATTGTAAATAATAGATAAGCATTAGCTAGTAGACCCGGAAGCGAGAGAGTAGGGACATGCGAGCGAGGCGAAGCGTGGAAGGCAAGGCGATAAGAGCGTGCGATCCTAGAGATAAGGTATGGAAGGATGTTAGTTTTAAGGCTTAGTTTAAGGAAAATTATGTAAAAGAAAAGGAATGTGTAAACGAGTCAATTTTCTAAGGCCAACATGCTGAAGTATAAACGTTTATACTATTACTTCTTACAAGTACAGATCAAGAAAATAATGAGCGTGAAGTGCTTGTAGATAGAGGAGCGGAAATCAAAGTAATCAAATACAGCGTCCTAGGCAATTGAATAGAAAAGAATTCAGATATTATTTCTGAAGTAAAGGGAATAACGTCAGGTTTAGTGCTCACCATAGGTCAAGTAAATTTAAAATGCAGTGATCTGGAAGTAAGCTTCCAAATAGTAACAGATTCATTTCCAATTAAGGAAGCAGGAATTCAAGAAAGTGTGTCTTTTTGGAATGACGAAGCAAAAATTTGCTACGAGTCAAGATTACTTATTGTGAAAAATCTTAGTGTTCCGCTTCATAATGAAGAATACTTTATTTTACTGCCTAGAACCAAAATAGTACATTGTGTATCCTTGAAAACAAGCATATGAAGCAGATGGAGGATGTTTGACGTACTTCAAAATTTGAGATTATAAGTGAAATGAAGAAATAGCGTACTTTGCAGAAGGGAGACTGGGGTCCAGCGATACAATTTTTTTTAAAGATAAAGATCATTTCCTCCATATTTTCACTTGCCTGGTGCAGTGTATGTGTAGGGGGCGTAAAGTTTTATGGAGCGGGCGTAAAGTTTCATGTCAGCTCGGCGGCGGAGTGCGCATGTACGAAAGTCACTGGGCTGTAAGCGGCCATATTACGCCTGCTTCACTTGCATGCAATGCCGCGTTTTCAAGGGGGGTTGGGCGAAAATTTAATTTTTATTAGAGCGAATGACACACAACTAACACAGGGTTACTTCCCCTTGCTTGATTCGGGTCCGGGTGTTTACATTGGCAATGCTCTATTCTCCATAAAAAATGGTATAGCACTAGCAACTGCGATTAATGCCACTAAGTCGACAATAAAACTAATAACACCAGTGGTTAAGGGGTTAGGGTCAGTCGCAAGACAAAAAAAAAACGATTTTTTAAAGAATTTTTTTTTAAACAGGTTTTATTACTTATAGAGAAATGTTTTGCTGCTTGAATAATACACATTAAAAGAAGTAAAATTATTTTCTTGAGGTAAAAATATTGATAAACAAGAAAGTTACAATCAATCTACCATAGGTGAAAACAGGTTTTTTGCGGTGCGCAACCTGATTCATGACTGGATCATCTGAAAGACAAAATACAACGAGATTAGTTAAAAAGCGATATTCCCTTGCACTTGAACGAAGAATTAGGTCAAAATTTTAATTTTCAAGAAAATGGCGGATGTTTAAACAGAAAATTTTTATTTCCATTGAAAAAATCGCTCATTTTTCAGTTAAAAAAAATACGAATTGAAATATCGATCGTTCGAGTACTTCAAAATTATGTTGAAAATAACTGGTTAAAATTTGGTAATGATCGGTTGAGTCATTCTGGAGATATCATGCGCACCGACTTCAAAAACGTTGTTTCAAGCAAAATGCATTCAAAGTTTTGAGTATGGTTTAAACAAAAAATAAACGTAAAAATTGAAATATCGATCGTTCAAGTACTTCAAAATTATGTTAAAAATAACTGATTAAAATTTGGTGATGATCGGTTGAGCCACTCTGGAGATATCGTGCGCACCGATTTCAAAAACGTGGTTTCGACAAAAGCGCGGTTTAGTATACACCCCAGGTGCCATAGAGGCCCGTTCGGGTTTGTAATTCCTAGAACTGCTGGCCCACGCAGTTTCTCGGGAGGGTGGAGTGAGAGAGGGTTGTGACTGCCTCTGAAGGGACGCAGTGCACTACTACTGACTGTTTACGTTTGTGGCGTCCGATTGAGGCTAGAAGGCCAGTGCGAGGTAACCCCTGAAACTGAGCTTCTACGGGACTTGAGGTGTAATTTACACGTTTGAGTATGATTTAGACGTATGAAAAAAATTTTTAACTTACATTGAGTCATCAATTCCAGGGCCATATAGAGAACCTTCTTATTCGATAGAAGCTTTATGGGCAGCGATATGTTGCTGTCTTCGAAGCATTCTAGCCTCTTGAGTGTTCTGCTGCGCACGGATTTCACTCAAATTGATCCTCTCGTTGTCTGCGTGGGCGGCATAAGTATTGGCATTGTGTCCACAGCTAGTCTCAAATGCATCCATGATTGCTAGAAGAGAGTATGTACCTTCATTGAACATACAGGTAGCAATGTAGGCTGCAATACTGACAGTAGATGTACTGGCATGTAAATGTTTCGGCATGATTTTCCAAACGTTTTGGTTGTAACTCTCGTTGCTGTTCTGAGTATACTCGCCTAAACATCTTTCCAGTAACTCATCCCTTGTAAGATCCTCATAAATCGGCTTTATTGCTTTCAAAACGTCAGCTGGCAGAGGTTGATAGGTGTGTTTGAAGGATTTTTTTTCATTTACAGATTCAGCACGCTGATATTCGCACCAAGAATTTTCTCCCTGCTGGCATTTTTCGGGACGTGGACTTTTGTCAGTTGAACTATAATGATAAAATGTTGCCCAAATAGCGTCTTTCAAGCTTTACACATAATTAGATTTACAGTGGTCACGAATAGCTTTTCCGTAATAAACCGCTAATTTGTCGATTTTTTCCAGTAAGCCTGCCTTTGCCACCAAGTCCTTTCGCCTGCGTTGCGGCTGTTTTTTGCTTTGCTGGCGTTTTTGCTTTGCTGACGAGGCGTTTCACTTTTACGGCTTTCACAACTTTTTTACTTTTCACTAAATTACGAAGACGAGTTCCCATTCTTTTCTGAACGTGTCCGATGCACTCTTTTTTAATTACAACAGTTTCTCCATATGATTTTGCTTTCAAAAGGCCGCTATAAGTTTTTGAATCTCCATCACCTACGTAATTCAAGAATCTAACACCAAGATTTTTCAGTGATCGAGAAAACATCTCAATACCAGAATCCACTTCCATTTTACCCGAAGAGCCTTTATGATCAGCTTTATTCACATTTTCATGATTTGGATAATTGAGATGATATTCAGCGGTGCCTTTTTTGTTTTACAATACTCACACTCTTTACAATAAGCCTTTTTTATAATAAGGTCCAAGACTTTTCCAGTCCAATGTCCAATCAAAGCAACGACACCATATAAAGACGTGAATCCACGTTTATGCCACGTTACATCACCGGAGACCGTTATATCAGTATTATTGTTCTTTTTAGTAGCTTCACTATTTTTATTAACTTCTTCTTTGGCAGCTTTTTTTAGAAAAAATCCAGTCACTTTCTTACTTGCGGTAAGCAGTTGTTCGAGTAACGACTTATATGTATTTTTCTGCAAAAACGGCGGAAGATCCATTAACCCACAAAACTTTGTTGCACCTTTAAATCCAACGCCTAATACTCGCATTGCAGATAAAAATCTCTGATTAATTTCATAGCTATGTCCGGTGAACGAGCAAGATGGTATGTACTCGGGTTCGCAAATTTCACAATTGACAGCAAACTTGAATCCGAGGCCGCGTTCAGATGCTGTACCGAAATTCACTTTTCCGTTACACTTTGCACACTTTACAAGGGTTGAAAGTACAGAAAAAACCGTGAAAAAATTTAGAATTTTATAACATATGGAACCATTTTTGGCACATGATAGATACTCTTTTTGATTTTTCAACTATTTTCCAGAAGCAGCTATAGCGCTATCATCTTGCTCTGCCCTTTTCGGATTAAAAAATTGCTTTAGTCTTTATGGCCTATTCTTACAAACGTAATTTTCTTTTTTAGCATCTCTTGATACTTTATTTTTTCCCATTTTGAGCAAATAATATTGAAATGGGCAACAACCACTTTGCGATACCAAGCAAACAACTCGACGTGTCCACAGCTCAGCGTTCGAAGTTAAGTTGGGTAAAGCGAGAGACCGCTCAAGGCACCTTTGGTTGAAGTTGTGTGTCTTCATAAGTTTTTCTCCGATTTCGATAAAATTTTAACACAACATTTTTGAAATGTTGTACTTTCAGAAAATTCAATAAAAAAGTCGATTTTTTTGAAAATTCTGACTGAACCTAACCCCTTAATGTAATAACAATTAGAAAGGACCATGTTGTATCATAAAACCAGTTGGGTAACGCGAATTTCTTTACTGGGCTCGATTTGGCCTCCGGGTTCCACCAAATTCCGATAGATCCTGTGGACAGGCACAAAACACCATTTTCGACAACGTAGGGCCACTATGAATTTTCACGAATGCCCTTCGGTTCCGTTCTTTTGGGATTACAAGAACTCGAGATGTTCCTATACCTCGACGATATGATTATTCACGCAGAAACTTTAAAAGAACATGAACGAAAGTTCCATCAACTCATGGAACGCCTGAATAAGGCAAATCGAACAACCAGAAAAGTGTGGATTTTTGAAACGAGAAATTGCGTATTTAGTTCACGTCATTAGCAATGAACAAGTCATGCCAAATCGAGATAAGTTAAAGGCAGTAAAAGACTTCCCAGTCACAAAAACAGAGAAAAACGTTTGACAGTTCTTGGGATTGGCAGGATCTTACCGACGCTTTATTAAAGATTTCGCGAAAATATCAAAAGCTCTCTATGATCTAACTAAACTATCAGTAGAATTCGCGTGGACAGAGCACTTTCAGAAAGCCTTCGAAATCTTAAGAAACAAACTCTATGAAGAACCAATTCTGCAATTACTAGATTTCAGAAAAGAATTTATCGTCACAGTTAGGTGAATCAGATTACGCCATCGGGGCCGTATTAGGTCAAGGCGAAATTGGGAAAGATTTGCCAGTAGCTTTCGCATCGATAATTTTAGAACCACGTGAAACGGAATATTCCACAATTGAACGAGAATGCCAATCAATAGTTTAGGGAGTGCGTCACTTTCGCTCATACTTTTATATGGTCGAAAATTAAAAATCATCACTGACCATAAACCCTTAGAATATTTTTGAAAACCATCGACCACACAACTACAAAATTAGAAAAATGGCGCATTAAACTTGATGATTATGGATGTGAAATCAAATACAAACTAGGTAAATTCAATCTTAACGCCGATGCATTATCGCAAAATTCCAATTTGACAAATAATCCAACTTTTACCACTTGCCATCAAACGACAGAAAGAATCCTCTAATAATCCAAAGCCGAAGAAACTTTCTAAGCAAGAAGTTCCTATAGAAAAGAAACGAGGAAGACCAACAAAGAAAAATCAAGGGATTGATCAACAACCGAAAAAGGCAGTCCCTCCAAAAAGAGGACGAGGAAGACCAAGGAAACAACAAGAAGTCGGAGAATTAGCTACAGATCTTACTGATGCGGAATAAGAATTGGACACAACAGACGCCACACCGCTTAACACAACAAAAAAAGAAAAGGACGAGGAAAACCCCGTAGCAAAGCCAAGGAATTTAGACCTGTCAGAAGCGCAGGCGATTACTAATTCACTAATAGAAATTGATATTCCAGAAAAATACATCCTTACACTGCAGGATAATTTTTCAAGATATTGTATCTCAGTACCATTAGTATACGTTACAGGAAGAAGGTGAGCGAGTGAAATTGCCCTTCATCTGTTCTGCAAGTTCGGTAAACCGCGTGTTTTTCTTTCAGACCACGGTACAAATTTTACTAGCACCGTATTAGCAGAGATTTTCAAACATTTTAAAATTAATTAAGTCTTTACTACATCTTAACACCCTCAATCAGATGGAGCACTCGAACGTAGTCATCAAGTCTTAACGTACTACATTAAATTGAACACAGCAGGAAACATTGAAAACTGGGATAAAATCCAACCCATAGCAATTTTTGCTAACAACACGAATATACACGAAGCAACAACAGCATTGCGACTTATATCGATTATACGGAAGAACTATGAAGACAGCTTTTAGATAATAGGATTTTATCAGCGTTAACCCAAAATAAAGCTAAAAACGCTACCAAGCGTAATTATGATACGAGAATCCGAAAACGAAATTTAATTATAGGCCATTGGGTTCTCATACAAAATGAAAATGAAAGTAGTAAACATGACGATGATTACATCGGTCCCTTTAAAATAATCGCCGCTAAAGAAAAAAAAAACAACGTTATTATACAAAAAAGTCAGAAACAGAAGCTATATATATATAATTAACAACTAAAGGTTAACAACCACCGCAGGGTCCCAGTGGGAGCAACTGTCATCTAAAAAATGACATCAGCTCCCAGTAGGATCGCGGTAAATCCCATTCATGGCCTAGTCTCACAACCGTGAGATGGGTGGTCACAGGACACAAGGAAATCACAACGACAGGTCGGCGAAACTTTCGTGTGTTTTGAGGACACGAAGCGACCCAAGGATGACAGCTTTCTGC